>OY735219.1:17756032-17781032 GCA_963457665.1 Thysanoteuthis rhombus | reverse complement strand
AGCTGCATAAACTATGCAATGGGTTACTGAAATAAGTGATGATAGAGAAATAGGTGCACGTATAGACTGTGAATGGTTTTCGAAAGATCAAAACAATTGAATGAAATAAGTCAGTCCTCTACGTATATCTATATACCTGGGCTTATAACCCTGTCAGATTAACTCTTTTTATCAGAATATTAGAATTGATTGTCACAGAAAGTATGCAGTATAACAAATTAACACTCTTTCCAATCGCTTTCAAGGGTACTGATTTGATAGAAGCACTTACAAATAGAGAAGTTGAATTGCACTCAGCGCAGATTATATATGACTTTACATACTCTGCGTTTGTGCTTATAATGCTTTTTCAACTATGGAATGGAACACAGTCGCAGAGGAATTGTGCGTGAGTTGATATATCGCTTAATTCGGACCTACAGACCGTGCAGTTCTGCGGAGAGGTAAAATGTTAGTCCCTGGGTCTGATGTGAAAGTTTTGATCTTACTGCACGGTTTTGGAATGGATATTGGATAGTCTATAGCCAGACTGGAGAGTTGTACTACAACGGAACAGCTGTCCATAGATGATCATGGCGAAAACTCTTTTTTTACAGTTCAGCACCTTCTCTCTCTCTCCCTCTCTCTCTCTCTCTCCCTCTCTCTCTCTCTCTCACACACACACACACACACTTTCTCTCTCTCTGGGTAAAATACATTGAATATTATGAATATTTTGAATGCCTTACATCCGTTTAGTAGATACAAATTCTTTTCTGATTGTATACACTAGTCACTTATTCTACGTCTTTCTCTTTTTTGCTCTCTTTATTTATCTCTATGTGTGTATGCATACGTATGTGTGGTTGTTTGAGCGTATGAAAGGTTAGCAGTATGGAATTTCTGATATCAAAAATAATGATGTCATACTCCGGGAGGATTTTCCAAGTAATATCTATCGTCTTTTATAGGATATTACAAAATTAAACGTTATAGAATATATCTGAAAATGGATTTGCTATTTAAATATCTATTTTTCCAGATATATCTTAAAAACATAGCTTTTTCTGTTGGAAAACCAGCAGTGAGGATTAAAGACACATCACAGATGCAATGGTCCATCACATTGTCATAATAACTATGGTTTGGCTGATATACGGCTACTTTTTAAGGGTTCCCTAAGATCACAACAATGATGATCGAATTCACTTAACTAACACCCCAAGCTACCAAGAAGGGATTAAACAATGGTCTAGTTTTGGTTTGGGGGCAGGAATGTGATATCTTGGAGTAACCCATTTGTATTTTCTCACAATATCATGGGCATTCGCTAGTTCTTCATTGCAAGGCAAGGATGTCAAATTCATTCTTATCTAAACTCTACCAGATCCTTCAAATAATTTGTCTCTTTGAGAAGTGTTATATGATGTCGAAATCAAATTGGCGGTATACCAATGGTATCAAACCCCAAAAAGAAACACACGTTTCGTCATATATTTTGTATTCCTTTTCAGTTTTCTAATTCTGTTCAAGGAATAATTTTATCAAAAGAGCGATAACCAATGATATGACAGACCTTCTCAACCTTCTGGTTCACTCTCGTCTTGAAACACACACTCACGTACACACGTGTTGTGCGAAAAATCCATATCCATGATCAGGGATCTAGAGCTTTCAATCCGAAGCTGAATTTAATTTGCATTTCTTGTTACAACTTGATCGAATGGAGACTGGAATTTATAAAGCATTCCCTCAGCCGAATATCCTAATTCAGTGCTAACAGATTTTAAAGGATGAGAAAAAAATAATCAATCTCCACATTTTACTGTTTGGAAAATGATTTCACATACAAAAATTATCGAGGACTATAAATCTTTTGACAAGAGAAAGATTTTAGAAAGCGAAGGAAAAATCTACTTCAGTGGTCCCTAGGCAACCACAAGGCTGTGAATGCTCAACCAGGAAAGTGACAATTGCAATATTTTATGTCTTTGTCATGACGTCACATCACATTAAACCTAGCATCATCGGGTGTGAATTGTTGTATGTTTAAATTGAATGCTTATCTATCAGAACTAAATGTTTGTTTAACAACTAATGTTTTTGGTTTCCGGTTCATGGGTTTGTTCATATATGGATCCTTTCAAGTTTCATATTGTCTTTCAAAGAACTAAATTCAGTCATGCATTTTCTGTACACATCGTTGTGTTCATTGTTTGAACCAATTGTTCGGTCTTAATCATGTTACATTTACTTAAGGTTGGCGTTTCTATCTGAATTCCTCCATTCACATTCGATCACTTTTTTTCCAAATTATCTCCCTTTGATGTCAGACGAATTTTGCTGTTAAATGCGAATGGTGGTATCAATGACAGATCTGAAATATGGATGCACAGGGCTTGAAGGCTGTTTGGATTGAATTCAAAAATTTTTTTGATTTGCGTCTTAGTTATTACAATAACTAGCCGATCATGGAATTCACAGATCAGGGAAAATTTGTATGCAAACGTATTTTATTCGATTGGACAAACTGATTCAGAATTTTTTTTTTTTTTGTAGTTTTTACATTTAAAAACAACCATTCACAGAGAATACATTTTTTCTTTTTGCGTAGAAAAAACAGAATTTTTTCATGAATATCACTTCCATATTGATTTTTTCACGAAAGAACCCAGGGATCTATGCGTTAATGTTATTATCCCCCAGTTTGTGCCGATCCCGTGACTGGGAATATTCGGTGGACAAAAATATTTTCTCTTTAAGTATTTGCTTCAAATTCAATCCAAGAGAAAACTTCAATTGCTATAAAGTGCAAGAAGAATTTCAGATCTTCATGTGAATGAAGATAGTCATTTTTATTTTTGCAGTAAGTCCACGAATAGTTCGCCGGAAGATGCGACATGAATTGATAAATACAAACTAACAGTTCTGCATTTCTGAAATACATGATTGGGAAATGTTTCGTACAAAGGTAATTTAGGGTATTGAAGATTATGATAATACATGATTCTTTTAATGGATAAATTTTATAGTCGAGTGATGATAAAAAGCAAGTACAACGTTATAAGGACAGATCTCAGCAAGAATTTGAAACAGGAAATGTATTGTTCTTTTTCAGCGAGAGGAAATAGTTCATCGTGATGTATACAGTAGAATTTAATCTAACAAGTTGAATTATGACCGAGAGGAAATATATCAGAATCAGAACATCTATATTCGAATGTTTATTTTCATTTGATAAAATATTAGGTTCGTTGAAAGACATCAATCTCAGATTTTCGATTCAAAATTTTTTTTAAGAGATATTCCACCATTTGAAGTGAATAAATTGGTTCTTATATATAGGAGGGTCATTGAAGTTACAATGAACCTTTTCAATGTTTTTTTTGCAATATGAATGTATTATGATGTCTATGAATCATGTCAGAATATTTCTAAAATCGGAAAATTCCTGCAGAGTTTTTGACTTGTGATGTTATTAATAATTCTATATGAATGGAAAAAGAAAATCGATGCATCCAAATTTTTTTCTTTTAAAAAAAAATGAAGAGTCCATTCATTTTCGTTCACATGATAAATAGTCTGTCAGTGGGAAGAAACACATTAAGTTTGACCAAATATTTTGGAAATATATATATATATATATATATATATATATATATATATATATACATATATATATATATATATATATATATATATATATATATATATATATACATATATATATATATATATATATACATATATATATACATATATATATATATATATATATATATATATATATATATATATATATATATGCAAAAAAAATGTTATCTATTATAGTGAAACTCTTTTTTGGAATGATGTCCCATCATATTATTGTTAATATATCACTTGCCGTGAAAATGTAAAGAGAATAAACAATTAAAGATATTTGGGCCAGTACAGGGATCAGACCAACAATCAATAGGATTGTCGCTTCATCGTAACGTTGCTCTTACCATTGAGCTAAACTACTGCTGGAAATGCTAAGACCCAAATAACTGTTTTCACTCTAAAATTACTCTTTGTTCATTATTGGTCTAAATCTGTGCTATTCATTCCTTTCAATACGGCAGGGGGTTGAGTGCTATCTATGTATATCAGCCCTTCGTTCAAAAAAATTGGATGATGTGTAGAATAGAATAAGATCCAATCATAATACATCATGTCGGTTAAAAAACTACACGTATGATGATAAGCTCATCTCTGTCTCTCTCTCTCTCTCTCTCTATATATATATATATATATATGTGTGTGTGTGTGTGTGTGTGTGTGTGTGTGTGTGAGTAATGCTGTCTGATCAACACTGCCAGAGATCCATTATAATATATCTATCTTTTTCAAACGGTTACATGGTAAAAAAAACCGTTGATCCCCAACAAGGAAATTTGACATATATATATATATATTTATATCTATATATATATCTATCTATATATATCTATCTATATATATATATATATATATATATGTGTGTGTGTGTGTGTGTGTGTGTGTGTGTCTGTCTGTCTGTCTGTCTGTCTGTGTCTGTGTGTCTGTGCGTGTGTGTGCGTGTGTGAGTATCGTATTGTCGCTGCTGTTGATTTTATCTAAAGGGTGATTTAAGTGAAATCTGTCTTCATTTTCCAGACCAACGTTGCCAATTTTTGCTGCCAATTAACGTACGATTATCCTTGGATGCAATGCAAAAGAACCTCTGCCATTCTTACTCGGTAATGAATTACGTAAATATTATAAGATACGTTGATCAGCAAGGGAGATCGAAAGACTGTATTAAGATATAAAATTCCTTCAAGGTTGAATGTTTGTTCAAGTAGTCATATACCTATCCTTGGTTTTAAATCTTTTTTTTTAGGACTAACTTGTTTTTTTGTTCACAAAGGTTAAGCTTGCTCTACTGGAAGCTAGCCCACTTTGATTTATACTCTCCTATATTCTCCCGATAGTAATCTTTTGAGCTTAAAAATGGAACCTAACCAAAAGACAAACCGTAGAACTCAGAACAATGCAATATCCACGTATGACATTTAGGCTTGGCCTCTTAAAGAGAGATCATAAGATAGCACAGTGTATCCTAGAAAAAACAGGGATGCAAGACTTCATAGAAAGTTTTTAAAAATTGACATGGCAATGGTCTGGACACGTTGCATGAATGTCAGTCAACCGCAGGACATCATTACTCACAACGTGGATCCCAAGCGATCATATGTAAAACTGCCGCCGAGAGGTAGAAGGATAGGGTGACAAGCTAGATATATTATGCATAAAGTACAGGTTCTGCAATGCCCATGATAGATGTGTCTTTACGGAGGTCTGACTTCAATGTCAGACGCTGATAGGCTGCTGGTGATGATGATAGTGATACTTTGGGTATAACAAGTTATTTAATTGGTCAAGAAACCGTGGAAACAACAAGAAAAACAATCATAATATTAGTATATCGTTCAAAGTGCAATTGGATAGTGAAATGGATTCATCAGTAATTGAAGTTCAGAACATGTGCATAACAGCGGATACCAAGCCAGACATATAAGAAAAACGATATTGCAAATGTCAACTCTGAAATGACATTGTAAATCATATATTTGACTGTAACGTATTAGGTCAGAAAAGCTGACAAGGAATAACTTGATTGAGTTGGAAGGTTGATTCACTTGGGATTGGGATTCAATTAAGTAGATAATTACGGTGATTTTGATCACCCCAAACGACATTCGAATGGGGAAAAATGAGAAGAAAGTGGTTTGTCAATCGATCGAAATTGCTGGGTGACCAACGTCTGATAGTAGCATGTCATGTTGGTGATGATCAATTAAAAACGTAGGGGAAAGGGGTAATAAATGAATAAGCTGCTTCTTACACATTTTGTTGAGTTGATATCATTAAGAACTCCTAGATTTTCAAAAAACAAGTTGATGGGAAAATATGATAAAGAGAGTCGTAAAATGTCAGCTTCATAGGGTGATTGGTGCTGCTTATAGACTTACCAGTCTACTGGGCACAAACTAATGATTAATGTATAACAATCTCATTATAGATTGAACATCGACCAAAGATATCAGAAGAATATTATACTCATAAGGTGTGCAGCAGACTACTTCAAGAGATTTCCGAGGATTCAACATGAAAAGACGTTCTTACGACAAAAAAATCCCAAAGCCCAAAAAAACGTTTTCAAAGAGTCAAGCAATTCCGTTTCCAGATAAAGTCAACTGGGATGCTACTGCAAATTTTAAAAGCTGCTGTATGAAAGATGCACAACTGTACATATTCCGAAGTTTTAAAAACTAGGGAAAATTCGGTGTTTTGGGACAAAACTCCCCCAGATACCAGAAAAAACACTTATAATTAATATTTTTTTCAATCTCATCCTGGGAGAGGTATCGAGGGGTACTATGTCAACTGCGAGCCTTATAAGTTGATTGGTGCCGCTTGTAGACGTTCCTGTTTACCAGGCACAAAGGTGTGACCAAATGTAGGGGAGAGTTTGTTGGTGCTTGATGCAGACTCTCCACATACGTACATACATACATACATACATACATACATACATACATACATGCATACATACATACATTCATACGTACATACATTCATACATACATACATACGTACATACATACATACATTCATTCATACATACATACATACGTACATACATTCATACATACATACATACATACATACATACATACATACATACATACATACATTCATTCATACATACATACACACATTCATGCATACATACATACATACGTACATAACCTGAACACTGAAACGGTGGCAGTTTTTTCCGGTGGTTTTACCACAGTAAAAGATTTTGTCTTTGAGATTGTAAATGGAGTTTTGAAAATGAAAACTGGAAATGATTAAACATGCAATTACATAAAATGAGTTCCTGATACAGGACACCAAGCACAAAATGATTGATATTTGGTAAACTACGTCTGGATTCATAAATATTGGGATGGTATGTTCTTTAGGGAGAAGCATCTCTTGCATGGAACTTGCAGCAAGTCATTTTCTCAGTTTTATGTGATCTTACTGTCACTTGATTCAACCGGGTTGAAAATATATGATGAAGCAAATTATTAATAAAACAAAAATACAGACATGATTGGGAATTCAAAAGCCAGTTGAATGATGAAAATTAAACAACGAACAGATAACAAAAATTACAGTTAGGTAGAACTTTTAAGAATGGAACCAAAATATATAAGAAACAATCTGCCTAATGGAGGCTGAAGAATATATCAGCTGAAAAGTTGTTTTGAATATTGCTTTTAAATGGTGACCTGAGAGATTTTTCATCGAGACTAAAATGCAGATCCATCGACTCCAAAATCAATTGAAAGGCAATAATTGCCAGGCGTACATTTGCATACAAAACGATTCTGCAAGTCGAAAATGATATTGTTACAGTCCACATTTGTCATTGTATGGGAAAGTTTGATAAAATCCATGATAAATGATTGCATTTTGTAGCACTGGGAATTTTGAAGCATTTTAAATCATGTCTTGGCTGTAATTGGGAAGATGATATGATTTTGATAGACTGGCTATGTGGGATTTCTCCTCCTACACACCTTTTTAGTTCAATGTTGTCAAAATGCAGGAAATATACTTGAAGAAAAAGAAATTAGGATTTGACTTTGAATGTGTTGGTCAAGTATTAACTTCTCTAAAGCAGAAGAATATGAAGAAAGAAATTAGAAAAATCCTATCAATGTTGAAATGGAATCACTTTTTGAAATTTGATTTGAATCCATGGCAAAGGGTATAACAGGATTATCAAGAAAGCTTGATATAATTTTATTTCCATCGGAAACGAGTGGCGTGAAAACTCAAACTTTTTTCCTACTTCCTATCCATTTTCTATCTTCCTCATATTTCTCGTTCTTCTTTTGTTTCTTTTCTCTGTTTTTTTTTTAATCCATTATTAACTGTTTCACTTCTGTTTCCCCCGAGACAGCATTCATGCCTCCTATTTGCATTGTTCAATCTGAATTAAACAATGACCTTTGTTCTATAACACTCGTTCGGAGAAGTCATCAAGAAGTAATCCATTTTTCTTTTCGACATCTTTTGGGAGAACGTAATTCCATTCACGATTCCATTTTTCATCTTTTCGAATCTCCATGGATCTAACATTCTTCTCATTCTTAGAATCTTCTGAGATTACTGATCCTTCATTTGAGGTTCTGTTGATCCATTTTTTTGCAATTTTTGGCTGGAAAAAATTTTTCTGTTACCTTCCCGTGTGTAGTCCTACACTACATTGTGGGCTAGGTCAACACCGTCTTCAACGCTGAAATCTTCTGTTCGTCTGTCTTTCGTGGATTCTAATCACCACATAAGGCAAATAATTTGCCTTTTTTTCTTATACATAATTGTAATATATAAATCAGAAAGGAAAAAGAATATTTTACAAACTATCATTTATCAATATATATATATATATATATATATATATATATATATATATATATATATATATATATATATATATATATATATATATATATGTATATATATATATATATATATATATATATATATATATATATATACATATATGCACACACACACACACTCGCACACACACAGAGGGATTATATATATATGTGCGTATGTGTGTATGTATGTGCGTGAATGTTTCTGTGTGATTATATATATATATATATATATATATATATATATATATATATATGTGTGTGTGTGTGTGTGTGTGTGTGTGTGTGTATAAATATCTGATTAGATAGCACGATATTACAATAGACTAAAATTTATTTAATGGAACTACATATTCATCTAATTAATGAAACTGCATATAGCTAAATCACTTGAAGTTGAACCAACTTGAAGGAGATGGAAAGTTAATGTGGCCTGACACTTCATAGAAAGGTCAATATGATTGGCCAATACTCTGATTTTAACTGTCTACGTTCCATTGGCACCTATGCTTTTGAGGAAGACATGTATCTACATCTACTTCCACTTCAGGTCTGCTAGAGAACAAGCAAGTTATTTGTGCAGGCCATCCGTTATTTATAAATGTACGATCCACAGTGAAGGTCCAGAGGGACGAAGAGTAACGTGTTAATATTTATTTCCCTTCCTTCTGTTGCTAGATAGCTTCCCACTGGGTACACCAGTATTGTTGTTTTGTTTTGGACTGAATAAATTTTGATATTGCAGACTATAGGAGACAAAACAATAAATCCAACCAGGTACAGTACTGGACAGGTCTGCAATGCCGATTAGGTACACGACCAACTTTGATTCTGCAAAAGTTGGACAGACTTTTGCTGATCAACAACGAAAACAACAACAAATTTAGTTTATTTCGGCATATTTCAACATGCATCTGGCACCAAGTGATAATTATAGTGACTAGTATGATCTCCGAGACCGGATTACTAATTATTATCTTCTGACGACTCGCCTCAGGGTTTATATGTAGTTGCATTGGGAATCGGCGTATGTGGAGGTAAGTGCACGTTTATGTATGTGTGTGTATGTATGCGTGATATGTGTGTGAGTTTGTGTGTGTGTGTGTGTGTGTGTGTGTGTGTGTGTGCACTCATGTGTGTGTACTCGTGTGTGTGCTCGTGTGTGAATAAATATGTCGAAGCAGCCTAGATTCGACATTTTGAAACATTTCCAACTGCAATTCAGGAACTTGCAAATTAATAAAAACAATTTCAAAATAAATTAATGACCATTATTGAATCTACAATCATTACTCGAAATTTTTCCATTACAAAGCCTTCAATTATTATGGATGCCCCGCAGCGTATAAACATCACGCTATTTTGCTTGGAATTTTGACGTGATTATTCTGAGTATCAATTTTGTATTTTGAAAAAGTAAATATTAAAATAAAATTTCTGAATTCTAATTTTTCCGCCAACAGTCGACTACCCTTTTAATTTTGTGCTTGTTTAATCCTTCACCAAAATAAGTGTATTCCTGATTCTTTTTTTTTAAATAAATCATATCTTTTTGCCGAAGAACAGTATTGCCACTCTTACCGTTTAATTTTTGAATCACCCGATTTTTAAAAAATAAAAAATCCCCAAATAGAAAAAATAGCTAGGGAACACAATATATACCGGACAATCAGTGGAAACTGCGATAAATCAGTGGGACAGTAGGGAAGATTTGATACGCAGAGTTCGTAGCTCACCCAGTGAACTTTTCCTTGAATCCAGGACACGAGAATTTTTTCCGTTCGATGAATTAGAATAGCGAGACTCATGAATCTTTGTTTCTCACGGTTCTTTTGTTTATTGTTTTTTTTTTTTTTTTTTTTTTTGTATGCGATTGCGTTTGTTTGTCTGTCTGTTTGTTTGTTATATATATATATATATATATATATATATATATATATATATATATATATATATATATATGAAGGGTTGTGGATTTGAATCCAAGTTGACTTATGCCCGCATGTCCTATTGGCTTTTTCTTATATTTATATTCCCTAAAAACATCTTCAGTAAAATCACATTTGGATGGAAAGAATTTCTTATTGCAAATCCTATTGATTTTTTAGCAAATATCAGAGAGATTCACGGATATACATAACTCACAAGAATGAGAAAAGTTCCTGAAAATGTGGAATAAGCACTTATATACATTGAAAAATATTTTAATTAGGGTTGGTGAGTTTTCAAAACAATAATAGTCAATAAGTATTCATAGATATGTCTATTGATACTATGTTTATTATTCAACAAACATGTAAATTAGATGTTATGGTCCAGGTTCCTACGATTTGCCGATATCTGTGCCCTAAAAAGAATATATGGACTCCAAAGAATGCAAAGCTTTTCCTCATTCTTGATGAGAAGTTCAGAAAAGTCAGTTGCCCAAAATTTTCCCTGCATTTCGTCATTTTATCGTTGTCACTTTTAATCGAAACATGTTCATCAAAAGATTTTGGATAAGAATCTAAAACCTACATGAAAAATTGGAAAAACTAAGGACTATTTCATGACTTTCAAGAATATTTCGCTGTGAGAAAGTATAAGGATGCATCTGCATAGGTATAAAAACTGATCTGAGATTATTTTATTACAAAAAAGTGTGCTTTGGTATATCAAACAAATGCTCACTTAAGTGAATATCTTAGCTCAAGATCAATAGATTTCCAATCTCTGTTGAACATATTAATTCTATAATGCTTTGGCCGATTAGAGGTTGTGAGTCTTGTCTCAGACATCCTGGTGCCTCGGTGCCCAGACAAAGAACACGCAGAACACCAGAATCACTATGTAAGAAAAGCTGTTTTTTTAGTTCGAGATGGACAGCGGTCGTTAAAACTTCTTCATGAAAGGTCGGTTACATTTCCTGCTTTTGGGAAAATTGTCCATAACAGCATTCACAGAAATATTTTTTTCTATAAAGAAAAAACATGTAGCTTGGATAACGATAGGTTTGGTCGAGGAACAATAAATGTTCAAGGGAATATATAACTGAGAACATTGTTTAATACCGAGAACATTTTTTCGTTTTTTTTTTTGTCTGATATTTCAAGTGATCGTAAATATTGGAAGGGTAAGGATATTGTGTTACACGAATATTCCACTTGATGTGGTTGAATTTACCTTGAAATTCAGCGTTGGGAATTGGAGATCTCATTTGGATTCTAAAATCCATCTGAATCCCTAAGAAGAAACCCCAAACTATGTTTGTTACGGATCGATCATAATTTTAGACAAATTTATCCTGAAAGTTTCAACTTGAATGTGTCTCTTCTGTCTTAATCAAAATCTTTTATTTTCTTTGCTGATTTGTCCCAAAGCTCCCCCCACCCAGAAAGACCCCTTTTTGAAGAGGCATTGATTTTTTAATTGATTGAGACAACTCGTGGAAAGACAACATTAAATTCCGATGGTTTCTTATTTGAGATAGTGATTAAAATTTAAATGGGAATGAGACAAAATTGGGCGACTTCCAAATCCATAATTTGGAGGTTATGTTGAGATGCAATCATCGGGACTTCGATCTAATGGCTCCTCTGCAATGTGTCATGAGAATTAAAACAGGAAACAGTCGTCATAACTGGACCAAGCCAAAAGGTATCACTTCGTCCAGATCCATATTTTGCACAACCAATTGAAAGTGACGCAAATATCAGTAAGGAAAAATCAGTCAAAAATCAATTGTGGTTGACGTAGGGTTTACTTTGTTAATCTGATCTTGACACCTGGGGAATTATCATGTAAAATTCAAATTATTAACATGATTTATATTTATATTTATATATATATATATATATATATATATATATATATATATATATATATATATATATATATATATATATGTATATACATATGTACATGAGAGGGATTCGCTACACGTACACGTCCATGTTTCAGCCATTTCAGGGCTTCTTCAGGCGAGTGTTTTAATTTTTTTAGGATCCCTATTTCGGATGTTTTTGGTGGTTGTCTATTTTTCTAAGCTGCAGGACCTTCCCTCATTCTATTCATATATCTATACATTCTTTTTCTGTTTTTCTTTGTTTATTGCTTGGTCATTGCTTGTTATGTTTTTTTTCCGTTTCTCATCGTGGCGATACATTGCTTGTGGTATTGAATTATAGATTAACTGGAAATACTATAAGTTTTCCCCTTATCGGTATGACACACGGACACACAGACACACAGAGACATATATATATATACATATATATATATATATATATATATATATATATATATATATATATATATATATATATATATATATATATATATCGTCGTTTTTTTAAATATCATCAAAATAAATATCTTGGTTTCTAATCTCTCCAGTGTTGTGTTATCATGGGATAATATAAATTAATAGGTGTTTTATTTAGATTCGAAACTTTCAAAATGATTTTAGTCAGAACTGATAATATATATATATATATATATATATATATATATATATATATATATATATATATATATATATATATATATATAAAAGATTTCGATCCTACCTCGCTGTAACAGATTTTTGATAGTCTATAGCCATACTGAAGAGTTGTAATACAACAATACAGCTGTCTGAGCATGACAAAATCGTTAATTATCATATACATATATATATATATATATATATATATGTGTGTGTGTGTGTGTGTGTATGTGTGCGTGTGCGTGTGCATAAATGAGAGTTATCATGCATTTTCATAAAAATATATGTGTAGAGATGGAAAACACTTTCATCGCTGGGTTATGACTGAACGTGTCTCCAACTGGCAAACGGACAAACAACAATACTGAAATTGAAAACTTGACACTGTTCACGAAGATTCCAGTCACAGTTAATAGTCTGTGAGCTAAACAATACCGTACATGGGATTAGATATTTTCTGAGCTTAGATAAGTATGGCACAAACTCCCGATAGATATATCATGCTTGCCTCCTCTTTCAGGCTAGAGCTCTGGTAATGGTGGGTCACCGCTACCAGGAAATCAAGGCAGACTCAAAAGTAAACCCAGTGTCATATTTCAACAATCAACAAATAAACTCTGAAATATTCAAAACGAAACTTCTACTGCCGTAGTTGTTACGTGTGCGCACTGTGTAGTGCAACATGATTACCGAAAAAAAAAAAGCAAAGTTTGATTATGTTGCAGGGTTGGCTTTGAAAAAGATTTGGGATTATCTTATTTAATCTGTTGCAAGCTTATCGGTGGTTTGTGAATTAGCTGCCTGGAAAATCCATTGGTCACGAACTAGTAAAGTTTCAAGGGAGTGCAGAGTTCACAATATTGACCCCCTTCCTTCAATTCAAAGTTTTTCATTCCATTGCACAGTGAGGTGGGACGATGGCAGTGAGTACGACATGTAGTTTCCTCCTCATAGACGGATAGCAGCGGGTTGTTTCTACTTCAAAAGTCTATCATGGCTAGAGCCCGAGACTTGGACTTCAACTTACCTAACTTGAATGACTTAAAACTCATGTTTTTGACTCTCCGAGATCTTTACACTTTTGTTATCCATTGTTATTTCTGCTGATAACGGGAAGTGAAAAAGTAAGTCATGACACTTTCCCATACATAACAGTTAACTGGATAGTTTCTGAAGGAAATTAGAGAACCACCATAATCCTCCACAAACTGTTAAAGGACACGTGCGTTCCGAAGACCCTCAAAGAAATAAGCAAATTCTTTTTTTACAGTTCTTTGGGAAATATTTTATTCAACTTACCAAGTCCATATCGTCTCATTCAATGAACACGATTTTTCCACGAATTCCTGCAACTGCTTGGAAACATTGGATTGGAATTTTACAGGATGACTTGACTTTGAACCCAATGTGACAGCTTCACAATTAATTGAAAAAATATGAAAGAAAGAGGCTGCTAACATAATCGTTAGCTAATCCTTGAAGAACATGTGTCTTTCGGATTTTCGGATATATATATATATACAAACATACATTTATATATATATATATATATTTGTGTGTGTATGTTTGTGTTACCTTTTGAAAATGTGTGTGTGTATGTTACCTTTTAAAATAATTAATTTTTCTCACTTTTTTGTCGTTTACTAAATGTAAATATAAATGTGTGTGTGTGTGCATGTGTAATTACATTTTGAATATTTTTTTTCTCACGTATTTGGTCGTTTACATATATATATATATATATATATATATATATATATATATATATATATATATATATATATATATATACATATATATATATATATATATACATACATATATATATATTTCAACAATTTTTCAGGCAAGCGCAACACATGTAGGAAGTTCATATATATATATATATATATATATATATATATATATATATATATATATATATATAGATATGTATATATGTGTGTATATATATGTGTGTATATATATATATGTATATATCATTATATATATATATACAAATATATATATATATATATATGTACATATATACATATATACATATATATACATATATATATATATATTTATATATGTATATACATATATATATTTATATATATAAATATTTCAATAATTTTTCAGGCAAGCGCAACACATGTAGGAAGTTCATATATATATATATATGTATATATATATATATATTTATATATATATATATAAATATATGTATATAAATATATATACATATACACACACACACACACACACACATATATATATATATACATATATATACATATATATGAACTTCCTAAATGTTTTCTGCTTGCTGAAAAATTGTTCAATCCAAAAATCCATCATAACAAACTTAACAAATGAATTATCATTCATTGAATCTAGCTTAAACTCGCATCTTCAAATCTAATCAATATTATGATTCAAGTCATGTACTGAATTGTAATATATCCAGGTATATTTTCACTTCAAACATACATCAATACCACAAGGGATGATATCAATATAATCAGAAACAACTGAAGTTCACTCTTCTCTTCATGAATATTCTTTTATCACTCGTTTCAAGAGGAAATTATGCCATATGAATCATGTATATTGTTATGCACACTTCTACTTATTTACTTTCATGGCAATATACCAAATCAATATTGCAATGACAACTAAAACTGTGATGCCAATTCTTATACCAATATTTGTTCAGAGTAATGATCAGTATTTGTTCTGTTGAATCAAACGTTCAATGGTCGAAAGAACAACCAATTCAAGGAGAAAGAACGTCCAAATAACATTATTAATCAGCTAAAATACTGAATTCATTGAGTAATGAAAAAAAACTCCGTGAAAGCTACCAAGCAGTTCTTGTATGAAAACTCAGCATAATGATAAGAAGACAAACCCAGAACATCTAGATATATACCATTCCTGCTCGAGCGATTCCGAGGTTCACTAACTTTTATCATACTTTAATTCCTGGCTTTTTTCCTCAAACAATCAACGATGTTACTGTCAGATTATACATCCTGAAGCTGTGCTAGTTTTTCCCTTCCAGTATCCCCATTGTTCAGAACTACTCAACATCATTCCATGAAAATTGACACGATGAAACTCTAAGGGACAAGATCAATAATCACGCTACAAAAAGTTATTCATTATTTGTGGGAAGAAATCCATCGATTTCAGAAAGAAAAAAATGTAAATATTTCTTTTTATTTTTTTCGTATTTTCGTCCAGGGCATTATTTCGAGCCGAGAAGACTTCGATGATTACCATTGGACTTGCACAGCGTTAAGGTCAGAGGCAAGACACAAATCTGACCAATCGAGCATGAAGTGACAGATCCATTGAGAAAAAAAAATGATGGAAAGTCCCAGGGGAAAGAACAATGAATGATAGCTTGTTTTGCACAATGGCATTCTCAGCTAGTTCATCTTCCGGCTGACCTGAGAGAAAATAGAACACGAATGAGAACATTGGTGAATCGATATTTTTTAGACGGATAAGGGGTGGTGAGGAAAGCAAAGTGAATTTTAAAAAAAGAGTCAGGTGGACGGTATCAGAATGGATCTCTTTTTATAACTGTTTATTTTCTTGTAGAGAAAATGGCAGAACACGTGGGAGCTTTAAAGCGGGAAAATTAGATGATTGGAGAGATATTGGAAAATTGAATCTGAATTGAAAGGGATGACATTTCTATTGGTGATGAAGGTGTTCAAGTAGAGAAAAAAATTACGTATGAAAGCTGGATTAAAAATGGGAGAGGAGCAGTAGAAAGATGAATCAGATGAGAAGAAGGAGAAAAAGAAAAAAGAGGGAAGGGGGTAAAAGAAGAGGAATTGGCCAATTATGGTAATAAAGGAGTAAAGGAGAAAATACCTCTGTGTTATGAGTTATCGCCTGGGGCACACGTAATGAAAACAAAGAAAATGGTCTTTAAACCAAGGAATTAATCTTTCCTTAGAATTATCAGAACGAGAAAACTTGTATTTGAGTAAATTGGAACTAAAATCATTTATATCATGCATTCTAGGTTTTGTCGTCTTCTCTTGTTATTGATGTACTTTTTTCTATCATCAACACACCAGTTCTGGGCGTTACACTGAAATAAGAATAATGACGTTGCAGAGTCCATTATAATAGTCGAAACAAAATGTTTAGGATTGCTGTCTAAATGATTCATAAAACACTTCAACTTAATTGTATGCAAAAATTATGAAAATTAGACAGCTTGGAGACTTGTCATTGAAACAACAAAAAAGAAAATTGTGGTCCAACTAAATCATCGAATTTATTATCTAAGGAACCTCAGGCAGTACGATCGAAATAAGAAAAAGATGGGATTTGTCTGATTGATCAAAACTACATTGGTTATATCTGAATTTGATTTGGTTATTTGGAGCTAGTTTTCTTTGTTTTGTTTCAATTAGATGTACTGGCAACAAGTCCCCGGCATTTATGACTTGTGTTGTAACCTTTGACCTTCCAACGGAATAATCAGAAACAAAGCACTAAAGGCAGGGATATACGAAAAAGAAATCTGACAATAATTGATGATAATTTACACGAGAACTTCAGGAGACTTTATGACGGTCAGAAAGCCGCCCGCTAAAAGTATTGCTTAGTATTGCCGGTTCAAATAAGTTGCAGGGTGTACGTCATTGCATCACAATATAACAAAATATAGTCATCGAAGATACAACATTGATGATATTAATCTGGATAAGACAGTACATATCGTTGCAAGAACATAACCTTGGGAAAGCAGGTCGAACGCTATGATGCTAGTCTTAATAATTCATCGAATGATAATACTACTGCACTTTTGTGTTTGACGATACAAAGTCAACATTTTGTCCGTAAGTTTGATCCATCTTTCTAAATCATTTTCCATTCTCATGAGTGCTTTCAAATGATCATATTTGAAATTGAAAGATTGGAAAACATTCGACCATAAAATTGTGAGATGGAAATCAACGATGCAAATCGAATAGTGGCTTGACAATTGTCTCAAGGATCTCTCAGGAAACGATATTCGCATCGATGAACTGGCAGTAGTTTCAAGGGAGGAAGACAGAGGTTTGGAAATTTTGTGGTCAATTGAATGAAGGTTTGATGCTTGGGATGAATGGTGCTGATTTTCTTGAAAATATCTTTCGCTTCCTCGATTCTATTTTAGATTTCAACGTCCTTTCTCTCCGTCCTCTGTTACTATACAACCCACATGATCGAATGTTCTCACTTAATTGATTTTGACAACTCATAATTCTGCAAAAACTAGATTTGGGGGAAAGGGTTGCTCATAGCCAAACTTTCAGTCTCTTTTCTATTGATAGTTAGTCTTTTCTTTCTACTTTTATTTACTGCCTTGTCCAAAAGTTTCTTCAATTTTCTATTCGAATCAGACATTAACACACTGTCATCTAATTAACGTGTGTTGTTGATGTTATTTTTTTTTAATTACAAAAAATCATGTATTTAAGAAATTGACATATTTGGTCCGACAAAATTGGTCATAAGTTGCATTATATTATATAGAAACTCATTTGAAATTATCACCCATCGTTACACGGATTTTTTTACCTTTTAGCTTAAATGTTGCTGCTAAAGCAAAGCTCAACTGATTGCATTCAACCCAAATTCTCATCTCGTGTATTCTTAGTCCCTTTCAACGCGACAGTTATTCATTAAGGATTTTCTTTAATTTTCTATCGTATTTACTCTGTTCAAATTGAGTGATATATCAACCATGTAACGACGAGTTATTATTCCAAAAGAGTTTTCTCTATAATATAATACAATTTATAATTCATCCCCAGAACTATAATTGTTCAAAATATTTCGGTATTGTAACTTCGATGTCTTTAGCCATTGTGAAAAGTTTTTTACTTGTCTCTCCTTGGTGTCAAGTATGACATGAGCTTGAGTTTATGGTTCGACTCTGGCAAATGCTTCTTGACCCCGCAGTGTTTCTGAGACGTTAGAGCAAGCTCGAGTTTATATGAAGACAAGTACTGAACAGGTGTTTGAAGGTTCATCATTGAGTTAATGATTAGGCCTCTAATTAAATGTTACGTTTGATTTTGCTTAACTAGGCCCCTAGCCAGTCATTATGCAGTGCTTGAAGGTGAGCCGATGAAGGACAATTAGTAAATATGAGTCCAACCGGAAGTTCAACAAGCCCCCTAATTCTTTCAGGGATGAATTATCATTCTGACAAAAACCCACATCCTTACAATCACTGTTTCTTTTGTCCAAGTTATTCGACCATCGATTTTGAAACTAATGCGTGTTTAATTACGAATATATAGAGTTAAAGGCAGTATTATATGTGGCTGAGAAGAATTATGATGTATCATTCAAGGATAATAATGATAAGGATCAGAGCAGATTCTTAACTGACAAATCACAGAAAGTTGCGCATGACGGTTATCCATAGTCAAATAAAAAGATCAAACTCACAGATAGAACTGAGTTACCTATAAATACAATAAAACAAACATTTTAACCAATCGTTGTAGAACTGCAACGACGTACATTTGCATTATTTTCTGTTCTAATGAAAGGGAATTGAAAACATGCTTGACTATGGAAGGAGTGGGGGTAATATTGTAATATTTTAGAAGAAATATGAAGTGATGAGTAATAATGTTAAAGTGCTTTCATAATTCGAATCGAAGAAGGAAATTCTATCCATGCTTCTTGAGAACTTTAGGAGACTGTGCTCGATTTTCCTATCAGGGTACGGCATCATACGTTTCTTAGCAAAACTGTGACTACTGTGGGATTCTAAGTGGTGTCTGCCTCTTATCAAATAATATGAATGTCATTATAAGGTCGAACATACAAAATTATCACATGATGTAGGATATCGTTGGGGATTCTTGTGCTTTTTTCATGACACAGAGGACAACGCAATCTCCTATTTTTGAAGCAACGTGTGACAAATGATATTAATACCAGTGTTCAATTCGTTTATCATATGATCTTGAAAATCCCCTCGACGCCATGCTTGGTCAATTCTTGAGCAAATGAAATACTCAACGATTCTAATCCGTTAAACAATATGGTGTTAAGGGGCACCTTTCACCAGGAAAATTTTTAAATCTGAGCGAACAGTTTTGTCTCATTAGGTTGATTGCGAGGACCAGTCATCAGATTGCTTTGAAAGACGTCTGTACCAAGAGTATATAGTTTCAGTTGGTATAAAATCAAGTAGTATTATGCTTCACATCGACCGATATAAATGCACTATTTTAGTTAGATAAATTCTGTTTAAAGTTGGATAAATGAGGGAATTCGACGAAATCATTCTTTCATTCGAATAATTGGTAAACATATTCAGTCAGATCTGATACGATCACGTTTCTGACGCGACAACCTTGCAAACCAACACTAACAGGAAGATAAGTTTAGATTTATTTTCTTTTCGATTCCTAGACGCTCAATCTGTGAAAAGAATGAACAAAAGAGTTAGAGTATTTTTTCTAGATTTCTCACGTTTTGGCCCTTGGTAGTGTCACCACTGTGGAATATCGCTGCAAGTTGGGGAAAAGCAAGAAATCTAATTCGTTCAAAGAGATTATCATTGCCAATAAAATATTTGTGACTCAAGATACTCAACACAAAATTGCTCTTTCAATTCACTGTCACGAATGTAATTTTCTGTTACGGAAGATTAGGAAATGAGGAAGGCTTGTCAACTTCAGAATTTGAAGTTGGAATATTAGCATTTACAAACCAGTGCCAGCGGACCACAGACAACAACTTTCATTTCAGAACAGACCCTGAACAGGTTTGTATGTACGATTGCACTCAAAAGATGTTTGATTTTCTTTAAATTAAACATCAGTATAAGCTTACCATCATGTTTGTTTTGGGGGAGGGGTCAGTAAAAGGGGGGCAAATTATAAATTAAAGGAACAAATGTAAGGAATAGTTCACTTTGAAGAAATGAAAGGCATTTGTTGTTAGAGAAGAGTAAGAATGCTTTCTCATCCATCATCATCATCATCATCATCATCATCTTCTTCATCTAAAAAGTGTAATGCATGAGTCTGACACGTTCCCTTCGATCATGTTTGATCGGCCCTCACAAATGGGAGATCTGGGATGTCTCACATGCCATCCAACGGTCGGTCAGTGTGCGTGCATTCAATGACCCATTCGCCCGAGGGACACATCGAGTTATTCAAAATAGTGGCAGACGCTCTCCAGAGAGACATATTATCTCCATTCCCCTCATCTCTCAGGACATCTAAAAATACAAACCAATTAATCTTAGTATCAAATATTTACAACGTCCCCCAACGTACACACATGCCCATACACACATGTCCCCCCATACACACATAATCATATATATATATATATATATATATATATATATATATATATATATATATGTGTGTGTGTGTGTGTGTATGTATGTATGTATGTATGTATGTATGTATATATATATATATGTATATATATGTATATATATAAGTGATCTGCAACTATTTCATCGTCGACGCTCCGCACACACACTTCTGTTTTTATAATTCGTACAAGGATTCTAGAATCCATTACTTTATTTTCCAATTGAATAATTTGCCATGTAAATGTATAGTTCCTGAATGTTCATTCAGTGAGTCTTGGTTACATAATTTTGCACAAGTCCGGTTATTACCGCATGAAATGTAGATTCTGATTAGGCAAAATTGATATGTGCTTTTAGTGACCACGGTTCTAGACCCAGGCTCCAAAACGTCTACAACAGCAGGAGCTCTAAATGTATTAATGAGGGCTTTAAAATATGATAAATAAAATATATTGGGCTCTGTGACGCCTCTATGAGAAATGATGAGCAATATTGTTTGTTGTATACGTTTTCATCCTCAGCCCAGAGGGACAAATTAATCATTAACGCTGTAAATATGATTTTGTACTGTTTTGTCTTTTTTCTTTATATATTATCTAATCAATATAAATAACGAATCATAGGCTAAACAAAATTGAATAATTACAAAAAATAACCATAAACGGAAATATAACTGGTTTTTCTTTGGTTTTATTTTTTCAAGTAAGAATAATGTCCAGATTTGCATGAATTTCGAATGATTTCTTCTGTTTCAAAAATCGGTTTATTACTTTTTAAATGATAAGCAAAAAGTTTTCCAAAAAACATCGTTCAATCACAGGGTAAATTTTATTCATTCTTTGAATAGACTTGATCAAAAAACATGAAGTGAATTAAATTTCGGATCTCAGAACACTTTTTCTTAATTATATTCTTTGAATATTCCGGCACGATTTGCATACAGGGAAAAATGGATACTAATATAACACTTTTGATTCGTATTCGATGAATTCCTTTTTCTTTTTGAAACCTCTGATCAAAAGGGGAAAATATTTGTTCGCTGTGCAGTTACAGTTTGTGATGAAGATTTCCAACAACTTTTCAGAATAAATACCCTTTTAAATCTTTCCAAACAATGAGAACGTTCCCCAATAACATGAATAAACAAAAGATGTTTACTTATTTTGTCTTTTGGATCACGAACACGAAAGTATGTAGATTCCAAGTGAAAACAAATGCTGGAAAGTGATTTTGAAATTGGAATATAAAGTGAACAACTCAAGATTCATTGATGTAATTTGATGGTCGAGGAAAACCATATGTTGCTAAGATGTTCTGTTTCCTTTTAGTACTCAATCCAAGTACAGGTCAGTTTTTATACTTATTACCTACAGTCATTAAACGAGAACTATCACCGTCTGCATTTTTTTCTTCAAAACATCTTGTATTAGTAGTATCAAACGCTGACATTACTTCAGTACACAATGAAAAGATCTGTTAAAGTCGATGCTACCCAATATAAGTCGAATAAAAAGGATTCCTTAGTCATACCCAAAACAAAATATTATTTCTATTGAATGTTTTTTTTTATATCTGCGTTCATCATTGAAGGTCTCCGCAAACACCCAACACTATTTTGCAATAATTCAATTTGGTTTGGTTGTCCGGATTTCTAAATTGCTCATCTCTAGGCGACTGGAATGTACGTTCAGATGATATAAAACTTTATCTCTACAATGGATCTATCCTTAACTAAGTCCATTCATGTCTTTACCCATAAGCCAAATCAACCAAACTCATTTAATCTATTTCACTTGCAATTTCCTGTTTGTTCTTCTCCAACTTTATCCAATAAGACCATTCTAAGCTACATTCATCAAACATAACTTCATCCCGGCCTGGTTTAGTAATCCGGTTGGTGAGGATTTTTGAAAAGTTTGTATATGCAGTTGAGTAGATCTATAAGTTTATAGTTGTTGAGGTCTTTCGAAATTCTTTTTTTGAGAAGCATGCTACGCATGCATGAGAGAATCATGCTCATCCTTACACGGAGAGATTATCAAACTGCAAAGTATATCGGGGGAAAAAACTGGATTCCAAAACGTCATATAATCTATTTAAAACCCTAAATGGTAATGTGTAGGCAATGTTGCGAGAATGAAAGATAACCAATGGACATCACAACTCACAACATGGATCCCAAGACATCACATGCAAAACCAAGTACGACAGAATGCAAGATGGAGACATGAACTAGACGAATTCAAAAAATACCGGCTCTGCAACACCCAGTTGTGGCAAATACTTGGGAAGGTGTATGTCCAATGACTGACGTTAAAAGAATGATGATGATGATGATGAGGAGGAGGAGGAGGAGGAGGAGGATGATGATGATGATCTTCATCCCTCATAAGACTTGCCCAAATCTAATCATACTTATTTAACTATACGTTGATTCAACAGCATAATCGGTGTCTTTTGAATAAATGCAAACAGATTATATCTCCATGTTAGTTACAATTACATCTAAGTTCTATTTCAACTCATCAAACTAAAAGTCATTTTACTCAATAGCATCACATTTGTTTCTCTACCCCTACATTAATTTCAACAAATTCAACCAAATTTAAGCTTATTCTACCGAATCTCCATAAATCTTAAATTTCAATCTACTTACGAAAGATTTCACTTCTAGTCTCAACCAATTCTTTTCAATCAGTCAGTTGATCCATGTAACATTCATCATATACAAACTGTACACCTAAATTAAATTACCCTAATCTAATCTTACTTTATTTTGTTATATACCAATTCAATAGATAATCAACTATTCCACTAAAACACACTAACATACACGTAAGATTGAAGAGAAAACACCTATTTCCAACTTACTTGCCTTTAATTACACACTCTTTCAATATGGTTTTCACTCCTTTTCTTTTTTTCCACACACAACAAAATCTCCCCCCCCCCCATGCATCTCTCCCTGTTTCCTTAAATCTATTCTATCTTTCCTACATGTCTTATGGCATCTCAAAAGTTTCAAAAATGAAACAAAACATTTTATGGAGCCTAATCAGTTTCAATTTCTTGTGATGTATTCCTCAGAAGAAATCCGACCCTAGAGTAGCAGTGCTAGTTAAATGTTGACCGAGTTGAATGGAGCCGCAAGCAAAACAGGGGTTATAATGATGGTCTTGGCTCGTTGCAAACGTTAGTCATCATCATCATCATGATTACCATCACTTTCACCGTCAATCGTTGGATGAAGGCTTTCCCGGATATTTGCAACATCTCTGGATCATGGTCGTTGCAAAGCCATACTTTCTTAACTTATCAACATAGGTTATTCAAGGTTGACCTCGGGGGTTGTTTGAGATCAGTGGAGATCATTCATACCCTGGTTATTTTTATCCAATTTCCAGAGTGGCAGGACATTTTTAGTACTGAGGATGTTGAAATTTTCCATACGGGTACATCTGCTTTACACAGAGATGGCAATCGATGTGATATTCAATTTTGAAGAAATTCAAAGTCACTGAAAGTCATTCCTGGCGATTTAAATCAATTTTCGAAGTTGTTGGCCATGATTTAGCATCTATGAAACATAGAAGTACATCTGTCCATGGCAATTTTAATCGTCACCATTATCAGCATTTTATCACCCATTGTTCAACAAAGAATTTCCCCAGTATTTACCTAACCTCTCTATCATGTGTCTGTGAATATCGTATT
>OY735219.1:17733532-17751032 GCA_963457665.1 Thysanoteuthis rhombus | reverse complement strand
ACAATGGAATGAAAAAGAGAAAAAAAAATTCGAAAAGCAGAGATGATGTGATAAGAGAAACGTTTAATGCAAATTCAATTCTTCTTTTATTGATTTTGAAAGAAATTACATACGTAGTTCAATTGAAAAAAACTGATTTATATGTCAGCTGTTTCTTTTCCTTTTTCATTAATCTCAAAAGCATCAAGTGCACTGTGTCATCATATCTGAGAAATTTATCTCATGAAGAATTTCAGATGATCATTATAATATACAACATATAGGACTGCTGCTGCTTCCTCGTCTCAAGTCACCAAATCGACCATCTTTTTTGCTAAAAGACTTGCCGTCTTTATCCTTTCCCATGTTTTTGTTATGAGAGTGATTTTGTCATAAGTTTTCTTTAGTGCACCTAATTTTATCTAGTGAATCTTTGAAAGATTTTAATGATTACTTATTGCTGCAGTCTGTCTCTCAGAATGATAAAAAGAAATTGCAGTTGGTTTCAACCTGTGACTTGTTTTACATATATTACTATATAGGACTTTATATGACAGTATTTCAATCCAGGAGATCTACAATACATTTCAGATATTATCAAGTTTTCTCTTTTCAGGTCGTTGATTCGTAACTGTCCAATGAGAGACTGTAAGTTGAAGAGACTTCCATAATCTATGGGTAAGAAAAAGTAACTTAACGTTCACTTGATCATTTGACTAGTTTTCAAAAGTAACACCACTTGCAGGCAGCAAATGTATTGTTCACTACTTTTTCAAAGAAAAAAGTAAGAAATAATTCCTCCGAAATATCTGATAATCAAGCAAACTTTTTGAGACTGAAAGTAGGAAAACTAATCGTTTTTTTTTTCTTGTCCTGTTCGCTTCCTTCAAAGGATATGAAGAGAAATCGACATAAGAAGTTCATTGATTAGGACCGATTCTTTTATTAACACCAATCCATATCTTTCAGAGAAACTGACTTTTTTTCACTGCACTGAGGCGCTCATAGGATTTATTTTGAATCAAAAAAGGCGCTGAAATGCATATTGGAATTCGCCATTTCCATATAAAACTTGGACTGATTAAAGAACTAAAAAGGCTATCCTATGTTAGTGGGAGATAATATAAAACCCAATCGATAGACAAAACATAAAAAGCAACAAAATAGTGTCTCCAGAGAGATGAAAGAATCAAGAGAAGGAAAAGTTGATCTTCACTATTCCAATTGAATATAAAATATGGATTTCTTGTCATGTTTTCCTAGAAATTTTTTAAAGTACGTTGCGTAACCAGAATGGAATCATGAAGAGATTAACTTGCCATGTACATTCATCAGAGTTGATTAGTATCTCATGATTTGAGCATTGGTGCTAAACCCCATTTAGTTTTCTTCGAGATGAGGAAAGATGCAAAATAGGAAAGATTCGTAAAGGAAAACTGATTCAGAGAAATTTTACTTCTTTTTAGCAGTTTATCTAAAGAAAAAAAAATTGGCTATGGAAATAATGTGGTTTAAATGGAGTTTTCTTTTAAAAATGTATGAAATAAAACAAAATCAGATTGAGTGGGCTGGAAGATTGCAAGCGAGAGTGAAAGAAAAATTTGGAGGAGTAGAGAAGGGGAAGACAATCTCATATCTAAGTATAGAAAATAAATTTTAAAAAGAGACCAGTATGATGAATAAAAGAGGAAATGAGGGTGTATCAAAGGAGAGAGAAAGGGAATATTTATCACAGAGGAGAGAAAGACAAAAGTAAAAAAAGTAAACCTCACATCAGATTGCATAAAAGAGATTAGAGAGAAGAAATAAAGATGAATAATGGACAAAGAAAGAGAGATCGGATAAACAAAAACGTGTGAAGAAAAGCTTAGTTCCAAAAATTGGAAGGGAGTTAAGAAAGTTTCAACCGATTGTAGAAAAGATGGTGGTTGCTATTTGAACAATTGTGAAACTATAGGATAGAATCAAAGTTGCTCATATGGAAATCATATAGATGGACAAATTGATTGTGATTATCATAAAAGTATTTAAGACGGTCGGAAATGAGAAATAGTGCAAGTTTTTAACTGAATAATGGTAGGGAATTCAAAGCAGCTGGTTAATACATGTTCATTTTTCAATATGAAATGGCATAAATTATGTAGGAGAGCTCGCCTGCTCTAGATAAATGAAGAATATTGTTGGTGATTAGAGACAATGACTATAATGAATAAATTATGGAACAAATTTTTGAATAGATAACATGAACAGATTAGATGTTCCAGGAAAATTATGTTGAAACTTTAATTGTCATTGAATATCTTACTTGCTTTTGGACAAGTTCAAACCAAAATTAAGAAAGAGAAAAGAAAAATCTCTACGTTGCTATGAACTCATAAATCTACCCTTTAGTTTTTGCGTGCAGGTTTGGAAATTCAGCGCTAATTTGATATTTTTTTTCTTTTTCAAGAGATATGTATATAATGGAAGTTTTATTATAATTTTCGGGTTATTATGAAAATTCAAGGAGGGTTTTATCAATATTTTGGCACCTTGTCTCCTGAAGTGAGTTATTCGAAAAGATATTGAAGAAGAAAAATCTCTTCGTTCAGTATTTCCTGACAAAACAGGTGAAACCGAAGTGTATATTAGCTGCAGTTTTTGTTTATAACCAGCAACGATGTAGAAAATATTTTTTTTAGTCGGGGCAAAAAATCAAGATTTTGAATTCTGATTTTTACGAGGGGTTAAGCACAATCTATTTTGGCAAAATGACACAATACACTATTCATATGCCACGGCCATCCTCGTCTGGTTTTGTGCCGAATAAAAAAAGATAGGGTTTGTTGATATAAAAGTCCAAAACATATGCAAGAAATGCTAAAAAAGTTTGCGATTGATTTCAAAAGTGATGCTTCTGTCTTGATATCAAAGTTTCTTTTTATTGATTATTTTAACGTAAAAAGTTTGGTTATTTTAAAACTGATTGTGTAGAACAAATATTTTAACTATTGATTGTCTTCTTTAACATGATGGGAAGAAAGAAATTCATAAATTCCTTTTACCAGAACTATAAACAGAAAAACAAAGATTAAGGATTATTTCATATAATCTGATATTCAATCTACTTTTACCTCATCATTTTGCTAATGATTGCGTGAGTCTTAAAGTTGTGACATCCAAATCAGTGGTATTATTTTATAAACCCATATTAAAAGGGGGAGAAAATAATAGAAACGTTTCAGTTAATCCTGGATCGGGAATCAATCTTTGACATGTTATAAATTGGAAATTCATTTCTTTTTGAAAGCCAGTGATAATCCAAATGTCGCAAGAGGAGAGTTTCTTGAAGAATAATTTGATATGTTATGGATTGGACTGTAAAGGTTACGATAGGTAATCATTATACGGCTCAGCCTCATTTATTTTTGGACCTGATGGCACAATAAATGAACCACGAAGACTAGATACAAACCCCTTATGTTGTTAGAGAGAAAATCTAACTCAAAGGGGAAGTAAATACATGTTTAACCGAAAGCTTTGTATAGAAATAATAAAAATGTATAATATTTTTTGATCTTGAATTACGCAATGAAGATTAGTGAATTCAATAACAAAATTCAATTAAATTTACTCTATTTATGGGATTTCACGTGTATATACACTTCCCCATAAATGCAGACTATTTCGGACATTTATAAATGTTTTGCTAATGCACACACTCAAAAAATGTATAGGTCATATGAATGTCATGTAATTGATTCCTTAATTATCTTTTTCACATTGTTTTTCTTCAATTTTGCACAAAAATTGATCTTGATTTCTGAAACTGTTTATTTACTTGTGAGCAACAACTCCACGAGCACAAAACGTTCGTATTTCCTGATATCCACATTCAAAACGATGTACCCAAAGCAAAGACTCACTATAAATTCGATCCTGATATGCCAAAGCAACGCGTCAACATAGTTCAAATTCCAATTCAATGTGTTCAACCTTTTTATTGATTCAAAATCCTTGACCGAAATTTTTTTAGTGCTATGATTTTTCATCTTTTCTATTCAAATCCAGAGTCATAGGTACGACCTCAAGCTGATAGCAATGGTCTTTAAAACGCTTCAAGTATGAAACAGATCCATATTAATTTGCTTAGATGCTATTAAGCATTTTCATTGATGAATAAATTTTGATTTACTTATAAGATAATTGGTTAGAAATCTATCTTGGGAGGAAATATGATACAACCTAGTCGTTTATTAACAATAATGTCTACACTTCAGACCTTACAAAATTTGATTAATTTCTGTGTCAGATTACTGAAATTTAAAAGTAGCACTATTTCATGTGAAAAGCTGTAGGCTACCATATTTGTAGGTAAAAAGATATAAAATGGCTTTTGTTATATAGAAAAGTAAAGGATAGTCTAGACAACAAAAACAGTGAATACTCAATGAAAATATAATCCAAGTAAACCAAAAAGCTCTTTTTGAATTATCTTTTTATTTAAATACACCATGTCTATCGAATCTTGAAGATTTAGTTGTTATAAATTCAGTAAGACCACGAATTATAAATGGCCTATTATGGAAATTTGTATTATGGATATGAATTCGAAATGCCTGAAAAGATGAGGTGAATGTTGAGGAGGATTCAAGACTTCATATAAATTTTTTTAAAGCTCAGACTCAGTCAGGTGGGTGGGTTGTACTGTGTCATGGAACGTTTCATTCATTTTTGCAACATCCTAACATTCCATAATGCCTTTGAATGACGATCATTTCCCAGAAGAGACTTTGGACCGTGTAGAAAATTAAGAAAAACGTGCCAAGCTAGCTGATTTTATAGACAGTTCCGAAAAAGGAAAGGATGCCGGGCAGTGTGTATCAGGTCCCAAAGGTGAGTACGAGGTGTGTGCGATATTCATTGAAATATCTGTCGTACCAGTGCTGCAAAGGTACATAAAAGTAACTCATTTACAATTCAAAGAAATTATAATATTCAAAAGTGTTGATCCATCCATGAAATACCCTTTATCATCAAAATTGAATGGAAATGACAAAGACCGAAATGTGATCATTGTAAAAGACACTGGAGCAAGGTTTCAATCCAACTTTAGTTTGAATGGAAAAGTTTGAAGTATTTTACATCGACTTTCAATCATTAAATCTCTGATTAGTTCATGGTAGATATTTCATAAAATGGTTAATAGAAAACGAACGGAAATTTTGTCCTTCGTAAAGCATTTGGCTCTGTGAAACAGTCAACGCTATGCAAGAACAAAGTTGCTGACGGGAATTACATACAAGTCATCAAGAACATGAAACTACAACAATTAATGACCAGGCGATACAATATCTATTGAAGTATTTAAAGTGAGCTTTGGAAGCATCTGACGCGAAAATAAAAGGGAAACATAGGAATAAGCATTGAGAGAGGGATTTGGAACATATCAAAATTGTTCATAACGTTTCCATGACATAAGAATCATTTAGAAACATGTCACTTATGAAAATTAGGAAAGTAAAGAAATAGGCTAGAACAATGCTAAAATGCTAAAAATGTTCAACGACGGAACCATAAGTGTAGAGGGAGAGGCTCTAGGAGTGGTTCACATATACATCTACCAAGGACAAATAATTTAGACGAAGACTTTGGAAGCGAAATAAAACGAAGCATAACGATTGCTTAAAAATCATTCAGCATGAAAGGAGACATATTGAAGTGTATCTGGCCAAAAAATTGTAAAGTCTGCAATGAGTGCACGATTCTAACAATGATTTACGAAAACATTGAAATCAACCAAACAAAATGAAAACCAACTTTGATCGCATCGAGTGCCATTAGAAAAAAAAAAAAAAAAGATAACTTTGATAGGTGGGAATAGGTGAACATGGATAAGATGATTGACTAAAGTGAATGATATCATGCAAATAATTAGTGAAAAAGATAAAGATGGTCAGGACACTCTGCAAAAACAGGTGAAAGAAGATGGAGCAATTTTCAGACTGATTGGTGCTCACAGGACACTGAACGGTCAGGGTTGGAAAATATCAAAGATAAGATGAAGGAATATCAAAGACAAGATTGCCTATAAGACCTGGCAAAAGTTAGCGCAGTTATTGTGGACTTTGAAGGAGAGTGGCGAAGCCTTTGTCCAAGAGCGGTCTTTCAATGGCAGGTGATAGTATGCAATTAAAAAAAAACTTTTAAATTAGTTCATTTGCGAACTCGTTCGACCCATAAACATTTATGAATCTGAAAGAATTGTCTTCTTCTGTTTACAAAAACTGTATATGTTTTACATAGTGATATATTATGATTTTTACGGTTTGTGATTACACAAATATCCATAAAACATAGATGATGATCATTAGCAGTCGGGATGCAGCTTAGCTGATCAAGAATGTTTGAGCTGATTCTAACATGGTTCCTTCATCCCAGCTGAACGACCAGCGCTTTGTCAAGTACTTTCCAGAGTGATCTGGGATAATCTAACGTTTGACTCAGATCAATTGGTTTTGGAATCGATTGAAAACGCCAGTAGATGAAAGAGAGGCCGAGAATTTTTTTCCTTGGTGAACAGCTTGGCAGAAAACTTTTCTTTATTCTGTCGTATTGACTTGATATTGCATTCTGTCATTTACTCTGTTCATCATGGAAAAAACTTTATGAAAATCCTCTTTTTGCTTGGAAAACTGTACATAACACAACATTCCTTTGTTGAGAAAGATTAAGTTGGAATGTAAATGTTGATGAATTAGTGAAAGAAAAATGGAAGAAAAAAAGGAAATATGGAGAGATAAAGCAAATGAAGGAGATAAAAATTTAGATCTATGAAAGGAAAGGGTCCTAAGTAAACTAAAGAAAATTGAAAATAGCATTGGGAACAGGAAATTTATTTCCTTTAAATTAAATCCTACACCACCGACAACGCATGATAAATTGTCTGGAAGACTCTAAATAGCTTTCGTTAACAAGAGGCTGATGAAGACTTTTTCCGATTATTAAAAATGCTGTCACGAAACTATTGAATAAATGATTTTGATAAATTCGAATGCTGATTAATGAATTTTTATATCTCAAATGAAATTAATTCAGTTGTTGTACCGTTGATCTATCTTTCGATTGCAGTACGAGTCTTAGAGATAATTAGACGGAAGAGAGTGAATGTTTGATTATTTTTCTTTGGAATTTTCCTTTATTTTTTCCTATGAGTACCTGAATTTTTCCAAATATTGATTCAAGACAATCACGGAAAGACATTTCTTTGTCAAAATACTACACATGTGGTAACAGGTTGACGAGATTTCTTTTTACTGACTAAATATGACCATTCAGAAAAGGATCATGCTTGGACTTGTGGTGAAAGGAAGAGAGGTTATCTGACTGAAGACAAAGTACGATGCTTGTATTTTGAATGAATTCGAAAAAAACCCACCAAAGATTGGCTGAAAAGGTGATTTTAGTGGAATCATTCCTTGTTGCACATAATTGAAGAGAAAACAAAGAACTCGATCTTAAAAAAAAACAAAACATCCTGATGTGATTGAAATCGAAGGGAAACGTTCAGAAATAAGAAAGAAAGAGATAATGTGAAAAAAGTCAAGGGATAAAAAAGAAAATTGAAAGCAGACAACTTTATGCACGTACACGAGTTAAAAATAGAGGATGAATGGATCTAACAGCATAAGATCAACAAAAGCAATGTTGATAATATATATATATATATATATATATATATATATATATATATATTGTAAAGATATTCCAACGTTTTCGTGAAAAAAATTTTTTTCTGAAATTATACCTGTTTCATGAGTGCATGTGCACATCAATATTCGAAAACTGTTCCATACTTTATTCTAAAATGAGAAACATCCTCTCATGTTTGAAGAAGAATTCAGTGAATCTTTTTTTCTCTTTAAAATATAGGTTTGGGAATGATATAGTTTCACCTGGTATGTATAATGGACACTTTGATGAATTGTTTGAACACTGAAAAAGAATTACATAATATATATGTATATATACACACACATATATATATATATATATATTGATTTTCATTGTTCCTTCCAAAGCAAGATATTGGATGCTAAATTGGTTTTCTACGGAAGCCACACTTCCGAACATCTCAAAGGTACACACATGCTACTGAAGATGGGAACCCTTCCAGAAACATGTATAGCATATAATATACTTGATTTATCAGATAATTAATCAACTTGTAAAGTCTCTGTATGCTCTTATCCTGAGCTTCTGTGACATATATATATATATTGAAAATTGGAATGGAAGGTGATCAATGCAAATGTATTTTTGTCTGGCAGAGTTGAAAATAAAAATCGTGAATGATGCTTGACACAAAGTAAGGGATCAATTCACCATAAATTTTTCTAGGCAAGACACTTGATAATTTAACCAAAAATATATTGAATGATGAATAATGTTATATGATAGTAAGAATAACTTCACAGGAGTGGTGTTTACACATCGGACATATATAGCTAGTAATACGGAGCAATTGAAAACTGAAAGAAATCTCTCTTGACAATTCGTCGTTTAACGGTTTTAATTTCTGTCCTATGTGTCATATTCATTTTGTTACTTCTTAGCAAATACGTACAACGATGGAGCAACAAAAGGTTTTGGATATTTTCATATGTTAAGAATCCAGCCACTAGAAGCACATAGTCATGCAGATACACATGAACATACATTCACGCATATATAAGCGTATCATAGAATCATAATACTCCTTACGCTCATGATTAAACATATTTCAATAGAGAGATATCTTCATCTACAATATATTTACATAGACAGATTGACAATATTTTATATACCCACCAAAATACACACAAACACGAACACACACACATACACACAATCACACACGCACACACACACACACCCACACATATATATATATATATAAGTGTATATATATATATATACTGACCTTAAATTCAAAAATAGATAATTTACGCAATTACATTAATAAGGTCATTGAATATTCGAACACAAAAAAGATTAGATTTATATATTTGTTTGGCGTTAACAATATGGAGAATTGTTCCAATCCATTAATTATACCCTACAATACATACACACACATACATTACAGCATACCAAAAATCAGACTAATGAAACGTATTTATTACTCTCCATTCTAAATAGCAGCAGCAGCCTTTCAGCATCTGTCATTGGATATGGACCTCGTTGGTTTACTCTATTGAGCATATCGACCCTGAGCAGCTTTTTCCGAAGCCAGGTTGTTCCTGATGTTGTTTTGAAGTATTTTGCTGATTCGATCGCTTACCATTCTGGTGAAGAGGGCCAGGTCGTTGGGATTAGTGTTTCAGTAATTTTGAAGAAAACTTCAAAAATCATTCATTCCTCAGGTATCAGTTCTCCAATGGTTATCTCATAGTGCAAAGAGATGTAACATCGTTTGATATAACAAAAGGCAGATCATGTACTGCCAACCTTTGTTAATGAATAATATATGAATCTTCGTCTATTTTGGGGGCGCAGGGGTTGGTCTGACATATACTTTACTATGAATTTTAGATTGAAAGAAAACCGCTGTATTTCAATAGATAGTGAATGTGTAAAGTACATTCTAAATCAATGCATCTGAATGTTTCTTTTTATTTTTTTGCATTTTTTCAGCGTTTCTCTCCCTTTTTTCTCCTTTTTTCTCTTTTTAATCCCCTTCAAGTTCTATTCTCACTATTAGCTCGACCCCCTTAATCATTATTCCATTTTTTGGGGAGACAAAATCGAGAGTGTTTTTTCAGATGACGAAGAAGTGCGTAATTAGATCGTCCTTTCGTTTAGTCACATTTAATCTGTTAATTCAAACTTTATCTTCAAAGAATTATATTTCATATTCCTCAGCAATGGATGAACCCGTATCTTTATTCGTCTTTAATGCTCGAAAGATTCACAAAGAACCAAATATTCATCAATGGAGACAATTTCATGATCAAAGCTTCACACAGGGGATTCGATATAGTAAAAAAATATTCAGGAAAATATGGAAAAAATTATTTAAAGAAAAACAAACGAGTGAACCGTTCACTAAAGGTTTCATCCGCTGCAAAAATGACTTACTACATTTATTAGTATAAGAAAATGACCAATAAATATCGATATGAAGCTTTCTAGGTTAACATAATATTATACATATCATATATGTATATATATATATATGTATATATATATATATATATGTATATATATATATATATGTATATATATATATATATATATGTATATATATATGTATATATATGTATATATATATATGTATATATGTGTGTGTTTTTTGTGTGAGTGTGTATGCGTGTATGTGTGGGCGTGTGTGTGTTTGCGTGCTAAATTGAGAAAAAGTGGTTGTTACTTCTCGTTTTTTTAATATTTTCATGTGGGTGATGCATTTTGATGCGTGCCAGGCATTAATATATATATATATATATATATATATATATATATATATATATATATATATATATATTGATATATATATATATGTGTATTTTTTCGTATGGTCATTTATATATATATATATATATATATATATATATATATAATCATATCAAATGCCACGTAAATATTTACTCTTTCATTTATATATTCATACATGTAAGATCGTGCAGTCACGCATATATATGTGTGTGTGTATATATATATATATATATATATATATATTTATATATATATATATATATATATATATATATATATATGTAAATACATATATTCTTAACTATGTATATTCTTACACATATATATGTATATGCATAAGTGCACATATATGTAACTGCATATGCATATATATAGATATATATGATTAATGTATGCATGCTTGGAAGGGTGTGAATAAAAAGTATATAAAACAGAAAAGTGTGAAACCACTCCTTTCTATACGAATCGAATTCCATCATTCTTTCAAATAAATCTGCCTCAAGCAGAAACACCTGAAGACGATTCAACTGTCATGGAAATTATTTTGTTTTACACTATTTCCCATTTTACCTTACATTTTCCTCAGGGTTGATCCTAGAATTGCCCAAGGCCGAAAAGAAGAGATGAAAAATGTAAGGATGTTTATCTACTGTAATTTACCGATTGTTGTGTGTATACAGGACTCTAAAATAGGAATTCGGAAACCGGTTTAATTTACTTGGGAAGCAGTTCATAATTTTGTATCTCATCCAACAGCTACTTTACAGAGTCTGTTTGTTCTTCCGGTCATCATTAGTTGATTATTTATATTGGTCCTCTCACTTACATCCAGTGCTTGGTTTCCACTCACAATCAGTAATGACCGTCCCTTGTGAACAAAGGTCTTATGGCTACTTCGTGATGACTTCAAAATGTCTACAAACAGGTATTTACTTACATTCAAAGTATCTGCACTTCAACTCACAATAAATACAAACACTGCATTATTGTATCCATCTGCATTGGTTAATGTATGCATGTATTGATATACATATATATAATTATCATGCAAGAGAAATAGTAGTCGTAATCCATCTTAATATCTTCACATCTCTAAATGTTACCCTAACGATCAATCGAACTATTTTCTGACAAGAGCTTGCTTTAGAGCCTTAGTACTGCTGTATATCTTTGAAACATCACTGTCCATAAAAGACCAGATTTTGGAATCTTGGGGTATCAATGTCTAGGCTTTAAGGGCCCTAAGTGCCTTTGCTCAATGATCTGTTTTAAATGCTCTTTTGTACTACGACTGATTGATAATCCATATTTGAACAGGTGCACAAGGCTTTGATATCCAAAGTTGAAGATGAATTTAACCATATACCTCCACATCCATTTGAATGAGAAACTGGGGTGATGTGGTCCTATCTGATGCAACTATAGCAAACAATCTTCTCCTGATCCCAAACACAACAGACGACGAACCTCTTTTCAGTATAATCCTGGTTTGTTGAAAGGCTTACCTCAAATAAGAAGTCACATTTCTCTCAAACAATGTATTGTGTTTCAGTTCGATGAAGAGTCGACCTGACAGGGATTCGATATTGGGGAAGATGTTTCACTTGGGATGAATATTTTAAAGAAAGGAAAGAACATGGAGTTGGTTGAAATATATTCCCTTGCTGGAAAGATAGAACGAAAGAAAAGTGAATGGTCTTTTAAATTCGTAATTTTCTCTTCTTGGGCATCGGGAAATGATATGTAAATCTCTTGGACAAAAAATAAACTAAGACAGTACTTAAAAATGAATAAATCAGTGTTCTTTTGTTTTTTGGGTTATTTTTTTTCATAAATTGGAATGAATTAATGTCCACTCTTACATAGAAAAATATGTAACCATTCCATATTTTTGTCGAGTTATTCCCTTGAAAATATGTATATATATATATATATATATATATATATATATATATATATATATATATATATATATATATATATATATATATATATATATATTAGGTATGTATGTGTAAACAGAATATATTTGATACCAGAAAATGTATCTATTTTCTCTCACCCCAATAATCATAGACATTGGATTGGATTGGATTATCAACATATACGGATAAGTATTCAGATTTATATTGTGGAGTTGTCGCTTTACCCATTGTTTGTAGAAAAAAAGGATTAGTTTAGAGATGCTGTTTCCATTCATCCAAATAAACTAATCAATTCTGATTGAACAACAAGCGCAAAATTTCCTTCGAGTTGTTTCTTCGTCGCTAAGCGGTCACCCATCCTCACGTATTCATGACCATAGCCCTTTCTGTACACAAATACATAAGATAGTTTTTTATTCCATACTCGGCGGTTAGCTGCTCCAAGAATGGTGCTCAAACGCTTGGTGAAGCAATTCACGTTCAACTTGCTGTAATTCCTTTTTGAAATGCATGAATCTATTTGCCTCCAAAGATATTGGTAGATAGAAAGACAGATTGGGCTCTCTATTTCTCAGTCAGCCACTAAAGGAGACAGACAACTTTACTTCCAAATGGAGTGAAGCCCATTTGAGATGGATGAATGATTCCTTTCTGCAACACAGACAGCCATTTGATCTTAAAAGTTTACTTCAGTGTCGTTTCATTGTTTACCGAGACAAAAGAAAAACATTCTTCATCTCTGGGAAGTAGTCCATCGTCTTTATCAGATTTCCGCCATTATCAATGTTCTCGAACTCATTGCTTATTTGATTAGGTCTTTGGTCGTTGTAGTTTCTGTCTTTTTGCTTACGAAGTTTTGCGTCAGTATATATCAATGTATAAATAGTTAAACCAAATTAAATTGCGATCACATTGTCTAACATAGAAGACTGGCCGAGAAATGGACTGGATGATTGGATGACTGATGAGAAACTCTTGAATAAAATAAAAGTTGCAAAGTTTCAAGAGGACAAAGTAGGCATTTCTCATCTTGTTTGTGAGAACAGAATATGTGTTACGAGGTCAAAGTTGATCTTTGTGAAGCAACCTCGGAATCGGACGGTGAGGAAATATTGCTTCGAAAATGATGGTCTTCGAATGTAAAGCTTGATAACTACCCGTATAGTTATCGCTAACTAAATTGGACAGTGTTCGATCCCCGATAAGAATCCTCATTCCAAATACAGATTTTCAAAATAGGGTAATTTTCAACACTAAGGATATTTTTGGAGAAAAAAAAAACGGTTTAAAAAGATTAGTTCTACATTTCAAAGCCGAAATAAGATATCTATCTTTGAAATCAAAATATTGAACAAAACAATCGTTTAGCTAAACATGGGCACAAATTTTATTTCAGACAAAAAAAAACAATTTGCAGAAAAATAACTGATGATCTGGAGTCTTGGTTTTTCGAGTATGAAGGCTTTTTTCGAGAGATGTGATATGATTCCCATATGTCTAACAATTGCCTGCCGTGTTTAGACTTCTGTGTTCATGTGCACCTGTCTCGGAATGGTAAAACGAAAACATTACAGACGACAGGAAAAATAAGACTCTGATCAACTGAATTATACCTGTAGTTTTATATTGAATGAAAGAGGAGCTTCGGAACGAAAATGCCAAATGACAAACCTATATTAACCCTCTGAATCAGGCCAAGGCATAAGTAATTTCCTAATTTGAAATCAAAAATCTATCAGAAGCTCAAGGTCAATTAGAATCTAGTAATTTTACATAAAACTTTTAAAAAAAAATAATAAAAAAGAGTTTCAAAGCTTTATCGTTTGTGAATTGTTTTTCACAAAAAAATGGAATCATCATTTGTTTATTCAACGCCAAGACTGTTTTTTAAAGATAATGTATAAATGAATTAAAGATTAGGTAAAAAGAATCTCTATTTGAAACAAAATAACAAAAGACGAATCTCCGTCTTTGTTCACTTTGTCATGGAAAATTGGGTTGGTTAAAGACGACATATTGATTTGGTACTTTTTTTAATATCGTGTTTTGTCTTCGTCGATAAGGAGAAACTTATGCTTTCTAAAGGATTGGCAATATTTTCTTTTCTAGATTTATTGACAACATTTACTTCATATTTTCACTTTCCTTCTCCTTTTCTCTCTCTGTCTATCTCTCTTCTTTTCCATCTATGTGCTTTAAAGGAGCGGCCATATCTTTGGAAACTTTTGTAGGTTTATTTACACTGGTCTCTTCTGTAACTCTCTTCCCGTCTCTCTTTTTATTCTTTGATATTTATGGAAGTGTCATCAATCGATTTTTAACTCTTCACCTTGTCTCCAGTATGAGAGTGTCAGACGTGCAGCTCACAGCTGAGTCAATTTAAACTAAAATTGGCCCTAAACCTTCATCTGGGCAGGGTTCAACTTCGTTCCTTCTGAAAATTCAGGCTTTTTAGCAATCACTGCCCAACCAAAGGCGACAGAAGTCACATATTCATTGATCACTCCTTCATCCAATTCTTTCAGCTGATCTACCATATGTTTGGATGCCAAAAGACGTTGTATTGATGACAATACAATTTCTATTGAATGAAGAACCAGACATACCTTTTTTTAATTTGCCCATTCTACAAGGACGATTTACGAGACTAGTTTCTCAAACGTTGCTCCCTAGTTTCATATACAATGACATCGACTGGTGAAAGCTAACAGTTAAGAACACTTAGTCTCCATACAAACCATGACATGTATATGGATGACTCCGTACGATAAGTTCAACCTAAAACCTTGATTTGTTCGATACTCTTTTAAGCCCCAATGTTTCAAAACCATTAATATTTTGAGGAGTGATTACTTCTAATTATGATTCAGGGAGTATTTAATCATCAAAATGAGGACAAACCTAGAAGAAATAAAAAAAAAACATCGATTTTTTAAAAACTTTAGTCGGTATATATATATATATATATATATATATATATATGTGTGTGTGTGTGTGTGTGTGTGTACATGAATATATATATATATATAGAGAGAGAGAGAGAGATAGATAGATGGATAGATAGATACATAGGTACATAGATACATAGATAGACATCGAAATTTTTCAGAGTGGGTATAGACTCCAGTGTAGCTGGATGGAATCGACACCATCACTCAAGACAAACTGTCCGGTTTTCTGATGGACAGACGGTAGGACTGAATTAAGTAATGCGTTTTCTTACGCATACGTCATGATTTCCTCATCGACCAGTGTAAGAAAAGCGTTGCATAATTGTTTTCTGCAGATGGCTGACTCACTTAAGAGTGATCAATCCCCAATGGGAGGAGTATTAGTACACACACACACACACACACACACATATATATATATGTATATATATATATATGTGTGTGTGTGTGTGTGTGTGCATATGTGTGTGTGTATGTGTGTGTGTGTGCGTTTGTGTGTGTTTGCATGTGAGCAATTAGATATCATAAAATTGACTGAACAGCAAATTTGAAATATTTCAGCAATAACTAACATATTTAAAAAGATCTGAATGAAACATATTTTTTTTAAATGATAATTTTCTCAAGAAAACTTTCATGACACCGAATTTTGTGAATGCTTTCGACCAGTTTGTGAACCTCATGAAACCTGTAGACTACTGAAATAGTCCAAAATGTTTGATTTATAATTTACGTTATATGATGCTTTTGAATTGCATTCTTCAGATTCTGGCAGGGGTGTATAGAGTTGCGTTCTATTTCCTTTAATTTGAATAGGAAATGGACGTTTGGTAAGTCTATCCTATGCCTTTACTATGGCTTTTTCAAATCTTTCATTGCTGATCCAGTGAGCTGTTAAAACAGAGATGTTTGAACTTTAGGTACAGAAAAGTTAGGAAAACAATTAAATTAATACGTATGGATAGAGCCATGGGTTTTGAATTCTTCGGCTAGGATGATCATCATTTTAAAGCTCATCTCTTTGAAATGGTTCACAGCGAAGTAAAAATATTGGATACGACGTTAAGTAGAGATGGGGAGTTTTCATGAGTGGTGTTTCTGATGAACAAAAAATAGAATGCAATTATTAACGGATAATCGATTGTAGCCCTTAGAAGACTTGCTTTCTCTCCAGGCAAGAACAGATCATAAGTGCATGGAGCTTTGCATTCTCGCCCTTATAAGTCCCCACTCAGCATTTAAAATACCATTCTAATATATATATATATATATATATATATATATATATATATATATATATATATATTGATGTATCGACCTGTGTCCTCCTCATCTTAATCCTAGGTCTGTTTGGTAATCCATCCGGCAACTGACAATGATAGCGGTTTCAAATGTACTAATGCAGCCCACAGGGGAGGGACAAATAATGAACTTGTTCTCACTGATTTGATTCCCACTCATCCTCAAGGATTTCATCTGAAATTCTTGTCACTATTCTAAAGAAATAATACATAGCATTCTTACCATCGTTATTTTAAACTTATCCCTTTTAAATTCCAATTCGAAAAATTTCTTATGCTGATTTAATTCGATCTTTTAGCTGAGTTTAAGTCCCTAGAAATATCACCCCAAATATTACTACATTAAATGGATGGCAGAAATGATATCTGGACTCAACGAATTGCAATTAAACTTTCTTCCAAGGAGAACAATAAAAAGAATTTCAAGCAGAGAGGAGAAACATTGTGCAATTGCTAACCTTTACGCTTTTGATGGGCGTAACAATTCGGACAAATAGTCTTCTGATCAAAAAATAAATTCAAAAGCAATGAAACGAATTATACATAAACATATTTGGGAAATTATCATAGGCAGAATGCAACATGCTAAGAATATTTTAGAGACTTTTTAGGCTGCAGTGATAATTATGTGTAATTTTGTGTATAGAGTCATAAGCTTTTTTGCATAACGGCAACATTTCAGAAATCTTATTCTTGTCCACAATTTGAGCTGAAGGAGGATTTCTCTGTGGATAAAACATAATTCTCTCAGCGTTTTATGATTTCCTTTTTGATTCAAGGACATTTCCAACATCACCCCTGGTAATTTTTTGATTCTGGGATCTATTCAGCGTGAAGTCCTTGAAAGTTCTTTTGGCATCTTCCACAGGTTTATTGGCAGCCAACAATCGAC
>OY735219.1:17636032-17728532 GCA_963457665.1 Thysanoteuthis rhombus | reverse complement strand
AAAACTGGACACTCAGTTCTTTTCTCAATTTTCCAGTAGTAAAAAGCTCATCTTTTCGTCTTTTGTAATTCAGATATTGTTTGGCTCTCATTGTTTTACATAATTGACTAATACGAACCGGGACATATCAAATTGCTAAGCAGGGTATTAATCATAGAATTGATTATATACGATCAATCATATTAAATAGACAAAGCGACATCAATTCGAATGTAATGGTATAAATGATTAAATGACCTTAAAAAGTTGATGAATGTCGTCATATCATACATTACGATATCATTCAGTTAACGATTATCCATTGCTTTTAGGAATTTTGCTTTACGTCCCTCAAATTTTTTGGAAGACTCACATCAGTACAGGTCTTCTCGGCTATCCAAAATAAGTGAAGAAGCAATTACCATTAAGTTACACTGGAGAATTTATGAAGTGTCCTATGGTAGTAATAAATGATAAATGCTTCTTTTCTTTGAGCGATTTCGCCATTGTTATTGTAAGAAAATAAATAGACATAAACCACAAAACAATCCTTCTGAAGCGTATCTCACAAACCGTTGCTTGTGATGTCAAACCTCCCTCATGCCTTGATAAAGTGACTGTTTTTTTTTTTTTAAAATGATGAAACATTTCAGTCAATACTTGAAAAATGTCGGAAATATCGACGGATGAACTATCAATTTATCTCGATTGTCTCATGGAAATAGCATGAGGAAATAGTGGATTTGGTTAGATCTTAGAAATTGTGCTAGGTTGTGGCTTGAAAATAAGGACATAGCTGATAGATATCCCGTCTATTGCATAAATAAGTTATTTCAATAGCCATTCTTTGATTTATACGAGGGAGTTGAGGAGAAAATTATTCCGGAATAAATTGCATATATATATATATATATATATATATATATACATATATATATATATATATATATATATATATATGTGTATGAGTGTGTGTGTGTGTGTGTGTGTGTGTGTGTGTGTGTGTGTGTGTGTGTGTGTGTGTATTGAATTACAATCCTAATCCCTCTATCTCTGTCCGTATCTCACTGTCTCTGTCTTTGTCTATCTTTCCCTCACTATCTATCTATCTATCTTTCTCTCTCTCTCTCTCTCTATATATATATATATATATATATATATATATATTGAGAGAAAGAGGGTAACAGAGAGAGAGAGAGAGAGAAACAGGGATAGAGATAGATAGATAGATAGATAGATACCGCCTTTATCTAATTCTCTGGATTCAATCATCAGCTTCAACCGCCCGTACATGTTTCTCTGCATTGAAAATGTCGTTCTGGAGGGGGTAAACAACGTATGATTCCCAGTTTAGATAACTGTAAGGTATGTCTTCGTGTGAAAAGTATGCTGGGCTTGAACATCAGCATTCGAAATTTTAGATTTATTTTACTATGACTTGAACAAAGATATGGCTGCAAGGGAATATATGCAACCCTATCGGCTACAAGAATTGCACTTACATTATCCATAGAAAAAATATATGTAAATGTATGTATGCGTGCAAGCATAAAGGACTCCAAGATCAGTGAGTCTCTCTCTCTCTCTCTCTCTGTCTCTCTCTCTCTCTCTCTCTCTCTCTCTCTCTATATATATATATATATATATATATATATATATATATATATATATATATATATCGCAGAAAATATTTTTGATCCTAGCTTCCTATGTACTATTTATGGAAGTGGATCATCATGTGGCCTGCAGGAAAAGTTTTTCTATATCTGAACAGTTTCCTCTCTCTCTCCCTCTCTCTCTCTCTCTCTCTCTCTCTTTCTCTCTCACTGACTCTTTATTTCCCTCTCCATCTATATCTCTTTATACCACTAGACAACTGCATGTGAAGATCGAAAAGTTTACTTTCTTCAATATACAAAAGAAAGCATGTATGCAAAACATTTAGTAATTCTTCATGTATAGACACATAAGAATAAAGCCTTCGGTTCATTTTTTTTTAAGGGAGGAGGCTATCTTTTTATGAAGAAAGCACGTATTAAATATATTATGATGGAAGTTCAGCTTATTCCTGAATAAGAGAAAAAGGGGTTTTTCTCAGATACAAATCAAAATATAATTTCGAAGTTAAGCATACATTTCTGGCACTTTTCATCGTGAAATCATTGAGGCTCGAAAGTGTGATTTGATTGGATTACATCAACGAATAAACTACATGCAAGTCGAATATATATAGTTTCTGGAATCGAGTGTGCTGTCATGCAAAAGTAAGATATATATCTATGACAGTTCACATCTGGGTAGGACTTTGGGGTTTTGAAAAAAACATCTTAGTAATGATTGCTACGGTTTATTATTCATCAAATATATTAGATTTGAAGACCCCGGTTGTTAGATCTATTTTGTCTATTTCGGAATGGATATATCAATCCAATAAACCATTCATCTTTCTGTTTTCACTGGCCTTAAATGAAATGTTATGAGAGATGTTTATATACATTTTCCTACTTTCATCTGTCAGTTTTTTTGTTTTTTTCTAATTTTATCATCCTCTGTCAATTGAATAAGGAGATGTATATGTATTCATTCGTCTCACACTGCCTGGTCATTCACACAATATTCCTGAAAGTTCTCATTACAATTTAATGGATTTTCTAGGGCGTAAGTCATGAAGTAGGGAAGATTTGATTGGATTCTGGGATGGATCCAAGAATATGTTTGATTGAGTGATATGCTCAAACATGTAAGAATGATTGTTCGAAATATGGAAAATTGAAAACGTACTATTAAACCCCCTGATGTATGGCTATATATGTGATGATTTTTCATTTTCTTAGTTGTTAGTACTCTCTTCATAGAATTTACTCAAACAATGTAACCCCCGTGAACGTTAGCGCATGTGCTTTGTCAGAGCGTGCCTGATTAGTCCATGTATCGTAATGTTAATCTTTGAAACAGGTATACTTTCCACAGATAACATTGTTCGTTCCACATTGAATCACTCTACACTCTACGGTTGAATCTCTAAACCATGACACCCTGTTCTTATATTTTATTGTTTAATGCAATTCTAATTGTTTGATTTCCCAAGATTAAATGATACAATAATTATCATTCCATAGTTTAAATAATCCTGATATGATTTCAAAGAAGACGTATGCAACAAGATTATCAATTGGTGTGTTAATAATCCTCTTTTCTAATATTCCTTTGGCTCCTGATAAAAATCACAAAATCTATCTCGTTGTTAGTCTTCTGTCTTGTCTTAAATTCCGATTTCTATTCTTCTGAAACTTATTTACATCCAAATAGATAAAATAAAAGTTGTTTGCATCTCCAAAAATTATTTTTCATACTACTACAATAAAGAAGTGTCTGTGTGCATAAACCAAGATCAATCAACAATTAGCTATCGTGCAAAGTTAACATTCATAAAATATATTGTTGAGCAGAAAAGACGATTCACGGTTCGCGAAAAATAAAATAGATTAGAGATTAAAGGTGACAGATATTCCTTCATATCTTCTATCCAATTCAATCAGGCAGGCTGCTTGACACACCTTGAAGTCAAATCCTTCCATGCGAGTTCCATTGGGACAAGCACCGCACGAGTACTAGTAATTACTATGATCGAGTAAAAATACGTCAAGTACAAATATTCAATGAAGCTGTTCATCACAGTACATTGCACGAATTCAGTCAACCGAATGTAATACCACGCCATATCGTCCAGCCTTCCAAATAAATTGATTTGAATTCATTAGGGACTTTCAGACATACAGAACAGCCAGGCCTAAACGAAATGCTCTGATGTGAATGTTTAATACCTTTTTTTTGTCTGTCTTTCTGAGAATTCCTGGAAAATTGTTCATGGAAATTTGTGGAAGTTTTAGCAATACCCACCAAGACTTTCTGGGCAGATCGATGTTCATTTACAACCTTTATTATCTACCTCTCTGTTCACAACCACACAATATCTCCAAAAGTTTTCCATGAAATTCAGAAAAATGTTGTAAGAGAGGGCAATAGTTGGAAAAAGATCAGAGTGAACTTAAGAACGGTTCCAAGGTCAAGTATCCTCCCCACATTCTAGATAACTATCGATAATCACAAAATATATTCAAATGTTCTCGGTCTGTCCTCAAGATGTGGCCAAAAGTTCATTGTTAATGTTACTGAAATTTCACTGAGATGTGAGTAATAAGTTTCAGGATGTGTTATGGAGTTTTCAATCAAGTGTTGGTAGTAGGCTCACATTTGCTTACCTTAGATTTACTCAAAAATATAACATATGCTATTTAGTACACTAATATAGTAATTGTCCACAACACAGAATTACTATCATAGTTGGAAAGTCGTCCAAGAGAGTCAGAGTTAACCCGTTTTACCATGTGTATTTTTTAGCAAAACACGCAAACACAGTTGTGCCTTTTAATATTTTGTTGAACATGAAATAAAGAGACGTAGAATCCTCGAGGTCTGCATTGTATTCTTCCAAATAAAATTTGGTGTTTATGTTGAAAGAGACATCGCATAGGTATGCAAATTTTTTGAGATATCTAGTAATTATGTTCCAATTGGCAATTGCTCTTTTAAAAAATCTCTCAGATCTCAGTAAAGGTGGAGACTGCAGTTCTGTGATCCTGTCCATCAGTTATATTCTTCTTCTTTATTCTACCTGATAAATTTAGTGTTATTCATTTCTGGCTTACTCAGTATGAAGCTTAATCGGAGCCTTGATAACTGTACATATCGAAAACACATTCCTTACTCTAACTGTTGTCAGTCTCCTACGACTCTCGCCTCTCCCGGTTAAAATTCAGGATTTTTACTCTCTCTCTCTCTCTCTCTCTCTCTCTCTCTCTCTCTCTCTCTATCTATCTATCTATCTATCTATCTATCTGCATAGTTACTACAACTCTAACGTGATGATCCTGACTCAAACCCGGTGTGTAGTTAAAAAAATCTGACACTATAGGTACCTTCCAATTTCTTTGTCAAAGGAAAACTAAAGAGATAGTATTTGTCATTTTAATAGCCACACTGATGGTATTATGTTTGACTATGAAATCCCTATTCTTGCACAGTCTCTTAACCACGATTTCCAGTGAGGATGAATCATATTTGGATGGAGACCAACGTCATAAAAAAGACTGGTATTAAATTTGCTTCGTTGGAACATTCAGTGCATCTCTGATGATGTCAAAAGACAGTAAATGTCTTCTGTTGGAGCCATATTTCTATATTATTTAAGGGAGCCTTATCTTGGTATCGAACTAGATTGAAGTGATCTTAGAAGTACCAATTTTAGGTATGTGATGTAGATGGATTATGAATTTCCTCAATGGGGCGATTGATTCTGATCTTCATTAGTTTCATCTTTGGTGAATCATCAAAGTGAATTAAACTCTTGTAAATATTGAGGGGATTGCTATGAATTGATAGTTGGCATGCTAGTTAGTGTTCATTATGTTGGAAGGACTTTCCATACCGGTTCCTCAACAATTGTGGTCTCATGCTTGACGAAGCTAAGTATAGTTCATATCTATTTGAAATCGGGCTTGAAATTAACCAAAACCGTGAATTTCGAAGGAAATCTCGCTACAGATACACCACTGAAGAATATCACTTCAAAGGGTTTTTTGTAAAATTTGCACGGTCCCAATTTCCCAAACACGAGCTGGATTCGATATTTGCTCCAGTCATCTTTGAATCCAATTGTATCATCAATGGCCATTTCATGTCAGTGGAATTATATTTCCATGTTCTGTGATGATAACCGTTTGATCTTTTGCACCTCTATGCCATTTCCAAGGAACAAAGATAAAGAAAGATATAGTGACATCCCGATCAAAGACTTTCCTAAAAACAAAGAGAGGGCTCGCTGGTTCTTCCTTTGATTTGAAAATATCATGTTCCGTGCAACGCTGGTGATGGGAAATGTCTAACCTTTAAAGTTCGATTATTGATCCAAAAGTATCGATTTCGTTGTTTCTACTTATGCAAGGGGAGAACTTGGAAACATAGCTGAAGATGTGAGAAGTCACAGAAGACTTTTTCTATGCACATTGACACCTTCCACGGGAATAAACCCATGGCTGAGGTCGGTCAACGATTTTGAACATCTCCTGAGATCTCTGCAGAGAATCGACAACATTTGGATACAATGACCGAAGAAAGATTCAAAGTAATTTCTTCATAAAGATTAAAGTGAAAAAAACATCCCATGACTTTCATCTGCAAAATATGCAGATGGTAGGGAGAGATTTAGCTTGCTATCAAAATTAAATCCTTATGCGAGTGTTTCGATGTTTTTGGTTTGATACTAAGGAATGTGATTACAAATTGACCAATTAAGAAGAATTGATCAAATATGATTTCTATAAAAAATTATTCAAAGCATCTCTCATTCGGATGGAAGTTTGGGATTCCTTCACTATTGAAAGATGAGAATGTATCATAACTATCAGAAACGTACACGATATGTGAGATCGTTTACCGCTTGTTTTTTATCAACTGTGTACATGGGAAATCCAATAGTTTGTAATATATCTTTTTTTATATAATGTTGTCAGAGACCCTGCCTCGATGTCACTTTTAATGTATTTGCTTGTTTGCTTAACTTCATTCATATTTTATATCTTACGAATTACTGAGACACTTTCAATTAAAGATCTCTAAGGCCGACGATTTATCTCATGATGTAATTAATCGGTTAAAATTGCAATTTCCCCTTCAAGTACCTGTTCCCCTTTTCTAACAAATGCTATATTACAATAATATTTTGTTGAAACGGCGTTCAAAATGAAAATCGGAATTAAATCAATCAGGTGATGAGCCATACAATTTTACTTTGGCTCTTGAGAAATACAATAATTAGTTGAAATGAATCCTTTGTATTCCAACGATACATGATGTTCCCGGGAATATTCTTTCAGTTTATATTAACATATATTTCCTTTTTTTCTTTTATAGATTCCCAAGTCAACGCTCTTTGCCTACAATGCGGAGTTAGATGACCACCTGCCGCGAGGAAAGCCGCTGTTTGTCGTCAGCGTCTTTGCCAAGAGACCTACTTTTAAAAGTACATAAACTACTCACACTGAGGGGGAGATGGCTTATACCTACATTCAAGTAACAGATCTTTTCGAGTCGATATAAACAACCAGTCCAGCAGTGCAATACACAATATACAGAACAACTATAATAACATTGAATTCTCTGATTGAGTTGTTTAACCTCGTCTGCCATTTCAATTATGACAGTACGACAGCCAATGCAAAAACTGTGACCATAAATCATTTAGAAAAGTGATGAAAATAATGAAAATGATAATAGTTTGTCTGTAACCTTACATTCAATAGGTTACCTGTTTCTTATACAAAAGCGAATGAATATACTCTTAATGATATTCAATGGAAATTACGAGTCTTCTAGCTTGTAAGGGATTATGAAAAAATCTATTTGATATGATTTGATTTTTTTTAAAGAGATTAGGAATGAAAACCGATAACATTAAATGTAGGCATTTTAATGATAATATCTCTTCCAAGAAGTGCCTAAATCACTTCATTGTAAACACACACACATATACACACCCTCTTCTTCTCAATGAACGTATATCAGTAAAATTGCTTATGCTTGAAATGGTGGTTAAGTGGGCGTGTAAGACGAAGGTGTTTGTTAATTTGTAAAGGAAATGAAAAGAACGAAATTTGCTGCCAGTGTTCGTCATAACATTAAATCGAATAGTAATTTTTCTCTCTCTTTCCTCTTCTTCCAACCATATATCTTAAACTAAACAAATTATTGATCGATATGTACACAATTTCCCCTACTCAGAATGTTAGGAGGGAGAGGAATTCTTCTTCGCTATTATCTTCATTGCTTTTTCAATGTTTAATTTTCTTCCCCCTTTCTCTTCTTCATTCATTCCCTTCTTTCTTTTTGAAAGTTTATTCACCTTTTGACTAGAACAAGAACGATTCTCACAAAATCTAGGCGCGTAAGCTCACTACTGATTTTCTATCCCGTCACAGTGAAGCACACAGTTATATATTTGGGACTCACGACCAAGTGATTGATAGACAGTATTCCTACCAACTGAGCCCATGTGGCACGTTTCGTATACTTAAGTCTTTATTTTATCATATTCACACCACAAAAGTTGCTGTAATCTTCTTCCTCGTGGTAGTTTAGACCTGCAGCAATCAGGGCTATCACTTTTTTTGTCATTTGCTTCTTTTTTCTTTTCTTTACACGGCAGTATATCTTTCCCTTCATTGACCTCGACATTTCTTTTCACATTCCTTTTTTTTTCTAAATATTCCTTTCTTTTTTCTTCCCCCCTCATAATTCCCTCTAATTCCTTCCTTTTTAAGTTTCCTTTTCTTCTTGTTCGTTGTTTTTTCTTTCTGTTCTTCGTTTTCCTTCTTTTCTTGTATAGTTTATTTCCAACCTTTTGTCTTTCTTTAATGTTCAAAATTTTCTCTTTCATGACTTTTCACGTTTTTCTTTCATTTTTTTCATTACATTTTTTGTTTCATTCTTTTTTCCCCATTTGGATTCTTTTTAGATCTTTTCCTTTGTGTTTTGTTTTTATTACCAATTAAATTCGGATTCTTTTTCCCTGTTTTCATTTCCCTGTGCTTTTCTTTCTTTCCTTTTTTTCCTTCCTTTTAAAGATTTTATTTTATTTGTTTTTGTTCCCCCTCTCCTTTTCTGTTTGCTTCCTTCATTATACGTTCTTTGTTTCTTTAGCTTTTACTTATTTGCTTATAAAATCCTATTTCTGTGTTTTCCTACAAGAATTCAACTCATAGTTTTGATTCATATCTTCCATGGGAAAATCAACATGCAATATACCATGAGCCAGTTGAGAATTTGAGTATGGGTAAGGCTCACACGAAGATATATGCAAGATTAGTACCAAAAAACAGAGGTGAAAAGTGAGATACTTCAACAACAGGTAAAATGTGACTTGGGGACTGTTCTCAAAATGTACGTCCTCTTCAGGATGCCCCCTAAAAAAAATTCGGAAAATCCTGTCAAAATCCACTAACTCACATAGGAAAGCATTTTTTGTCTCCATCAGACTAAAACTGCAGGACTCATTGTGATCAACTCTTGCTGTGGTTGTGCCAATAACTATCAGATTTGATTTAATTAATCCGTAGTGTTCCTACAACTGTTGCTTGTCCTTATGAATGTGCCATACAATAACTCGAGCCTTAAATTGCATTATTTCAAAGTACCTCATTCACTGATGTCTTACATCTAACTGAACTTTGATGTCCAACATTTTGTCCAACATCGACTCCTATAGTAGTTTTTGTTGAAAGATATTTTCAGCGAGCTCATTGCAAATCTGGTCGAATAAGAGCAGATGCTTTGAAGTTCAAACAAACGATTATGTTTTGTTTATTTTTGGGTTTTTTTTCATGAATCAAATTTTTCTGCATATGAAGTGTAAGACTCATCTATTAACAATCTATCTGAAATTGAATAACATCGATTAATGATAAATCTCTTCTCCAGATTTTTTTTTGGCTGGATGCAGTTCGCATTCATGATGTGCAAAAAGCAGATTTTTATTGTAGTGGTTATCATTCAGCTATTACTACTACAACTACCTTTATTACCGACGATAATGATCATATATCAAACTGAAAACAGATCTTCATGGTACGTTGTAGATCGGAAGAATTGTCACATTGCCACATTGCTGTCGTCACATTCGAGGGAAATTAAAGATAGCGATCAATAGGTAATTTCCCAATAGACACATCGGGTGGAGTACATGTCATCTAAAAAAACTGTCCTCCCACCTTGAAATGCACATCAAGGTTGACATTTACGTAAACCATGAATATACTGATAAACAATGGAATATATTCTCTTATAACAGAATCATATAAAGAGATTGTTCAGTTTATTTGTATGTATATGTATTTGTAGGCCTCTCTATTACAATCAGTTCATATTGATCTATTTATCTATGCCATCTCATAGAAAACTAATCTCGAACAGAGAGTTCATATCACGTCTGGTATTATTTAGTGTTGTTCCGAGACTGTTGTGTTTCATTTCATGCTTCACGGATCACAAAATAAACTTACTTTATGAACTGTTGGATCGGTACACTTTTCCTGCGGACAAAATAAGAAGATATGCATGGATGAAAACTAATTAGGGCCCTATAGCGCTGCATGATGTGCGCTGAATATCAAATCATTTGAGGTTCCAGATAAATGGACCAATCAGAGATCGCAAAAAATTCAGTAGTCGTGTTTAGTATGGAGTGATGAAAATCCAAAATGTATACTCTACAGGAAACCTACATTCCCACGAACTATGCTGCAAACCAACTTCTACAAGTACATACACTGACTTTTGGAGAATTCAGAATTTAAAAGACTTGCAGTCTTGTTGAAGACTATCAAAAGCATACTCACTAATTTATAAATGTTTGTTTATACAGAGAATTTTCTCGAGTTTCACTAAGTTGGAAGGCCAGAGAAGTTGGTGGGAGGAATCATCAAGAGATTTTATCTTTAAAAAAAAACAATAGAACTAATGATAGTGTCCGTAGAGGTCAAATAGCATAGATAAATCAGCTCATAGTTTACGTAAATGCTGGTTATACTTTGGAAGACTTGATCCCATCCTCCGAATCATTATATTTTGATCGAGGATCATCTACAATCGCAGCAGTCTTTACAAAGCCTCCAAATATTCAGTGCCTCAAAATCAGTTTCATCAATTTTAGTCTTGTGCTAAGCAGAGTTTGTGGGAAATATTAGCACAAATCCTTACATTCAGACGATAGAACTGAAAAGTGTCACCTGCACAAATTATATGATCACATGCAAGCCAAAAAGATTGAAAATGTTAGATCTGGCAATACATGCAAAATTACAGGAAGTTCCAGTCATTTCAGAAATATCATTTATGTTACGGAATGCGCAAAACAATACGTGTCATAACAAAAAAAGAAACAAAGTATATGTCTGACTATGAGCTGAACTTTTTCACAAGCGTTACAGTGATGTGAAGAATGAGCCGGCCATTACAGAGCTGGGTAAGCACTTTAGTGAAAAAACATGAGATTTCGATAGAGACCTCTGGGAGTAGGTCAATGGGACGCTCTGACACTTCAAAAAATTACGAGATTGAGTGTGTGTTAAGACCAAAAATTCATGAATCTGATGGCTTAAATGAAAATATCAGTGAACTGGGTCGTATCCACCATGAACATTTTGATGATTGTTTAGCAATTATGAAAAAATACAACACGTTTGGGACATCCATGTGTGATTCCCAATTCATTTTTTTTCCTTGGAAGAACACACCTTTCACTTTACTGAATTAATATATATATATATATATATATATATATATATATTGGAAATTTTCCCACGTTCTTGAATTGTTGATGAATGAATCGCTTTTTTTTTCGGTTTTGATCGCACGACATGAAGGTTCGGAGCAACTGGCGTAGCAATGATGGATTGAGACCCCAAGAGACTTACTGTCGATAGGTGTTAAACTGTAAACCATAGCACTGTGAAGGTGTAGAAAGAAGAGGCGTCGGAACTGGAGAAGACCGTCTGTCAATCAGTATCAAGCAGTGACGAAACAGAAAATTGAATGAAAATGCAATTGCAAATGCAAATAATAATAATAATCAATATTATTATCATAATAATAATGACAATTATTATTATTATTATTATTATTATTATTATTATTATTATTATTATTATTATTATTATTATTATTATTATTATTATCATTATTATTATAGGAAGGAATAGGTTTATAATTGTATAGCATGTGTTCATTCATTAATATTGTTCGGTTAGGTTCTCTGATCCTTGGTCACATCAGTTCATGATATTTCTGTTTTTGCCTTTTTCACCCTTTTCACACACAAACAGGCGCTGTATTATATACCCTTTATTCTGCAGGGTTCTCTGAACCTTTGTCACATGATATTGTGTTGCTTCTTTCTTCGCTTTCTCTCGCAGGCAAGCATACATTGTAGTATCTGTCAACTTTCTCTTTGGGTTCTCTGAACCTCGGTCACATCGATTCATGTTCTTTTTTTTTTTAATCTTCCTACACGCAAATATACAGTATATTATCTTTACTCTAATTTCAAGGGCTATTTCAGCCCTGGTCAAATCACTTCATGATATTACCGTTGTTGTTTTTTCTTATTTAACTCTTCACACGGGTGAATATCGAGGATATTATCTTTTCTCCTTTTTCAGTTCCATTTAAGAAAGATATTGACATATTCATGGGAAAGAAAAATCTTTGTTTCATTTATAATCAAGCTGTCATTAATGTATAATGAGTCTTTCAAAACTATCATCCTCGTTTTTGTTGCTTGACAATCCCCCAAAATGCTTTAGAATGGTCATGGTTTATCAAAATACTTGGATATTGTGGGTGGCAAATGATGTATCAAGGGAAGAAAGTACACCTTATCCTAGAGGACAAAATAAATAGACCAAAGCAACCTTGGAGAGAGAGGGATAAGAGAAGTCAGCGCATATGTTAGGCTCAAAATATTTGATAATACATCGATCATTGAACAGAACATCAGATAAAGGCCGAGAAAAAAGAGAAAATCATAAAAAGGTGATGGTTATGTTGATTGTAAGGTTATGGAATTCAAGGCTGAACAGATTCTACAGGACATATTTGAATCGATAAAAATACTGTTATGTTCTATTTACTCTCATAAAGTTGATTGTTTAATCAGTTGAGAATGAGGAATGTGAGACATTACGCAGGAGTCTGTCGATTGAATTCACTACACGGTAGGTAGTAACCACTTGACAAAGATTTATTCCATGAACGGACTCATGTTCTTTTCTGAAAATCTTTTATCTTTCGAAAGTCAGTACCCAGCACAGATATCAGATGGATTTTGATCGAAACTTTCCATTGCATAATGCCCGATATATTTTAATGATTGAGATGCGAATGATTGAGTGCGTTGACAAAAAGTGAGTTTGTGCAAAGAAAATTAGCTTTTTCATTTTTAAACCGCAGTGTAACTGATGTAAACCCCCCCCACACACACACACACACAAACACGCCTCAATGCAATCAATCAGCGTTTGAAAGTATGTCTTACACAGAAGTACATGGTGCGATGTCTCATCTTTCTTATTGAGCTCATTAGTGTTTCACCATGTAATTGCTTCAGGGATTTAAAAAACACAACATTCATAGTAACATGACTACCCAACTGTATTGATCAAGCATCTACTTTTGCACCCTCCTAGTCATGATTTTGATAGTCAGTTTTATCCATTATTTTCAGGGCTGTGTCATAATATAATTATTTTATATGAAATAGTGTTATAATCTATTTTGTCCATTATTAACGTATTATAAGTCATTTTACACTACATATCGAATCATTAATTCAATATTTGATTTGCAATGTGTTTATTCCATAAATGCTCAATGCATAAACATTTAGTCAAAGTAAAAATTTTAATAGATGGTGAAAAAATGCAGAAATAAGGGCAGAATAATGGATTTGCAATATTTCACCAAATGTATATCCCATTGAATATCCAGAAAAAATGAATAAATTCCAACTTCATCCTCTCAGAATTACTTTCATACTCTTCATTGTTACAAATGTCTCCAAAATGGAAAAAAATCTTTATCCTGTTTCTTTGTCGGCAAGGAAAAAATACAGAATACAATGGGAAAATGCTGATAAAAGTTTCAAAAGCTCATTTCTTTCATTACCTAATAGAGACCAACAAACGCTCACTTTTCGAGTACCTTTTCCTGGTAGTCACAAGTTGCTCGTCGATGGTCGGAAACTTGGTATTTCTCTTTTGAATATTCTTTAAAATTACCTGTTTTTCATTCACTTGATAGATGATATTGATTACTGTCTGCATCTTTTCCTTCCGATTATTACTTTTGTTCAGTCTAATAGATGGAATTAGAAATTATTCCAAGACAACTTTGTGTCCATAAAAACCAAATCCTAACTTATTTCAATGGAATAGTTTCACCTTAACAATTTTACCATTTTTTCTCTTTTTGAAAGACTTTTTAGTGTATCAACAGATAATATGCTTATGTTAACAGGTTCTTGATAAGCATTCCATACAGTTCATGTGGGAGCCATATTTCCTATTGTCAGTCATTCATATTTCTCTGAGATGACGTGACTTTGGGGTAATGCTTTCTTTATCATTAAGAACAGATTTGAGTATCACTAGGGGTCTAGCATTAATATCCATACTCCTTGATGTTGAGCTATGAAGGCTTTGCACAGTGGAGCTATGAAGGGTTCGTAGCGTTTTAGTCCTCATTGATCTTTGAACGATTCGCACAGTGAATTAATGAAGCATGGGCACTCTTTTAGTCCTTTTTCCAAATGATGTTTCCACGTCATCAGATACCTTAGCAGTAAGATGTACAGATTTGAGATTTGACTTGGAACTTGGTCTAACATTTTTGATAGACATTCCACGAGCTAAGGGGCTCAGAATCCTTTGCAAAAACGAATGATATATCGTTTTAAAATGGATATTAAAAAATTACGAATCAGTAGATCTGTCACTTTTAGCATTATTCACAATGATATGAAGAAATATTTTCTGCATAACAACCAAACACTAACCAAACCGTACAAGTTAAGTAAAATTAGTTGGTATAGAGTGTCAGTTGTAAGATTGTTGTGTATATAATTACATGCTCAGATGTGTAGAGACAATTGTATATAGAGACTTTTTTTCGCTATTTTATTCACTTGTAGACTGAAATGTCGATGGGCTAACCGAATTCCTGAAAACTGTTATTTGCAACACTTTTTTTTTAAATTTGTTCGTTCAGTAATTTTGTGTAATCGTATCGTATGACTCATTGCCAAACATATAATCCGATGTGGATTATCAACCATGAAATCCAGATTAAAGGATATGGACCTCTGCAATGATCATCTATGAATTACGGATGTTTCAAACAAAGCATACCTTTCATGCACAATTTCAATTAGAGAATATTATTATTGTATCCCTGCTTCATTTTTTTATGAAAGAATTTCGGTCGATGTATTCTCTGACATTCTCCCAGGCAATGTTGAATTAGCTCAGAAAACAATATCTCCAATCAAACTCGAAAAAATCAAACGTCCTCCCGATATGCAACGAGGCATATTTGACTCAATATTGAATAACATGCGATTTGATCATCAGAGATTCACTAAATGTTTACAGGTTTAAAAGGCCCTGACTGCTCTGCAATTTACCCATCGCCAAGAGAGAGAGAGAGATTTTGATCCATGCTTTCCCAAAGAGAAAGCACAAAGAGAACATCCTGGCCGAAAATTTGTTTCTGGTTCTCATATCGGTAAACATTATGGTACTCGGAGCCTCTGTCGCTTCTATTTGAAATGTTGGAAACATTCTGGGCGACTCTCAGAGAATATTGTATTCAACATAAAATTGAGGAAGGCTGGTACGTATGTGAAACACCGGACATACTTGATGATTTCATATATCATTGAGTTTTTATTTTTGCTGATAATTTGATAAGGATTACAATTACATTTAATGTTTATAAACATATTTTTCAGAGAAATAAAACAGTAATATGCCGTTCATCTTTTATTTGTTATCTGTTATTTATTATCATTTTTATCGACTATTTTTTATTGTTTGTAGTGCACCATGTCGATAAAAGTTGAGATTTGCCGGGAAACATACAAAATGAAACGGGGAACATTCAAAACGTTTGCTGACCATCGTTTCACTATTTTTCTTATTTTATTAGTATACATTATTTTTATGGTTCCCAGTACAATGGAAAAAGTTTGTCATATCTGTTTGGACTTGGCAACATTTTGCAGTTATGCTACCGTACTGGGCTAACTCCTCTTTTTTACCCCGAGATGAAATTATATTGAGGTCATGCGTTAGAAGCGAGAGATTCGTCTAGGAAGTCCGACCTATTTGTTCTCAAGTTCTTTTTATATGTATATTTTTGTAATCCAAATTATCTTTCATTCGTCCCTTTCCTATAAGTAAATCAATTATGTGATGCATTAATACCTGTAAAAGTTGTATACATATATATACTTAGCTTGTCTAACCACATCAATAAGGCACACTTTTGATGACCAAAATCACTATTACAGCGGATCGTCCTGAATGAACTGAAAATGACTACAATGGATACAATACTATACAACATGAAATGTATTTCATATGGAACTTGCATGAACTGCAAAAGTAGATATTATAAGTAAATACTGATTCAGTTTGATTGATTTGTTGATAGGATCGTTGGTATGACATTCTCCTGATCAAATCAAATTAACGAACAGAATCGATATAGAGGGAACATGAGCCTATTTCACCCATCATTCAGCTGGACTCCAACCTTTAGATGCCAAACATTGCTACTGTGTAAGACGTAGTCATTATTGTGATGAGAATTTAATCTAACCGCTGTAGGTTGTCGGGAAAGTACAAACAGCCATCAAAACTGAGTCTTGAGTGAACGAGATTAAAATTGACAAGGATAGAATATGAGAGAAAGGCAAAATATGACATAATATATAAACTATCCAATATACAAAGGTAATGAGTTAATGATTGAATAAATTATTTACAAAAGAGAAAAAGAAAGCAAAGAAAAATGAAACAGGGTCACAAAAGGGAGGAATGGAAATGAAGGAAAGAAAAATAGAAAATAAGAGAATGAAATGAAAGATAAGGAAAAGAGGAATTATGAAATGACGATAATCAAAACGGTGAAAAGGTGTGAAAGAAAGAAACAATGAAAGACGGGAAAAACGCAGAAACCGATAAAAAGATGAAAAAGAAAGAAAGAAAAAAGAATAAGTTCTTAAATGAGACAAAAAAGAGAGGCGGGAAGAAGAAAACAATTGGAAAGATGCAAAGGAAAGATTAGAAAGGAAAAAGAGAGAAAAAATGATGGAAAACAAAATGAAAGCAGATTTTAGAAGCCAGAGTGGAAGAGAGAGTCGCAGGGGGATAGGGGAAAGCATAAGTGACATGAGGTGGTGAGGAGATCGAGAGAAAGAGTAAAAGAGAAAGTCAAGAGAGAGAGAGAGAGAGAGGGGAAAAAGAAGCAAGATTAATTGATGAGGAGTATTGAAAATTGGGAGAGAGAGAGAAAAGGGGAGAAAGGGGGAGGCTGGAGAGAAAAAAATTGGTAGAAGGAAGAGTTATTCACGAGGAAAGAAAGATATTGAAAGAGAGCGAGCGAAGGATTGGGGAGAACCAATAGAAATCTACGGTCAGGAGAATAGCAAAAGAGAGCAATTGGAGGAAGGGAATGCAAGAGTAATTGTTGAGGAGGGAGCAGATTGGAAGGCAGCAGTATAGAGAAAGTCATGCGAAAGACGAAAGGGGAGAAGTAGGAGATATAGGCAAAGAAGGGATGATAAGAAAATGACTTGCTAAAATTTTTTCAAAAAGTAGGCGTGACATAAATACAGTAGTTCATGTTAACACCTTTTTGATGGGGAGGTTTAATTTTCAGACCTACAAGGCTTGGTGATAGGTATGTTCGAAAGGCTATATTGGAATCTTGTCATTCAAAATCAAGGATGAGACGTGTTTTATTAAACTCTCTTTTTCCCAATATTTCAAATATTTCATAGAGTTTTTTCCTCAAAACTTTGAGTGTGTTTATTATTGATTTTGAAAAGAGTTGTGTATATTTTCAATTCTATCGAAATCCATTAGATAGATAGTCAATACAAGAAAATCGCGCTAAATATACTTCTATGTTTATATAAATGTCTTCATTTCGATTTTCAATTCTGTTTCTCAGTAGAAACTTTTGTTTTCTATAGACTGATTCCAAAGAAATCGTTCATATCTATATGGATACGTTCTTTTTTTTTAAAGAATAATTCCAGAAATGATTCTACGTATCTTAGCTATTATTTGAAATGGATTGCCGTCACTTTCCAACAAAACTACTTCGCACTTTTCCTATGACAACGAGTCCGTTGAATGTATCCTAATCAAATAAAAAAAGTCGAATTATACAGTTTATTGCGAGACATTGGTGAGTATTGCAAATGTTTTTTTCTCCCAATATATCATCTATTATTTTCCCAAAAATTAATGCCAGATACTTCTTGATATTGAAATTTCAACAATTTCATAACTCAATATTTTTGTATTGTGGCTAATGTTTGCTTTGTGTGTTCAACGATGTACTTTTTTAAAAGAAGCATTGTTTTTGAGGAGAACAGTACGGTTGCCAAATGAACCCAGACATTTATTACTGTATCTATCTATCTCTATATATCTATCTATTCATCTATCTATCTATTAAACTATCAGTCCGTCAGATTATATATATATATATACATACATATATATATATATATATGTATATATATATATATATATATATATATATATATATATATATATATATATATATATATATATAATTTGGTCATGATTAAAGATATTGATCCCTGTAAAACTCATCAGATTGGTCAAAAGGGAAATAATAACGAAATTGGAGAATATTTTAACGAAGGTATGGAAATGATATACATCAATAGTGTATATCAAAATGAATTAATTTGCATTTATTTTAGGGGAATCGGGAAATCAAAAGATATGGATCCAGTCTTTGATCGCAGTATTGATTGGAACTAGAGAAAGGGGGAAACATTTGGCTCTTGTCTATAATGATATCTTATTTTATAATTAAAAGTTGAAAAAAAACAGTTACTGCAAGCTAAATGTTATACAATGCCGAAAATTAAACTTTGCCGTTGGTGGGAAAATTTCAAATTTTTCGGTTTGATTTGTTGATAGTGCCACGTTAAACTGACGATTTTGTTTTTAAAATCCTCAGACGATTGCATGATGAACATTGATGATCCCAACAAGAGAAAATGTGTATATTGCATACTTATAAGAAAATATATTTGAAATATGGAGAGAAAAAACACAGAGGTAAAGTACATAAATGTCATTGAAAGATATTCAAAAATAGGTGTCTGAAGTGACTGAAAGTATTTCTGAACAGGTTTTTTTAATGCTAAGTGCACAGCTCTGAAGCTCTGTAGACTATATATATATATATATATATATATATATATATATATATATATATATGTGTGTGTGTGTGTGTGTGTGTGTGTGTTTGCATTTATCTATCTAAGTAAATCACAACAGTTTTTCCATAAAGTACAAAAGCAGGAATTTTCAATTCAATGCAAACTTATTTTGACAAAATGAAATCTATGCAGAAGAACAGTGTAGGTAAAATAAGTGCATCGACAAAAATCGATTGAGAAATCCTGTTCGCTTTGGTGATTAGGACACTTTTATTGGAAGTAACTTCTTCATATTTATGGAATCATCAAAAATAGTAATTTCATTGTGTTCCTTCTTATTCTTTTAGTCTCATGTTAGGATAAGCTAAGCTAAGTAAATATTTCAGGAGACCGTCGAATTTCATTATAAGCCAAGTTGCTTCACAAATTCTAAGATTGACCAACTACCACTTCACTTCACTGTGAGAAAATATAAGTAAATATTGCATGTTTTTTAGTAAATAGACTGTAGATAAACCTCAGTCGACTTACTGGTTGGTACTTACCCGGAGAAATGGACTATTCTGTATCAGACCAGTGAAAAATTATCAATTAAATGTTTTGAGCGAACGGCTACGCAGTGACATTTTGGACGATTGTCTGCTATTTTTCTTAAATTACACTCATTTTTTCCTCCTTTTTTTCTCCTGTTTGTTTCTATCTTTTTTTTTCACCTTTTTTTTTCTCATTTTTCCCCTGTTTCCTTTTTTTTTCTTTCTCGATTTCACATTTTAGTTTTTGTTTTTTACTTTTATTCTTGTCTCCTGTATTGTGAGTGATCATTCTCCCAGAATAAACAGGAGGGAACTCTACATTAGAATAAAAGAATATTTCGTTCTTTCCTCTTCTTTCTTCCTTTTCCTTTCCTTCATATTCTCCTTCTTTCATTTGGAAATCAGCCAATTGTCACCGTTTTCAATGCAATACACGAAATGCGAGGGAAATGCAACAGAAACAATATGATACTGATCTCCAGTCAATGAAATATAGATGGTATATCAACCTACGAGAGAATCAATTTTTTTTAGGTATCGTAAAAAAAAATAACATAAAAAGCAAAGGAGCTAAAAACCAGGCAACCTAAAAACAACAAATTGACGTGACAAACATACATTCTTTTGCGATAATTGATTTCACTATTTATTACCGTTCTGTCCATCCATACAAGAAAATCAATTGTAAAGTAATGTTTATGTTTACGGCGGTGATCATGACAGATTATGAGAAAAACATAATTTTTCAATCATATTTTCTTACTAGAGTGAAAGGAAGCTGTCAAAAGATTCAAACGCTGTTTTGCAAAAGAAAAAATGGATTAAAAAAGACAAAGTAAAGGACAACCAGACATTACCCGGGTTCTTTTTTAAGGGAAAAAAAACCCAATAGACTAATATTTCTTCCATTCATTCAGGTTCTCCGTTAATGCAATTTTGACACGATTACAAGGTTATCTTTCAGCACTATTCAAGATCTTCTGTGATCAAATTTTACGATCCAATTAATGTAATATGGAAATATTTCATCAATTACGAAAAACGAGGCTTAAAAAATTTTAAAAAGCTTTCCCAATTAAACCTAAAGAAAGTCTCTTGTCACATGTATATAAAAATCACTGAGAATCGAACCTACGAATAAAAATTTGCAATGTCCGATTGCTAATCATTGCACGGCAATGAGATCCCCAACTCTTTATAATTATTCTATTAAACTCGTAGCAATCATTTATTTCATATTTTATATTTTCGCATACGTAGATCAGTGACATGCACAAAATCACTATAACGTGCACAATAGAAGGTATCTTGAATAGATCCCCCTAAAACATTAACACAGATATAATATTTTATTACCTAGATGGAGAGTTAGGAATACTGAATAGGGATTGCAACTCTTCAATTGGTTCGAAAATGCCAAATTTAACTTGCTTTGTAAATGGCAACACTAACTGAACCTTTATCTTGCTTTAGATTACCACCTGTCAGTGCCATTTAGATCATCATTGGGTCAATTCACCACTGTTCAACAATTTGCAGTTTTTAGGATGAAGCCGTTGCCCCTAACTTTGAAAATGCCTGGATTGACCTGATCGTAAATTTACCGCTTTTGTTCATCAGAGGGAGAAATGAATTTTTTTAGAGAATACCAAAATTGATTTGACACTGGATAAACTTTCAGAGGTGATGGGATGTCAGCAGCATGTGTTTCTTGTCCATCCTGGGATCGATTTATGTTCACAGCATGTCACTCTTAGATTTGAAAATTCCTAAATTGACATGTAACTAAACTGACATTTATGGGTCACCAAAGGGCATTGCTGCCTATCCTATATTTATCAAAGCGTCAAATTACACTAGCACACGCATTTGAAGCCTGTAGGTTGTAACAACCTCCTTTAGTTTTGAAATTTCCTACGAAATATGACCAAACCCTGAAAAAACTAATGTCGATCCTGAGGATAATTTACCTTCATACATAATATTCCATCCTTTATAGTGTAACCCTTGCTGGGATATCTTAAAGTGCGTAGATTGACATGACTCATCGAATCATCTCATGATTTAATTGATCAATGGGTACTAGACTGAGTTCTTTACAGTATTTGGTAGGGGCTGACAATGTTACTTAGTGATGCTCATCTCTTTGGTTCAGGCTGTTTTTGGATGGCCGGGAATAATTACAGACCTGGCATAATAACAGAGATATGGATCCATATCCTTCCCAGTCGTGTTCGTAAAAAATTAACATAGTTTACCCGAAAATTTGAACATGTTCACTGATACTATTTTACGTTCAAATAAACCTTAGGCAGACTTTCCAGGGATCTTTTATGAACATAAATGCAGCCATAAACCATAAATCGGTGATGCCTGTAAAAAAAGATTACAAGGTTGAAAATATTTGAGCTATTTCAAAAACAATACATCAATCATCCAGCATGGAATCATGTTTCTCTTTTAGAGAACAGATCAATAAAAGTAAGTTTATGTTCTGTGGGAATTTCAAGCATAGAAAGTCAGTTCTCATCAATCGATGTCAAAAATTATATGAACGTTACAAAGAGATGTCGAGTATTTTTAGTACCACTTATTCAGCGATAAAAATACATTTTTCATCTGAAATGCGCTACAGTAATCCATGAGTATGCAGAAGATGATATTACATTATTTTATTAAGTTGGTGAACATGAAATACTGCTATGAATGATGATTTACACATGTAATTGCATTTCCTTACTGATCAAAGTGACATTCATGGTATTTGAGATATAATTTGTATTCCTGATATTTTTCGGACTTCAACAGCAATCACGTCTATTGCAGATGGACCTTTCTCTAGTAGAAATTCAAATAAGATAATCATTTATGTGCATCAGACATTAATCTTGAAGATTCTTATCTTTTGAAGCATTTCAAAATCCCTATCGTAATAAGAGGTTGAATAATAAGTGATGACTTAATCTATGATTTTACTTTAATTGCATCCACTAAACCAAATCAATTTCATAGACGAGGCATATACTAATTACAGGATCATCGAATTGATGCATTTCTTATGAAGCAACGAAATGATATTTGGAGTATTTTTTACTAGCTTGGAAGCCATGTGCAAGAGATGGCAGTTAGAATTTAATTTCGAAATCGGAGACGGTACAGAGAAGATTTATGAGAATGGTAAGTGGCATGATATATTCAATTTATGTGGGTAGATTATAAAAAAAAGGTTAAGCTTAACTAATCATTTGGAAGGGGAGCAAAGAGAACTTAATTTAGATTTTCTAGATGACTGATACAAATACTGAAGTTATATCATACAATAAGTCAGATAGATGGGAGGTTTACTCGTGATGGATGTTTAAAAACAATCACAGGGAAAAATTGATTTTTTCCTCCAAACAACTTTGAAATACTGGAATAATGCAACATTTTATATGAAAAAAAGTTCTAAGTATGGATAACTCTATGAATAAATTTGAAATATAAGATTTCCCAGGAGAGAACATACATAGATTTTACTATTTTGGGAGTAATCACTCGAAATATATTAAAATCTAAGAAAAAATAAGTGAAAGAAAGTGCTTGTAGAATTTCTTTTATCGCTGTAACTTTGTATTCGTTGGGGAGGGGGAGGTTTTCGTAAATTTTAAAATTTGAATTAATGTATATGTTATTCTTGAATACATTTTTTTAATATTGATTGTTGATAATCATCATCATCATCATCATCATTACCACACTTTTATCGTCCGTCAGTAGACATTGATGATACCTTTGATTCACCATACCCCTCTATCAGGTGCTTTGCGGAGCCAATACTTTCTGAATTTTTCGATTTCATCTCTCCATCATGAATCATTTCAGCTTTCTAATGAATTTTATGAAGCCAAGATTCCTTTTTTCATTCTTTATACTGTGCTGCATTGTAATATATATATATATATATATATATATATATATATATATATATATATAAATATATATATATATATATATATATATATATATACATATATTCCTATCCAAAAATTGAATGGGAATAATAAGGAATAAGTAAGATGAAGGAAAGAGGGATAGGGAGTTTTGTCCATGAATTAAATCAGTTAAATGTTATATAAACTGATTCAATGCATCAATAAACTCAATGTGAAACCTCTCCATGCCCTCTTTTCTTATTCATTCCCTATTGCCTATACGAGTCTTCCTTGATAAATCACCAAGAAAAGGAAACGATGCAATTAAAGCACATACGGGACGATTCTTCATGATCCTGACTGGCTGAAACAGTTTTAAGTTTGTAAGTTTTTTTAATTTTCCAATAAACTTGGCAAGTGTCTGCCAAGCAATTTTCCTAGCCAAAATATGTCTTGAGAGAAAGTCGTCCGGAGCTCTTTGCATAGATTCCTTTTGATATAAATATGCAAGTGTCGAAATTTGAGTACTACTTTGTACATCCATGAACATTGTATTATACACTATTCAGCAAGGGTTTGGGCTTGTCTCGAAAATTATCTCCACATTGTTCAATGAAATTGAAAGATGACGATGCTAATATGGCCATTACTTGCCCGTGGTAGAAGAACTTGAGTCAATATCTTGACGAACTGGTCTTTGTAGATGTTTTTGTTGAAGATGTATAAATTCTTCTTTCAGTTTTATTATCTTTTTTGAGTCCTCTCTGATCATCTAAACCCTATATCAACTAATGAGAAGATATTTCTCCTGGATTAACTGGCATTAAAGATATAATTAACTAAATAAATCAATCCTTTGGACATACAGATGAAAAAAGAAGAATCAATTTTGAAAGTCTATCATCCTCCCTGCAGCCTAATAGTGTATCTTTACACATAAGACAAGGATCGATTACGTTTATTTTCTTTCGATGTAGAATCCAATTTCACCCAAGGCGCCAACAACTCCTGAGATAATTGCGTTAAGTGAAAATAAAGAAATTTCCCTGTGAGCGTATAAAACACAATCATTCAAAGAGTATGAAACGTAATACATTAATACGTCAAACAAACAAAAAAAGTGAATAAATTCTTATTCGTTATTAGTTATTCCTTATCTTTGCTGTTTGTTGACCGTCATAGACTGATGATATAAGTGAGTTGCGATACACAAAACTAAAAATTTGAGATGAATGAAGGTAATAGACTAATAAATAATGGTCGGCAATGCTTTATATAATGGAAAATTAGGATAATATAATAAATACTCCAAGTAGTGCACAAAAGACACACAACAAATATGACGTCAGACGATCGGGGAACAATTTGATCTGATCTTTTGTCAACTGTATCGGCTCGAATGAGCAGAGCTTCGCATGGACAGTCCCAAAAATGAAAAATGAAAAAAAGCAAAGTCCAGTCCACCAAAAAGTTATTATCTATTCTTCCCAATCTACGTTGTTTTTTCACTGTTGTCAACTCATATTTTATATATCATCAGCAGCAGCAGCAGTAGCAGCAGCAGCAGCAGTCTTTCAACGTCTCTAGTTGAGCATACACCTTTCCCAGGATTCGCGACAATTCTCTATCATGGGTGTCGCAGTGCCAATACTTCCTGAATTTGCCGAGGTAGTCTCTTCATCTAATATTCTACCGGCCTCGCTTGCGCATGTGATCTCAGGGGATCCATGTCGTGATTTGCGATGTCCATCGGTTGTCTGCCTTTCGTGCAGCATGGCCACCCCACTGCCATTTGAGATTTTTAATGGATTCTACGATGTCCCCGACTTTTGTCTTCCCCCAGTATTGTGCTCTTCTGTGGTCTTCCCATGTGAGACCCAGCATAAATTGTTCATATGCACGTTCCATAATTCTCGATTTGCGGATCTGTCTCTTGGCTAAGTTCCATGTCTCAGCTCCATAAGTGACTTTTGGGAGGATGCATTGGTTATTCACCCTTCCTTTTAGGATTAATGGGATCTTCTCTTTTGGAAGGTTGAGCTTGCTCTTACAAAGGCTTGCCTTCCTAATGTCTTCCTTTGCCAGAATTTCTCTTCTTTTGGGAGTCTCATAGAGATTCGTTGTCCTAGGTAGATGTAGTGATCTACTTTCTCCAGTTCTATGTCCTTGATTTGATATCAGTGTTTTTATCTTCAATGTCGTTGTTGCATATGACTTTTTTGCCCTCTTCATTTGTTTCATCTGTCAATAGTTCAAGGACATGCAGGGTTCTCTGCAAAAAAGGCAATGTTATATCCAAATCTGAGGTTGCTCAGATACTCGCTGTCTATTCTGAACCCTTCATTCTTCCAGTCTAGTCTTCTGAAAATCATCTCGAGGCAGGCTGTGAAGAGTTTGGGTTAGCTGGTATCATCTTGTCTTACTCTTTTCTGGAGCTGAAAGGGGTCCAAGTCTTTATGTAGCCTGATAAAGGAGCAGCGGTGATTGTATAAATGTTTCAGCACTTTGACATATACTGGATCTACACCTTGTCGAGTGATGGCCTCCATGACCTCAGGGATTTTTACTGCAGCAAAAAAAAAAAAACATTAAAAATGCTTCACTAAAATGATTGATTGTTGACATAGCATCATCTGGCAAAAGTGAGGAATTACTTTTAGATGAACACTCTTTCGAAACATCAGGCAATTATTGAAATGATTGAACTTCACTTATCAAGCAGCCTCTGAATCGGACTATGTCTGTTTCAGTTATGCTTCATCTCGATTTATCTTGTGTTGCTGTGAGCAAAATGTGTAATAAGGTATTGGAAAAGCCTTTTATAACTTGTGAGGGTATTATGTATAATGTAAAACCAGCAGATATAAGATTAAGCTACTTTGGGTTTTTGGAGTACTTGGAATTCCTCTGTATAAATTATCATACATTATATTCATTTGATTATCCTTGGGGTGCGTCATTTTGACGTACAAAAAGTTCCATAGGAACGCTTAACTTAGTATGATTCCAGGCTACAAGACTGGGGCACATAATGAGACACGGGAGGGGAAAGGTCTGTCGAGACTGCATTAGTCTCAAAGATCAGTAACAGTACTGAAGAGAGATCTTTGTAATCTTAGATTCTTCACCGTCTCATAATCATCCACAATAACAACTAAAGACTCCAGTGATGTAGATAAAATTATGCTGATCGTTTATTTTAAGATCAATCAAAGGATTTTTCCGGTCTATTTGATTAACTAAAGAGTTCTCTGACATAGAGATTCATTGTTATTCATACAAATACAAGTCGCAAAGTGATTTAAATAAATCACAACCTTTCCTATTTTGATATCTTTTTCTGTTCTTTTATCTATCTTAGATATTTTTACATATGTGTGAGGCTATGAATCTGAATCTGTTTGGGTGTATGTGCATACCTATACACACGCACAAGTGTTCGTGATTGGTCAATACGATGATGATTACTTGTGACTAGCGTAGGAGCTAATCAACTTAAGTCGTGCGAAGTCTGGTGATTGAGTGAAGTAGATGCGATCTCCTGCCAGGACCATCGCTGTGAATCGACATAAACAAATTGATGTCTGATGATATCAAAAAATAATTTCAGCATATGTAGATGCAATAAGACTGAACATTTTGCAATGATCGTTCGTCGTCAAATGACAAAATTGTAAAATCTTGAAGGCCGAGACTTTTCCTCTCCAAATTTCCGGTTTTGGTTTTGGTTTTTGGCTAGACACACGTGAATTCGACTTCTCTCCTTCAATTTCTCGTTAGTTGCTACTAGAGTAAAAAAAGTCAATAAACGATAATATTGAATATCAGCAAGTGTTTCATCCTAGGTTATATGGGTCAGGGACTCCTGAAAAAATCATAGGACAATTTTTCCTCAATTCAATCGAAACACAGTAGTTCCTTTGCAAGTTAGCAATAAAACTATCAGCCTTCCTTCTTCTTCTTAGTTATAGTCACTCTTCTTTTCCTCTAACCAACGCTGAGTCACAACTCTAGGAGATTGTTTTGGATCCAAAAGCTCCATACTTCTAAAACGAAACATCATGGATAAGTGGACAATCGCACAACAAACAAGAATAATGTACCTTTACTTTCAATGATTTCAATGATATCGTAAGGAACACATTTCCGTTATTTGAACCTATGGACAAGAACATCTGAGTCCATGGTTCGTCATATGTTCTCGGAAAACTGGGATCTATCAGTGATCATCTCCGAACAGGAAGACCCCATTCAGTCCTACATGATGCGTGCAGAGGAGTAGATATTCAGAGGAATATTATGCAAAATGTTTTTAAAACAGAACCATCTGATGTGGAAAATGGTGGGCATTTAGAGGAGCTGAATTCTGATTAAGAAAATATCTAAGTCCCCCATGTTTATAAACAACATCTGTTAGAGACAATTGCTAAGCAATGAAACTCCATGAGGCCCTCAAAGGAGGAGGAAATCAAGCAAAGAATCAATTTGGGATGGCAAGCCTTCGGCAGAGCAAGCTCGAATTTTCAAAACTAGATGATCCCAATATCCCTAAGAAGAAGAGTACACAACCAATGCATTCTCCCGATAGTCACTTATGGAGCTGAAACATGGAACCTAACCAACAGACAGTCCTGCAAACTGAGAGGTATGCAACATGCGGATGAGAGAGACAGGCGCAGCCCCATCTTTTTTCGGGTCTGTTCTTCAAGATGAAGGTTTTGTATCTGTTCCACGGCAGAGACCGAGGAGCCGGTACTGACACTTGCCTGCCGAGTTGGCCGGAGAGGGAGTGTGTGTCAAAGACCGAGTGCACCGGTGCAACGCGTTAGCCGATGAGGTTTTACTGAGGCTACGCACTGCTAAGCGCATTGGGGAGCCTTTGGATTCGTCCTTAGGCTATCCTATTATTACGAGGCCCAGCTGCAGGGGGTCAGTTTCCCTGGAGCAACACTGCTAATTTGTACTTAACAGAGCAGGTACCAAGGTGGACGCTTTCGTGGTGGAGGTTGCTTTAGTTGCATTGCGAAACCAAAGCTGTGTCGGCTGGAGCCATTTTTGGAAGGGTGTCTCCTATTTTCCCCAGGGTTAAGCCAGACTTTGTGTCAAGTTCTGCTGTTGTGTGACAGTAAATAGATAGAAGCCACCTTTTTCTGGCCTTTTCGGCAGGATCAAAGTGTAATAACCATTCTACAACATGGACCGAGGCGCAGGTACTGACACTTGCCCGTCGAATGGGCTGAGGATTGCATTGTGGTTGGCTTCAAAGACCAAGTGCGCCTGTACAATGCGTTAGTCAATGAGGTTTTACTGAGGCTGCACTTTGCTTCGCGCGTTCGAGACCTTCGGACTCGTCTTTGGGCTCTCCTATTATTTCTTGGCCCAGCTGCGGGGAATATGGAACCCCTGGGCAGCCCATTACACTTAAAGGGGTGGGTCCCAAAGTTGACGCTTTTGTGGCAGATGTTTTATCTTCTACAGTCGCTTGGCAGCCAAAGTTGCGTCGACTGGAGCCATTTTTGGAAGGATGGTTCCTATCTTACCAGCGTTAAGCCCTGACTCTGTGTCATATTTTGCTGTGTTGGGACAGTAAATAAATAGGATGTTAAACCTCACATGGAGAGATCACAAGACAACACAATATGTAAGGAAAAAATGGGTGTCAATGACATCATAAAAACTATTAAAAACTCAAATGGCAATGGGCGGGCCATGTTGCATGAATGAGGACAACCAATGGACATCACATCTCATAACATAGATATCCAGAGATCACATACGAAACAGAGGCCAACGGAGCACAAGATGGAGAGATGAACTAGACAGATTCAGGAAATACTGGCTCTGCAACGCCCATGACGGAGAATCGTGGCGAATCCTCGAAGAGGTGTATGTCCAACGACGAACACTGATGATGATGATGATGATGATGATGATGATGATGATCTAAACTAAATGGATATGATTGATTGATTGATTGGAAAACTTGTATAATCATACCTGATATTTGTTGTCGCTAACAACGGTCAAATAGTAAAACTTACTATTTTGTTGCTGGATGTTCTATTCCCAAAGGAACGTGCGGAGCTATTCTGTTAGAATCCAATGATATTCGTAGTTGTTGCACGTTATCCAAGCAAGTTGTGTAAAGCTTTTATGGAGTTGTTTTTTAAACTGAGAAGACATGGTGTTCTTGAGAGAACATCGCACCCTCAAGTCCGTCTGTTCCACGGGTTGTCCATTTAATTCGAAGGGACTAAGGTGTTATTTTTTCGTCGATATTAAATGGCATGTTTTTTTCTTCCAGGTACACCTCATATGTATCTGGTATCATAGAGCTTAGCACACAAGTACACTTCATAAACTTACGTCTGTTTTGCCGCGAGTGTGCCTTGAATGTAACATTATAAATTCAACGCTATCATAGAATGTCATTATTTCTGCCGTATCAGAATTATTTTTTTGATCTCTTTTAACATACAGAAAAGGTATCGAATCATATTGTCAAGTACAGCACAGAATTCATCATCATCATCATCATCATCATCATCATCATCACCACCACCACCACCACCACCATTATCATCATCATCATCATCATCATCATCTCTCGGGAGCCATGTTGTGAGTCTTGACCTGCCTATTGCCATTCAATGTTTCTGATAGATTCAATCATGTCCCTTGGACCTATTTTCTTCCTGATATATCGTGCTGTTTTGTGATCTATCCATGTGAGGTCGAGCATGATTCACTCATGCACACGTTGCATGCTTCTCAGTCTGCAGGTCTGTATCTTGGTTAGGTTCAATTTCTCAGCTAAATAAGCAACTATCAGGAGAATGCAATGGTTTTATACTCTTCTTTTTTAGGATTATTAGGATCTTCTTGCTTTTAAATGTTGAGCTTGCTCTGCCGAAGGCTCGCAATCATAGAGTGATTCTCTGCTTGATTTCTCCTTCATTTGTCGGTTCTATAAAGATTCATTATCCTACGTTGATATATTTGTCTATTTTCCCCAGTTCTGCATCTTTGATTTTGACAGTTATGTCTTCATTCTTTATGTGGTTGTTGCACATGACTTTTGTTTTACTGAAGTTCATGTGTAGGCCAACTTTTTGTTCTCTTCATTTAGTTAATGTAGCATTAGTTGGAGGTCGTCTAGGCTCTCTGCAAAAAGGGCAATGTTGTTTGCAGATCCGAGGTTGCTCAAATATTTGCCGTCTATTTTGATTCCTCTATTATCCCAGTCAAAGTTTTTTATGTAGGCTGATAAAGGAGTTGTTGTGACCGTATATATGCTGCAGCACTCTGATGTATATAGGGTCTACACCTTGTAGAGTGATGGCCGTCATGACCATGGGAATCTCCATCGACTAAAATCTATAAATCTCTTAATGCTAGAGCAAGGGATATTTTGTATTCTGCTGCTTTCTCGGTCAGCTTATTTATTGAATTGAAATAGTCCGTTGTCGAGTAGCTCCTTCTAAATCCAGTCAGTTCCCGTGATTGGTTTTCATCTAGTGTTTTACTTATATGGCTGATGATGATTTTTGTTAATAGTTTACAGATGCAGTTGAGTAGGCTTATAGGTCTGTTGTTGTTGAGTTTTATTGGGTTTTTTAACGTAGAAGTATTATGACTGCCACCGTATTTGAATATTTTCTTATATCCGTATATTCCACTCAATTCTTCATTCGTCCGTCTTTGTTTCAAACGTGTTGCTTGACTGCTACAATGTCTACTTTACCCCCACCCCGATCTTTAATCCCTTCTAATTTCTATCAAAAGTGTAAGCAAGAGTAAGGGTTAAAAATTTCTAAATGCACATTAAATTCCAGTGTAATATTCCAATGAACAACCAGGGCAAAAATTGATCTGAAAACACAAAAAAAGGGGGAAACACACTTCCCCCACTCCCTGAATCTAGGGCCATAAAAAACAAATGTTTACATCCAAACACAGAAGACCCAAGTTATAAAGTTTTGTTGCTCATAGCTGGGGTCAAACAATGAAGTCCTTATCAAAGTAAATAGAAAAATCCAAAATTTCAACTTTTCCATGGAACCCTCAAACCTGCGACAAGAACCAGATAAGCGCGACTGATTTTCCTATGTGTTTCTTATTCATTTATTTTACTCATTGTTCATTGATCCAGCTTTGTCTCAACTTTCACTGTCTGTTGACTCTTGCTAAGTTAGAAACTAAATATATAAGAGAGAGGTATGCTCAAGTTCGAACTTCTCATCTGGCTGAACGAAAATTGTATAAATCCATCAAACATTTAATCCACAGCCCAAAACTGGGCCCTGTTGTAGATATAAATAGGGTAGGATAAGATACAAGCTGGACTGGATTATCCGGATAGACCACTCAATAACACAAGATGAGTAAAAAAAAATCCCTCTTAACCTTTTCTCATATCCCTCCAGACATTTCACTCTCTGTACTTTATCTTTCACCCTCTACAGCACTACGTACACACAGGCCTGTCTGCTTACAAACTGATAGCACATAGATCGGCTGCTTAGATCGGTTAGAGCTCTATGGTCACTCGTCACGACACCAGCAGTAACCACTCCACCAGAACCCCTACCAGCACGTCATGAATAAGCGCAGCAGGGCTTGGTTCAACACACCTCATGTTCCGGAGAATGAAAGCACGGAATTACTTCTCATTTAATCACTCAGGTGGATTTCGATCTCTCTGTTGGAATAAGAATGTCAAATATTGATTTCAGAAAATTTTTGCTTTGTTTATATAAAAGTTGTTATTGTGATTCACTTTTTCGATGAATAAGAATTACTTTTTTGCTATTTCGCTATTCTGGTATTTGCGACATATTACTTAACAGTTTGTGAGGTGTCAATATTTTTGCCTTGTGAGGATATTTTTCTATCTTATTACATAAATATAAAAGCGAATGATCGATACTTTCAGCATCAGCACGCAATTGACTCAGATGAAAGTAATTCACTCAGATTTCAATTTCCTTGTTGAAATAAGAATGTTGAACTATTTTCTATGATAAATGGAATTTCTGACATGTTCACACTCAGTATATAGTTCTTACTGACGTTCCATTTCCACCCTTTGGCCAGATCATACCTCTAATATATATATATATATGTACATATATATATATATATATATATATATATATATATATATATTCAAAATGATGGTAGGTTCATGAAAAAAAAGTACTTCCAAGTAAAAACATCTATTATAATGGAAAATGGAACGAACAAACGAAAAAAAAACAACTCACTAAATGTATAAATTTATGTAATTTAAATCTTGATTGCTTTCATTCGATTCAGACAATCAGTATTAGATTCTTCATTATTCTTGTTTTTGTCTGTTTTGTACCTGGTTTAAACAACTAAATTACCGATCAACTGATTAAAATGCATAAATGAAAACGTCCAATTAACTCAAAACAAATACAAAATAATTGAAAGCGTAGGATTCACTCAAATATGTATACATTTTGTCCTGCTGCCTGACAGTGTCTCTTTATAGACAAGACTAAAATCAATGTCTTTCCCAGTTTTGTCCAGAGTGTTGCAACTCATGATATTTTTTTACGCCATGATGGCGAATTCAAATTGACCTTTTAGTGTGAAAACAATTGATAAGAGTTTCTTTGAATGAAAAAGACAATATGTTACAGATGTTATACACTTGGAGAAAAAAGATTTAAATCTATTTTTCTTATTTTCATTTCTAATCTGGGTTGTTTGCTTACTGCTCTGGACTGACTGTCTAAGTAAGTTGAGATGAAAGAAACGGAAAATTAAAGATGGAGGGAAATACTAATCAAAAATTGATGTGTGATTATCGTTGGCTAGAAAGGAATGAATCCAGATAACAGTCCTGCAACTAGTGTGCGTCAAATCAATAGCAAAGGTGGAGCCGCAAAATGATAAGGGATACATGTGAAGACTGGATTAGATGTTGATCGTGTCAGAAAAGCTTCGGTAGTTTCGGTAGGTACCACCTAACATTCCTATCTTCCAGAAGTGGAAAAGAAGGGGTTTGTTTCGAAGAATTCTTCCATTATTTCAGATGTGCATCATGTAAGCAAACGTTCTGCAGCATTTTGCAATCCTATATATATATATATATATATGTGTGTGTGTGTGTGTGTGCATGTGTGTGTGTGTGTGTGTTTGTGTGTATGCATGTGCACACAATTATACGGTACACTTTCTCGTACACTCTAGAAATCTAATGATATGCACGCGTGCACTTGATAAACTCAATTAGAGCAGATGCCTTTAGTCAAGCTCCAATCCAATTTGGAGGTTGGACTTGTTTTTTTTCACCCCAACAGAAAGAACGAGAAGAAAAAATACTCACCCAATTCAGATTTTTTTTCCTGGTGTTTTTAGAAATATGATCATATACGATACAAAAGTTGCAGGAATCATTCTCAGTCGGAATAAAGATAGCAGTTCAGTCAATCCTACAGCCACCAGGTACGTTTTTTTTTTTTTTTGTTCGTTTCCAAGTGCGTGATAACGTATCTTTTGCTGTTATTCTGATGGTTATGATGTATGAAATTCATTATTTTCGCAAAACATCATCATTTCAATAGTGCAAAAATATATATTTTCAATTCATTTGATACTTACTGAAGTAATTGAATCACAGTGTTCCTCAGCAGGGAGTTACTTTTTATGACTATGATCCTATCATTTGAATTTCAATTTTTCGTTGAAATAAGGAAGTCAAAAGAAGTTACCATGATTTCAAATCGTTTATTCGTTCATTTTCTATATTTAGTTTGAACGTTAGTACATTTCAAGAACACAACCACATTTAACGGTGAGCATTGCATTGAGAAACACATATCACCGGAAATCATTCGATCAATTCAGTGAATAAAATTCCCCTTTTATAATTTTATACATTTTATTTTCATCACCTCAAAAACATGAATTTTTCCTCTAAACTTGGTTTTGAAATTCGGAATTAGCGACTGAAAACACGATATTTCAACACTCCAATGCCTGGTAAATTATATCATGAATCCACAGCAAATCATTTCAAATATTATTACAATATGATATAATTCAATTCATTGTCATTCTGTTGGATCAATAATGATCCAGTCATTAATAATCCGACAGAATTATAAATTGTGGTTTGTTATATTGAAATCATTCTGTCAGGTCTGTCAGATCTTCCATCAGGGTAAAAAGGGGAGTGTATTATGGGTTATCGGTTAGAACGTCTCATTATCATCTATTTGATCGCTTGTAAGGCCGTGGAGATTTATTTATGCATATAAGCGTACTCATAGACAATCATATACATATATATGTGTATGTGTATGCATGTGTGTTCGTGTGTGTGTGTGCTTGTGTGTGATCAGGGATATATGTGTAAGATGTATGTGCAGTAATAGTTAACAGTACAAAATAAAAACAAATTAGCAAACAGATGAAGCTGCTTATCCAGATTTATTTCAATCAGATGAAACATTATGAAACAGTTATGATTTTTTCATTGCAAAGTGTGTTATTTACGAGCCGTCGTACATGGACAGTTTAATGAAGTTTCAATAAAAAGCAACAATAAAAGGATATATTAGGAAGACATTAGTAGTATTTGACGATGTTTCAGCTGATAAAAATAAATCTGGATTATAACACATCTTTCACAATTAACGCACGTAAAAACAAAACAAATTTGGCACGGAACAATCAGGAAAGGATGTAGGGAGTATTTAAACAGTCATTCTAATATTCTGCTCATTTGGCTCAACTAATACAAGCAATGCCATACATTGCCAATTTCCCACGGTAAATTAAAAGCTAAATCAATTCTCACCAAGTGCTTATTCATTTTTCTCTCCCAATCTGCGCTGTGTAATGGATATCGAATGACAGAGAATATACAGAAGATACCATAAACATAAATAGTAGTTGACCTTATTAATTTCCTAAGAAAAACACGGATATTTGCCTTATTGTTCAGAAATCTATTTCCAGATTTACTAACATAATGTCCTGGGAGTGATAAGCCACAACACATAACCGACTAAGGAAGAAAGGAGTTATTGGATGAACCAATCTTCCGTATCTACTTAAGTTACCCAAGTTGTTATAGCTCAAATCAATTACCAATTATGGTTAATACAATTGCAGGACTCCGTCGTAGGTTCAATTCATGCTGGGTGACCGAATAGTGTTCACCTGTATCGACTACGCTCGACTATAAAAAGTGGTTGCCATTAAGCTATGACAAAATTAGCCAATCCACCACTGCTATTATTGAGGGATTGATCCGTCCTGTAGATTCATATCAGACCAACCAAAGATGAATAGGTATCATTCATATGATCACTCGAGCATATACATTAGCTATTGAGAGATCATGTCGAAGACATTCGTCTTCAACCCTGTCTCAATTCTAATCATTTCAAAATGTCTTGTTACCTACAGGGTCTGGTTATGACGGGGCGAGGAAACTGATATAGTGTTTCGTTAAACTACTCCCTAATAACTAACTCACCAACCAATGAATTGAGTTTAACGCATCTTAGAATGACTATTTGATTTCAAAGGGAGACTAAACTCCACTATCAAGAGTACCTGTCGTTAACCAATGAAGGAACTAGTCAAATTTATAGATTGTAGCATACATTAAATGACTAGCCTTTCGTGAGATTTTGAATCGGACGAAAGTAATCTTAGTCAAAATTATTCACATAATCACTTGCACAAACACATTGAATATGACGTATCTGCGTACAGTGGGTTTGAATCGTGGATTGTGTTGCAAAACAAGGCCTGCTTGCTTCATGTTCATATCTCACCTCATCCGAACATTACCAACGCTTTTGTTAAAAAATACACTATTCCATCACGCAGGCAGACACATGCATAGACCCACATTCACAAATACACATGCACATTCACATACGCACATATATATGCATATATATCAATCGTGTAAAAGATTATTGTTTGGTTCAAACAATCTTTTTACCTTGAAATATTTTTGAAGCTTTGCAGATGGATCATCTAATTTGGCATCAATACAGTCTGATATAAGTAACTGATCGATCCTTCAGATCGGCAGTGCCTACGTATTTTTCCAGTCTGATCTCCGCTGAAATTACATAATGGTAATATGGCTGCTGAACAAAAGGTCTTTGTGGAATCAGGGTTCTAACATGCGATAAGAAACTTCTAGATGATATTATGATTTGTGAATGCAACAATATCACTCCAAATTGTGTTAGATGATTGTTATATACAGAATCCCCGAAAGACCCAACTGTTAAAAAAACAATTAATTGCTGAATAATCCATATTCATGCAGCAGGACGTATGCTTTTCTGCCTCACTGTACGTGAACACTATTTTTTTTTTTGAATTATGAATATCTATAAGAGAGCGCTTGTTGCAGAATAGTTGAGTTTGTGTCAAAGCAACACTGCTATGGTGAAAAAGAATCTATCTATCCAGATTCAATAAGAGAAAGTCAACTTAATTTCGACGCGTCAATTCAGTTGTAACTGAATCTACAAAGTCTACACCTGATGAAAAAGATAAAAGACATATATTTTTGCAAGACTTGATGCCAAAGACCAAAATTGAGCACAAAAAAGGCATTGTCACGGAAATCAAAGATTGATTCTTATTTTATCAAGATCGACGTTGCAGCACATTTGCCAAAATTGAATTATAAGTATTACTTGTATCATTCGCCTGCCTTGAATAATGCCTTACAAGGATGTTGATAAGAACTTTCTCCGCTGTTCACCAAGAGACTTCTTAAGTAATAAAAACAAAGAGAACTCTTTCCCTCAGTCTCTGTTTCTGTCTCTGTCTGTCTGATTGTCTGTCTGTATCTCTCTCTCTCTCTCTCTCTCTCTCTCCCTCTCTCTCTTTATCTCTCTCTCTCTCTCCTACGCACACACAAACATATGCTCACACTGACAGACACTGCCATAGGCACATGTATAAAATTATGGATAAAAACAAACACAAAGGCAGATGTAACTTGGTAGACATATTTTTGGAAAATCTCACTGATTTTTTTGTTTCCTTCTCTACAGAAACAATACTGTGGGATATGCATATATCTTTCTCTACAGACGTGTTGAAAATTAATCAGACAATTCTGTTTCACACTAGTTATTTCATCCAACGATTTAATCGATTTCAAGAACATCGTACGGTAGTTGTGCACTTGTCATCAGTTGATGAAAATTGTTTTTATATCCTTTTTCGAGTATCTTCTTTATAGGATCTGTTATTATCTCTAATGGTACATGCAACAATTTTGCATTGGCATCTCGAAGGATGTCTTTTATGAAAACGTATCTGATTATATTCTGCTTATCGGGATTCAATATGACCCAAAACATGTTTAATAAGATTCATGCCAGGAGATTTATTCGGTAATAGAAGTCCGTACTATGTGCTATTTTTTTCTTTTCTGAATTGATATTCACAATACTTATGTCAAGAATATAAGCTAAAATATTGCTTCAAAATCTCTGAATGTGCACCAATTTCGTATATAATACTCCAATAAACCCCCCAAAAATAGGGGGAAAAAAGCAACAAAAAAAAACGGATAATAACGGAACTGAACTGAACAGACCCGCCCCCTATCCTGAATGTCTGACCAGGGCTTGACTTGCCATGAAAACGAAACAAACATAAGATTGAAAACGGCTACATCCAAGTAGTAGATTCTGGTTTGGAGATGGACATGAACTATTTAGCAAAGAAAGATGAAAAATTCAAACTTTTTCAACCGCTAGGAGTTCCCCAAATGCTGCTACAAGAACTGGATGAATACAACTGAAGTTTCTGTATTTTCATATATCAATTTATTTGCTCATCTGTTCAGGCTTGTTATTCCATTTCAACGTCTGTGAACTCTTACTAACTTGGAAAACTTGAAAACTTGATATATAAGGGAGAGGTATACTCCAAACGAGAGAGACAGATCTTTTTCAGCGTTGTGGACACCCATTCCCAACTTACAAGAGCTGATGGGATGGGTGGCTAAGAACCGGAGCAGCTCAAATCGACTTACCCACATCACTGGACAATCCACCAGATCCCTCCAACACGTAATGGGCCAGCGTGGCAGGGCCGAGCCCATCACTCTCCATGGTTTGCACACTCAAAATTATATCGGCTGTTCCTGCTGGGACCTCGGTACCAAAAAGCCCAGCCACATCAATTGCTTCTGGTTGGGGTGATATGCTCAAAGGGCGACTACCCAAACACTACACCAAAAGATCATCCGTTCTTGCTGGGTCATCGGCCCCAAGAGACTCAGCCACGTCACTTACTTTGGGTAGGGGTGATGTGCTCAGAAATCGACTACCCAAACCCTTTACCAAGGAAACACCTGTTCCCACAGAGTCATCGGTCCAACAACGACCATTTGAACATAGCTCCAAGACTGTCACCAAGAGCACAACATTATACATAGAAACCTACAACGTCGGATCATTGTCAACTGATATGCACTTAACCGATCTAGAAAATGAGATAAAAATGTCAAACCGGGTTATCATAGGCATTAGCAAGGTAAGAAGACCCGGAGAAGAACTAATCAAACTGAGAAGCTGACATCTTCTTTCAAGCTACTGAAAAGAAGAAGTAAAACAAAGTCGAGTAGGCTTTCCCATCAATAAGGACCTGGAAGACAATGTAACCGGCTTCAAAACCGTCTCTGACTGAGTTAGCATCACCATACAACTTTCAAAGAGATACAAACTCAATATAATCCAAGTTTACGCAATCATCTCAAGAAGAGATTGACAACTTTCCTGATGACTTGAACTCCCTCTTCTGAGACATCAGAAAACACTTTAATGTCATCATTGGAGACTTCAACGCAAAGGTGGGACAAGGAAATGCAAATGAAGATTGCATCGGTAAATTCAGATACAAAGTACGGAACGAAAAAGGAGATCTGGTAAACTTTGCAACAGCTATTGGATTCAGAATCATGAACACCATCTTCAAGAAGGGACTCAATAGGGAATGGACTTGGAAGAGCCCCAATCCCGAAACAAAAATGAAATAGACTACATCCTAACGATCAAAAACGATATCATCAAGGACATCCAAATTCTGAATCAAGTCAATACAGGCAGCGATCACAAAATGGCACGATGTAAAATTCAAGTGAACACCGACAAAGAACGCAGGAAAAAGTTCCACACGAAATTGCAACCTCTAAACATACCAAAAGAGTACACTCGATCTTTCAAGCTCGAACTGTAAAACAGATTTAGAATTCTCACTGCCCCAACATCAACGAACTTGACAACAAAATGACAGCATCTATAATAAAAATTGCCACTATATTCAAACCAATGAGCACACAACTCATTAGTAAAATCTCACACAAAACCAAAAATCTTATGGAAAAACACAGAAACCTGAAGCTACTGACAACAACAAGAGAAAAAATTGAAGAGGCAGAACTGAATAAATTAATCAAGAAAGAGCAAAGGGGGGGGCAGAAGGAGATACACGACGACAGTCATCGAATCGACTCTTGAGAGGGGTCAGGGCTTCAAGGCTATAAACAAAGGCTCCAACTCCGGACGAAAACAAATAACCAGCATATACAAGGAAAATGGAAACTTAACGACGGACAGAGATAGAATTGTCGAACGTGACAAAGAATTTTACCAAAAACTTTATTCGTATAAAAAAAGGACTACAAAACAATGAACAGGATATGCAAGACGCGAGCAATCAACCCGAGGAATTCCCAGAAGTAACCCCGTGGGAGGTGTAACACAAAGACAAAGAGAGGAACTGCCCCTCGTCTAGACAACATTACCATTGACCTACTTTGAAAAGGGTGTGAAATCATCACCAGAAAACTGACTGTCCTTTTCAACTTGTGTCTAAAACACAGTGAAGTCCCAGATGACTGGAACTCTGCTGTTTTAATGCTTTTATATAAAAAAAGGAAATCCGAAAGACCTCACCAAGTACAGGCCTATGAGTCAGCTCAATAACAAAAGCACTTGATGAAAACCAACCACGAGAGCAAGCTGGCTTCAGAAGAAGCTACTCGACGATGAACCACCTGCATTCGATAAATCAGTTGGAAGAAAAGCAGCTGAATATAAACTACTTCTCACCATAGCATTTATCGACTTCAAAGAAGCATTCGACTCAGTAGAAATCCCTAAAGTCATGGAGGCCATCACTCAGCAAGGTGTACATCCAGTATATTTTGAAGTGCTGAAACAGATATACAATTACAGCAACTCCTTTATCAGGCTACATAAAGACCCCTTTCAGCTCCAGAAAGGAGTAAGAAAGGTCGATACCAGCTCACCCAAACTCTTCACAGCCTTTCTCGAGATGATATTCAGAAGACTAGACTGGGAAGGTGAAGGAATTAGAATAGATATCAAGTATCTGAGCAGCCTCAGATTTGCAGACATCACCCTTTTTGCAGAAAACCTAAACGCCCTCCAACTAATGATAGATGAACTAAACGAAGAGAGCAAGAAAGTCGGCCAACACATGAACTTCAGCAAGACGAAGATGCAACAACCACACTGCAGATTTAAAAAAAAACTGAGATCAAAATCGAGGACAAAGAACAAGAGAAAGTAGATCACTACATCTATCTAGGACAACGAATCCATGCAACCCTCAAAAGAAGAAGAAATTAAGCAAAGAATCACACTATGATGGTAAGCTTTTGGCAGAGCAAGTTCAATTTTCAAAAATACGAACATCCCATTAATCCTAAAGAGAAGGGTGTATAACCAATGCATCCTCCCAGTAGTCACTTACAGAGCTGAAACATGGAACCTAACCAAGAAACAGATCTGCAAACTGAGAACTAAGCAACATACACGGGGAAAAATTATGCTTGGCCTCACATGGAGAGACCACAAGACAGCACAGTACATCCGGGAAAAAACAAGAGTCAGAGACAACATAGAATCAATTAAAAACTCAAATGTCAGTGGGTTGGCCATGTTGCAAGAATGACAGAGAACCGATGGACATCGCAACTCACGACATGGATCCCCGTGATCACATGTGCAACCGAGGTCAACAGAATATTAGATGGAGGGACAAGCTAAACAAATCCAGAAAGTATTGGTTCTGCGACGCCCATGATAGAGAAGTGTGGCACATCCTGGGGAAGGTCTATGTCCAACGACGTCTTTCAATGACTGATGATGATGATGATGATGATGATGATGATGATGATGATGATGATGATGCACTGTGGAAAGGGGTTGCAAGCAGTTCAACTAAATATTTCTCCTGTGCAATCTCCAGACTTATGTTCAACTGCTTGTGACACGATTCTAAATCATCTGAAACGAACGGTGCAAATAAGAGTGCAATCACATTTTTCATGCTTTGGAGTAAACTGAGGGTTGATTCTTTTTTTTTTTTTTTATTCATAAAGTCTCTACAGGTATCGATCAAGCTGTGAATCTCTTTCCTAAATAGTATTATCATCATCCATGAATTTCCTCTGGGACGAAAGCCTTCCCCAAATCTCATGTCGACCCTGACTTCGCTAACTTTTGCAATGCCTTCCCGGCAGACTTTTGTATCTCATCCCCCCACCGTACATCAGTGTTTTCCAAATTTGTTTGTTAACCCTTTACCAACAACACAATCACTGTTTAAAACATCACTTATCCTTTTTCTTGCGATATGCCCGATTCCCATGAGTCCACTTTATCCTCTAAACCTTAACTCTTGATTTTAATGGTCATTTTTGGGGTGGGGACGCTATTGTCAAACAGTATTCTTGATTTAAGCTCATTCCATAACCTACTTTACTTTCCCTATTTATATCTCGTCATATATTTCATAATCCTTTCAATTTTGTGTATGAGTGCGTGTGCGTCCGTGCATATGTATTTTTCAGATTACATGAGAATAAATTGATTGCTTGCAGAAACACCATCTCTTAACCAGTGAGCATTTCTATGAGGGTTCTTTTGTATATTATACTCAAAGACATTTACATAATTCCTTACTTCCTTGTCCGTCATAAATCGTTTGAACTTTACCCTATTTACAATCTGCATTCAATTTACTGGCACCGATCTGTCTTATTCTAAGGATTTCAGAATCAATGAACTGAAGCTTGGTTAGTAAAAAGAAATTATTATTGATAATTTATACATGATTCAATCATTTCCTGAGAGGTGTAGTGGACTCTGCTCAAGCGTTATTTGAATTAATGGCACAAGTATCAACTTTTCGAAGTAATGATAGTAAGAACTCAATATTCTTTTGGATATCATGTGTGCAACCAAGATCTTCTGAGATCAAGCCATTCCATTGAATCAATTTCAATAGTAATGAGGGAAAGCAGTCTGTGTTTTCAGTCTTCAAAGGTCGATTATTTACGAATACAAGATCACCACTTGTTCAATACAAAGTTTGATTAATCTATTGATGGGCAGATTTGGGAAACAGGAAGAATTGATGGCACCAGTCTCAATTTCCAGACTTGGTACCTTCCAGCATGTTTTGAATTCAAATTCCAACCTCTCCTGAGACTTAATCACTGATATTTCCGTTTATTCTGTAGAGTTGAATTCTTAAAAAGTCTGACGACGAAAGTTATTCATTAAAAGCGAGTATAACTATTACCTGAAAACTGAAAATACTGTTTATTGGTGGAGAGCATAAGTTCTTACGGAGTATAACGAAAAAAAACTCCTCATTTGAGACAGCATTCCATATGTTTGAGGTGTCAAAAAGGTTGTATGTCATATCACTGAGAGTCGAAGTTGCAAACATCAAAGGAATATCCCTTGGAACATTCGTTGCAAAATAAGATGTGCACTACATTGTTTCAGGGTGATCAACGCTCAGTTGTCCTAATGGAACGATGGTCGTTTCTGCAGACGGCAAAACTCTAGCAGTTCTGTTGTTGGGGAACGATTTGCTTTGTTTCAAACATATATAACTGGATACGGGTATTTAAGGAATTAATAAGGATTTTGCATCCATCTTGTAGCATTTTCTTACATTATTCATGAGCCAAGGTACCCCAGAATGAGAAAAGGAGAAATAAACAAGACGATATATTGTATTTACAGAATTTTGTTCCTTTTCGTCTTTGCTATTTTCAGCCTTTCCTGCGGACAGACGGATCACAGGTCCTACTTCCGGCTGCTGCATCACTCCACTTCTTAGTAGGCCATCTTTCAGCACTTTGCAGCCAATGTAAAGGTATATTGAGTTGCATGGTACTTTGTTTTAAAGCTTCTCCATTACAGGAAAAAATACGTCCAATTAAATGAAAACTTGTGAATACAACAGTTTTGAAATGTCTTACGTTGACAGGATTTGAAATCAACATTAAAAAAAAGAGTAGAAGATCCATGATGATTAGAATAACACAGAATAGGGGGGATAATATAAGAAACACCTTACTGGACTACAGGATGGATACCCTAAACGAGAAACATCTAAATTAATCCAAACTAAGTGTGGACATTACAATGACATAGTGATTATGGGGCAAAAATTGATTTATAACATCCCATACAGTTGTGGAGATCAATATTAAAGAGGAAACATAGGATCTCTAGAAAAATCAGATATGCAGGACGTAAGGAAGCAATATCTAGTACCATGTTTTTGAATTACGTTCGTTTTCTGCATTGACCCAGTAAAATACTTTGATTTGAAAATAACAGAGAAAACATAAACAGTGAGAAAAAATGTTAATCTTTTATTCATTACAGTTTGATACTCTGCGTTTGACAAATCCATGAAAATTTAATACTATCAACCTTCTTTCTGGATATTTGGTAGCAATGGCAGTTTATTCTCTATTTTCATTACTTATCTAGATTTTATCTCCTCACTTATCCTCTATGGACTCATCATTTTTATATACGATGATTTTTTCCGCCTCTTCTTTCTCCTTCTTTCTTTCATTAGATATTTCTTTCAGTTGTCATTTTCTCTCTTTCCTTCTAATATCTTCTCTTTATTTATTCATTTCAATTTCTTTCTTTCTTTTATCTCCTTCATCTTACCACTCACCCTATTTTTTCACCGCTCTCATTGAGATCTATATCTTTTTTTTTGTTTTTCTCCTGGTATTTTATCCTTTCTTCTTTTCCCCTTCATCCTCTTATAACAGTATTTCATATCTCTTTCTATTTTATTTTGTATTTCCTCTTTCTTTTTTCTTTGTTTTTTTTTTTTTACTGTAGCCCATAAATAAGTCGAGGACTGGATATTTTCATGCAATAAAAGCAAATCAAAGACTTGATCCTGTTTCACTCACCAGTCAAGCTGTCTTTCATTCACTGGCACAATGTTTCTGTTTTCCTTCAACTCAACATTTTTTTTTGCGTCCAGTCATAAGATTTACAGCATTTAATTCTAATCATTTCGATGTTAATCATAAAGAGATATCCAAGAAAGAGAATCCTTTAAACAACAGCTGATAAAACAAATTCAATGTACAACGGTGAAAATGTCAATACAGATTAAATCAAAGAGCAAAACATCAGTGAATGAACTGCTCTATCTTGTCTTATTTTCGATTAGAAGTTGGCAAGATTTTATGTCCTTATAGTTATTTCATTCTGCCCTTCCCTGAAATGCAAGTACATCATCAAAATATATTTTGTGTTGGAAAAAATGAAGCAACATATATAAATAGTGAATGAAGTACCCGTCGATGCCGGGTAAACTATGTTAGGATAAAAAACATAACATAATTGTTTCCTCACGTTTCCAGATTCTGAATCTGAAATACGATTAATGTATATGCCTCTCTCTTCGTCTATCTGACTGCCTATCCATCTCTCTCTCTCTCTCTCTCTCTCTCTCTCTCTCTCTCTCTCTCTCTCTCTCTCTGTCTTTGTCTGTCTGTCTGTCTGCCTGTCTCTCTCTCTCTCTCTCTCTCTCTCTCTATCTATCTATCTATCTATCTCTATCTCTACTTCTATCTCTCTCTCTTATTTCATTATATCAGATTTGAGGGGAAGATTACATAAAGATTCGTATCGAGCGGTTTCCAGAATAATTTCCACGAGTCAGTGTGTTTGAAAATTACTCACAGTAAAAGTCTCTACAAGATGATATTTTCTCAAAATGATATTGAATCATGCAAAACTTATATCAGTGTGATATCACACACACAGAGGCACACACACACACATACAGGCACACACGCACACACACACACACACGTATATATATATATATATGAAGAGGTAAGGTGAATTCACAGTTGGACAGTGTGACGGACGAATGCTAATGAATTACCAACATTTAGTTTTTTTTCGTCCATGTGATCAAATTAAAAGGTGTATGCATGCATGCAATGAAACCAATACACGGATGTCAATGAATGGTTGGATAACTTTCTAACTTTAGAAGTGGACATCAAAAAGTATCTGTTGTGTGCCTCCTTCTTGGATTATCTGTTCGTGAAATTGATGCAGGCAGCATTTGATGTCAATAAAATGATCCACAGATCTTTCGAAAAAAAAAAACAATGGAATAAATAAGCGATAAATCAAAAACCAAAAACGCTAAATTTGCCTCTTCGTGTTTTTTTTTTTTTACGCAATCCTAACAGCCAAGTTGTTTGTCAGCCAACAAGAAACCGGACGCCATTAAGTTAAATGAATGTTAACTTCACAAGTGATAAACGTTGAACGAGACATAAAAATATTGATTCTCTGAAGAAAATTGGAAATGGAAAATCCACAAAGGAAATGATTATCTCCAAAAGTTGTAATGCGAAAATATTGTCAACAAACATTGACAAACCCACATAATTCCACTTGGAGAGCCATACGGTTCTCAGATCTTTTAAATACAACGCTTGTTGTGAATTATTGTCAAGAACTGCCACGTTAATTGATCAATCAAACAAACGATGGAAAGTCAAATATGAAAATAATTGTTTATTTAGATAGATATATTTTTATGAATACATACCCAGCAAATATTCTTAGAAATCAGGTTTACTGCTATACATGTAAGAGTTTTCTGATACGTCTTCTATGAGATTTTTTTTAACCTTGTTATGTGCAAAGTTTGGATATCAACATTCAAAACTCTGACCTTGAACATTTACAATTAGTGTTGCAAGGGAGGACAGTGCTATCAGATATTCTCTGTCTCAATCTATCCGTCAGTCTGTCTCTCCTCCCTCCCTCTCTCTCTCCCCCCTCTCTCTCTCCCTCCCCTCTCTCTCTCTCTCTCTCTCTATATATATATATATATATATATATATATATATATATGAATATATCATATTTCATATATTAGAATCATAGTGGAACACTCAGTTATTTCTGATCTACTTTGCAGGGGGCCATGTATGTATAACTTTTTTTGCTTTTACATCCTCAAAAAGTTACAAAATTGAAAATGATGGTCCCAACATGAAAATATTTACACTTAGTACTCTAATATCAAAGTATAAAAAGTGTAAAGAAAAAAAAACACTGAGGATAGTAACATAAATTACATCGACAGAAAAACTCTTTTTGAAAATGTTTTATAGGTCAAGTCTTCAGATCTCTTAAGCTTTTCAGACTCTCTCCCTCTCTCTTTCTTTTTTCTCCCTCTCTGTCTCTCTCTTTCTCTCTCTCTCTCTCTATCTATCTATCTATCTATCTATCTATCTATATATATATATATATATATATATATATATATATATATATATATTTAATTTGAAGAATGGGTGCTTGATCCAATGGAATGATGATGAATTGAGTTATATTATATTGAAACGCCTACTTGAAATGATACCCCGTTATAACACGGTAAATGTATCATTATACCTTGACAACGTATCTAGACGATAGATGATTAGAATTTAAAAAGTCACTGATTGCTGTATAGCTCAATGGTAAGAGCAAAACTGTAAGGTACGTGTACAGCAGCATTCCCATTTTCTCAAATTGTTTATTCTATCAGCATACTTCATTTTAAGGTTCCTTGATTCTTACATATCCACAGAGACTGATCAATCCCAGGTCCAGGCCAATGGACTCCTCGAACAGAGGCCTGGTAAACAACTAAACAATTATAACCTTTTTCTCAAGGGGGTGGTATTTAGAATATTGACTGACCACCTTATACCTCTAATTTGAATGACATTGGAAATGGATGATATGTGTTCCAAAATGTAGATAAAAGATTAAGCGAGATGATTAAGACCCTGCAAAAGAGGTCAGATTTATGTTTACGAATCAAACTATTTTTAAGTTATATTCTCCTCTGAAAGGTGTGTTGAAAGTTTCTGTTTCCGTCAAATTGTTGATAGAAAGTCATGAAGGAAACGAGGTACCCTTTCCCCGGGGTGTGCTATCAATTTGACCCCCTGTCAAGTCGTTACAAAGTAGTCATGAAGAAAATGCTACTCACTATTGTAATTTACTCAAGTTACATTCCTATAGATACAAGAAAAACCAGCTAGTGCTTAAATATTTCAGCTGCGTCAAATTCAGAACAATACTATCAGAAATCATCAATGGATCTAAAGTTTTATAATCAATGTTGATAGTGATAAACAATAATGATGTATAAACAATAATTGAAAATTAACAACAAGCATTTTGTGGGCTTCTTTACTGAGACAACACAAATGATTGAAAATGAATATTGTTGACGTAGATGCATGCATATATGTTTGCATGTATGTATGTATGTATGTATGTATGTATGTATGTACGTTTCAATGGCAAGATATTTCAAAAAGTTGTGCTGTATTTCATTGCTATTATTATGATAATTCAGAAAGTTGGTGAGAAGGTTGTTTTCTTAAATTTCGTATTGGAAATTGAAGCTCAATTATTGCTTGACTGCATTATGTATCTAAATCAGGTGGTGGAGGAATGGAATTCCGTTGATATCAGAAGAAACAGAAAATTACAATGAAATATTTGAAGATTATAAAAACAGCAACGAATGAAACAAGAATGAGAATCATAAAATGTACTACAAAAGGTTGTAGTGTTTTTGTACATCTATACAAAGAAGAAAAATTGTTACTAAGTTTTCATTGATTCATTTTTGGAGGGGGCAAAACGTTGCGTTGTTTTGAGATGGATCTCCATGAAATACCCTCTATGCGCCCCCAGCAGCCCTCCTTTGTTATACTATAATAGTCACTCCTCTAGCTATTGAATAGGCTTCATTCTAGTTTTAGATCGTAATGAGTTAACTTTGGCTTGTTAAGTGTTGGTTTGCGCTGCATTCTCGTAACTGATGTAGCAAGTACAAATTCTGTGGCTTAACTACTATTGTGACATTTTGCCGGAGGTAACTAAGGTCTGTAAATACCTTACTCATCTCATCATGAAGTAGTGATCTGCAAATAACTCTTTTCCGGTCCTCAATGAATGCACCGTTCAAATTCTCAAAACAGTTTGTACTTTAGTTTTTGTGACAGCCATCTCCTGCTTAGCTGTAATAATCTGTCCTGACCATGGTTCAAAATCTCTTTGGAAATAAGTCAAAAGTGGTTGGCTGTTGAGAACTAGCACAATTCATTTACTGGAAAATCTTTGCTTAGTCACTACGAATACAATGGACATTCAATCAACAAGCTCACTCAATATTTTCACACTGTAGACCAAGTGAGCCCCTACCTAAGAAAAGTATTTACGAAAGTGCTGTGAAATTGTCACGATTCAGTTTCTAAGTAACATCAAAACTGTGCAACCGGTTTTGGATATTTTTGAAACAGCTTATGCAATGGGCAGGCATCATGTAAAATCAAAAATGAATGTTTTTTTTTTTTATATTCAAGGACTAAAGAGATGGTGATACCTGGCTTAGGTCGTAGACAAAATTGGCTGGAAGTGATTCTTCTATTTCTGACTATGTTTCCTGTAAGCAACTTTGCTAGCTTCCCAGCTTATCTTACAGATCAAAATCTATTGAAACAAACAGAAAAAAAAATTAACAAACAAAAAGCGGACTTTCGATCGTTCTAACAAAGGAAAATGAATCATCCCGTGGATCTTAATCTATAAATATGTATATAAATCCCATTTGTTTATCATAAACATTGCTATCGTGCAGATCAGATCTCATAAAAATGTGGATCCTGTAGATCCACAGTCATGAAAAATATACGTCATGCTAATGTATGGAATGAAATCCGAATGAATACATCCCGTTATCTTAATCTATAAAACCTTAAATAAAACTTTCTCTCTCAACTGGGATTATGGGGATTGATTCAGAAAACTGAATTGTTCTTGTTTTTTTTTTAATCTTTTCTTGTTTTGTTTCAAATTTTTTCAAATGTAATGTTTTGGAAGTAGAGAGAAAAATGTGATTGTGTTCGGTTTAGAAAAAGACAATTTGCAAACTGCTGTAAGAAAAAAAGGAATGTATTTTTATTCACCGACGGTTTTAAATCATTGTTACTAATACACAGGCTTCCAATATAGTATAACTTGATCCCTCATCTTCTTTCAGATGTTACGTTGAAACTCTACGAGTTATGATTCTGCGTCAGTTTCCTGCGCATATGATATGCCAAGTGTCAGGACAGGCTTACCGTATCCACACTCTCCTCCTCTCTTGAATGCTAAACTCTCAGGAATACATGGCTGATAGAGTCATAGATTCTTCAAAATTAAAATGTCTAATAAATTTTAAATGTCCCAAAGTACATTTTTCTAGCATTCCGTTGTTTCCTGACGTAATGTTTTGTTAATGTCAGGAAGAATACAAACTAATTTGATAGTTATTCTGATGAGCAACCAAAAAGTCACCTAGTATCATACTCATTCCCACACAAAATAATACAAAAATGTAACGTCGCTCTTTCCCAAGCAGCAATCAATTTCTAATTTTCACTTTATTGGCATAATAGTTTCTTTTAGTAGTTATTTTCTTGGTGAAATCGGTTCCCAGGCACTTCTCTTGATTCATGGTTGGCGGCTGAGCTAATCTAAGATTAATAAATACAGATATACTATTACAATGATATGTGACCACATTGGGATGATGGAGATAATGAGGTGAGAAGAAAGATGATGCGTACTCAATTCATCTACTTTCTATTTTGATCGGCTCTCATTCTGTTGGTGGTCAATTCTGTCGTAGCAATGGAGTATCTGTGAAAAAATGCATTTTTTTTTATTGCTGGTCGAAAGGAAAAAAAACGACCAGAGACATAGATTTATTCATTCGACCTTTCCAATGAACTAAGAGCAGATTGCTCACTTCAAAAGAACTCAAGAATGTCTATCACATTTTTAAATAAGCTTATGTATGTATGTCTTATCAAACGATTAATTTACTACAATTAGCAGATATATGCTTGATTGGGCCTACAGGACGCTTAAAAACATGCATCAATTATGAGATCTGTTGAGAGACTTTCTGAGAGTGTTATTTGCTCCTTATTTTGACCAAAGTGGCATACATACGCGTAAGTTCTACATTATGTCATAATTTGTACAGTGTTGCTAAGGGCCAAGTTATATAATGGCATCATTTGACCTTTGAACATGTTTACATTTTCATTCATTGCTCATAAATATTTCTAAATCAAAGAACAACTAGATAAGATCATTGCATTTCTTCATATTTGCCAACTGTTATTTTTCGTTTCAAAAATCGTCATCATATACACAAAATTGATTTTCTTATATACGCAAAATATCTTTTATTCAATTATTTTGAAATTACTTCATTAATTTTGAGTTCATTTTCTTTCGATTGCACTATCTATCTATCTATCTATCTGGGTCAGATTCTCTCTACCTATCTATGTGGATCTGATTCTAACCATCTATCTATGTATTTGTCTATCTATCTATCTATCCATCTATCTATCTGTCTATCTATCTATCTATCCTTCTATTCCGTCCCCTTCATGAGTGCCATTATTTTCATATACCAGGTTTTCTGTGTGTATGGCAACGTTTTGACCGATCTTTGCTCTGGCATTAGACATAAGTATGTTTAATCGTCTATAACAACAAAGAAAGAGATAATTTGATCAGAGATTCATCACTCAGCAAAGTAGCGACAGCAGCATATGATAAAATATGAAAATAATGAACAAGGTCGGGAAAAGTTTAACTCCAACAGGATTGATGCAAAATCTCCTTTTTAATTTTCACATTATTTTTTGTTAGCATTAATGATCAGTTGCCATTGATATAAAAATGGACAAAAACATCGTTTCAGGATATAATAACAGTTGAATAGTCACAGATAATAGTTTATAGGGTTATCTACTCAAATAATTCTCATTTATATGGGTATTTAGTTTTCAGCTCAGTTACAGTCCACGAGACCTTTGAATGCTGACTTTATACTTTTTTCTTTCTTTTCTGTCTGCCTCTATCTCTCCTCTGCTTCAAGTGCCAATGATTTATCAAAAATCGATGAAACCATAGAAAATTCGTAAGTAGGTTTTCTTAACATATTCCAACTTTTGCAGAATTACGTCATATCAGAGCTCCCGACAACTTAGGTTAGAATTTATATTTTATTCCATATCCTTTTTTTGGCTCTTTTGGGTGTATAGATATCAAACAATTCACTTGTTTGGTTCTTCTACGTCGAGGTCCTTCAATACACGACCTCAAGACAGTCTGGATACACTTTGAAGAAGTTTTAATCAAATGTATATTTTTTTCTCTTTTTCCTTCGAGGGATCTCTTTGTATTTCAATATACAGACGGTAATAATAGCTTTCACTAAAGGTCATAAGTTCTTTCAATCAAGAGAAATCCTGTAGCTGGGAGTCCTCAAACTTTTAAGATGCGAAAGATAATCATAGCTTTAAGTTAAGTTCACAAGTTCGTTTCATAAAAATAGATATCTTTGCTAAAAGTCCTGGAACTTTCCGAAACTACCACGTTTTTTATGGGATAAATATCGAAAAGTTTTTACATTTTTACACAATTTGTCATGAATCAGAAAAGCAATGATGGATGAAAAAACTTATCATACGGCGAAGTAGTTTATGGTTCGAGTGTCTGTGAGGGTTTTTCTTTTTGTTTTTTTTTTCTTTTATGTTTTACAGACACTTCATGGATTCTATTCACCAAAGCGAAATATCTGATCTTTTCAATTCACCGCCCAAAATTTTAGTATCATCTGATATATCAATATAAGCATACGACCAAGGGGATCAGAGGGAACAACTCTCCCAACCGTTTGTTCTAAATTTTTTCTTCATATAATTCTAAGAATCATCCATGTGTGGCAATGAAGTCAGTTCAAAATATATTTTGGACCAGGGAGAATCAAGATAGATACATTCTCACTTTCGGAGTATTGGGCAAATGAAGGTTCATCAGAGAAAATTATAAGTGTATACAGTAAATGTCTCATTGAGTTTTTGTTACTTCCTCTGGAGTATCTAAATTGATTGGGGGAGTGGTTTCATTTACATGCACTGCCATTATAACAAAATATGTATATTGCAACTAATGACAATTGTGAAATAATGGTAACTATTTCCTCATGTCATACTGCGGTAATTACAGTCAAAATCCAAGTTGAAACGTTTCGAATCAGCAAGAAACTTGATTTCATTCGTTGAAATTGAATTTGAAAGGGAAAAAAGATTTTCCATAATCAAGTCAGCTTTTACAGTTTCACAGAGCCTATCACGTCAAATCCAAATACAACTTTTCATAATTAGATTAGAATGTCTAACATTAAAATCCAAGCAAAGAAAATGGAAACGATGAAATCACAATTCGAAAGAATCATTTCAAATGACCTCCAAAACGGCATCACAACTCTCACGGGTTGGGAAAAGTTGCATTCACTTCGCCTGTCATAATTAATGGTCCCTATCCTTCAAATCAAGATTTGTGCCGACTAATCGAATTGTAGAGAAAACTTTGTTAATCAATTTGTCGTACTTCTATACTTGAAACGTTAACACTTCCATGATATTTTTTCCGTTATTCTTGTTCTCAGACTCGATTTTTTCCCAGTTCTGTCTTTTCAGTGCAAACATCTATTGCTTGCCGGTATTATCCACTGTTCGAGCGTACATAAATTTTTTCTTCCCCACCTCTATAATATGCTGATATTAATCAATATAAGATTGAGTATTTCCTGTTTTATTGATCGTGTTTGTATTGTTTATCATCTGTACCGCTTTCTTAATGGTATTTGTCAAGTCATTACTCTTTTCCCCAAGTTTACTGTAGCTATTCCACAGGATCTGAAATATTTTCTCCATCGTATTCTCTCTTTTTTTTTCAAGGCATTATTCCGTCTTTAGAATCATTTTGTTAATTTCAGCGTTATACTTGAATTCAGTTCCGTAAGTTACCATCATTTCGTCGCTTCTTACATCCATATCTCGGTTTATAAGGGTAACATGTTTAGTGTTGTTGATTTCATCCGTCAAAATCAAGTTGGCTATGTTTAATGGTATACACTGAGGCTTCTTCAAATTCACCTACAACACGTAGATTTTGAAAATATGTATCAGTTATTTTTAGGGTGAGTCATTCTCCGGAAATGATTAATCACTTCTTTTATCTTCTTCATAATCTTTCACTACATCCCTCGACGTATCTTCAAAAAAAAAATCCCATGAATATTATGTAATTAGTCTTCTCCGGATCCGTTAGCTTACTGATGTTGTCATGAATTTCTTCGGTCTCTCGGTCAGTGTAACTAAAACTGGACGCTTCAACCCAGAAAACCTCTGATTCATATCATCTGCCAAGTAAAACTACTATCAAAGCTAGCCCGATATAGTGTCAATATTTATCATGTTGCCTGCAATACAGTACTATTATACAACACTGAACTTGTTATCCATCTGTCCCTTACAATGATATGGATAATTGTTTATCTTTACCTGCTAGAAGTTATCTCCTTTTACCCTGGACTCATCGATAACGACGATATACCAGGTGATACTGTCCAATTACATCATCTGATGAGCTAGACCGCGATTCCCACTGATTCTTCAGGCATCGTAAGTTTAGACCCTCGTCTTGTTTACTTCGCTAAATCAGAGTTTAGTCACCCTCGGTTACACAATGCCTATAGGACGATGAAGCAATACTATCAACTTTTAGATAAATCGGGGGAATCTTACTGGATTACACAGACACACAAACACACACACACAAACACACACACACACACACACACACACACTGTGGATGACTCAATAATCAATGCTCCTCTACCAGGGTTGAGCACTCTTTAAGTGAGGTAACTCATCCACTGTAAGCTTTTGCAATGCTCTTCCATGGGAATAGAGTACTGTGGATGAGGAATTTTTGTGTGAATAAATATATCGCTTAAAATGAGCCTTAATGACCATCCAGTCTAGAGGTTGGATACCACCCTCCGGGTCTGAAGTGAAGGTTTCAATTCTGCCTCGCGGTACTGGATAGCCACACTGAGGAGATGTAATATATTGAAACAGCTGTCTGTGGATGACACAATAATATGTATATATATATATATATATGTGTGTGTGTGTGTGTTTGTGTGTGTGTGTACATAACAATTACCACTCTTATGCACCACATTCTAACTCTAAATAGCTTCAACTTCAACAATAGACACTTCCTCCAGGTGAAAGGCTGCGCCATGGGCACAGTAGCGGCCCCATCCTATGCTAATATCTTCATGGGTAAATTTGAAGAAACCTTCATTTATCCAGAGATATATAATGATTGCATTTTTTATGGTAGATACATAGACGACATTTCTTTCATATATACAGGCGAAAAAGCCAAACAAGATAATTTCTTTATATATATAAACTTGGCACATGACTCTATTAAGTTTGACTTCACGACATCCACTGATTCATATTCTTTTTAGACACCTGCATATACATAGATGACAACAGAAACCTCCAAAATACCCTTTACACTAAACCCACGGACACCCACAATTACCTCCACTCTAAATCAGCCCATCCCCAACACTTAAAAAGAAGCGTACAATTTTCACAAGCCCTTAAAAATAGTAGAATCTGCTCTACAAACAGTGAACTTAACAGACACAGACTTATCCTAATACAATACTTCACCGAACGAGGTTATCCGCTAGATGACACTAAAAACCAAATAAAAAAAGCGGCTGGAATACCCAGGGATGAAACACTTATACTGTCCCACAATAACAAACCTAACCGCATACCTCTTATAACCACCTTCAACGACACACTCCGACCCTTAGCACACATCATCATTAAGAGATGGAACATTCTCGCGATTAAAACAGATCTAAGAGAAACATTCACAGACCAATGTGTCATCGCTTACCACGGACCCCAAAACATCAGACATGATTAGTAGCAATAATATCATTAACAATAAAGTCGTACACAAAAATATAAACATTAAATTCTGCAAACCTTGCGACAAAAGAAACAGTCTATGTTGCAACCACCTCAAGTACACCAACACATTCACAAGCACTACCACAAAAGAGAGTTACCACATATATCACTATACCAACTGCCGCAGTAAGAACATTATATACCTTCTAGAGTGCATTAAATGTAAGTTACAGTACATAGGCGAGTCCGAATGGCAATTTGATATTAGACTCAACAATTATAGACATAGGATTAAGTCAAAAAACAATCGTAGCCCACTTCCCGTCGAACTACACTTTCGCACACCTGACCATAATTATGCCACGGACGCTAGCTTTACCATCATAGAAAAAATAGAAAAAACTACTCCAAAGACCTGATATCTAAGTGGACATTCTCCCACTCAGCAGGAAGCCTCCAGCAGCCCTTACAACACAATCTACCCACAATGCATAGGTCCTGATAGTAGACTTTGTTCCCACATGGGATCTTTTAACATAGACTCACACAGCACACACCACTGAAGATGGGGAAAATTCCGAAACATGTCTGAACAATTTACTTATAAGGATTAATAAACCTTACCTCTAAACACCTCACTCCCGAGTCTGTCTCACTCTCTACAGCATACATTATATATATATATATATATATATATATATATATATATATATATATATATGTGTGTGTGTGTGTGTGTGTGTGTGTGTATTAACAGTATTGTGTATAAATATTTCAACAAGCAAAATCTGTTTTTGCTTATGATTTGCATTTTCATATACTGATTGTCTTGTTCAAACTTATGCTGCTGATTAGTTTAGCAACTTTCCCAAATGACAATCTTATTGAGCCCTTCCATTCTTATTGGTAATTAAGTAAGAAGAAAATATCATTAAAAGAGAAAGAAACAATTTTTTTCTATTCAGCAATGTTTTTCTTTTTCTTTGTATCTAGCGTTGAGAATCAACCAAAATACCCATAATCATATTTGCTGTCATGAATGCAATGGAATTTAGTATAATGTTTATCTTTGATCTTAAAAACGAAATCTATGTTCAAATACTTATGAGTGGAATGGTAATTTCGTGTATATGTATGCATGTATTTTCTATATGTATGTGTGTGTGTGTGTGTGTTGTAGTGTGTGTGTTTGCTTATGTGCACGTTTTAACCTGAGGAATGCACATGCATGCACATGTAAATCGTGATCTCACAAGGGGAAAACCATCATTTTCCCATCGTTTGTCTCCCGGGAAGGTGATAGAATAAGTTGAGCAATAAGACAAGTGCAATCAATTCAGGTATTTTACTCACTCTGTAGAGTTGGCACTTCAACGTTCATAATGAGAAAACTCCAAAGACAGATATTTGCAAGTGTAAATGTTGCCAAAGGATGGTTTCAATCTAAAGGCTACTTCGAGATGGAACTCGGTAAATATGAAGATTCGAAAATTATGGTCTCCATTCATAGGGCTAGTTCTGACGCAATGATGAATGTCAGACTCAAACACATACGTGTGCATGTATATTTGAAGTGCTACCAAATGATTGATTTTTATTTTCTTTCAATTTACCCATCATTTTCTGTATGTTGCCGGGTATTTCACACATTTCTTGAAATCACTGCAACAGGAAATGAGCAACTCTATTTCCCATCCGTCTTGCCTATTGCGAGAAAAAAAGTCATTCCTCACTGTAAGTTTCTTGTTTTGGCTGGCAGGTCTCTCCATAAATACAAATTTATGAGTATGAATGTATACGTGTGGTTATTGGTTGTAAACAGATTTTACAAAAGAAATACGACGACAAAAAATTAATCAACAAGCTGCTTTATTCTGATGAAATACGATTCGAATGTGCAGATTCAGATCTCCCATCAGTGTAAACACTTTGGATTAACGTCTTGCACCAGTGAGGAGACGTTGAATGCACATCTTTCGTGTATGGGGAGACTTTGGAGGGAACGTAGATGCATTTCTTACATTGGGGGAAAGAATTTAGATACACGTCTTACATCGGTGTAGTGCCTTTTGATGTACGTCTTACATATTTGGAGAGACTTTAGATCTACGACTTGAAACATAGAAAGACTTTATATACAGTCTCACATCAGTTGAAGAACTTAAGATGCACGTCTTACTTCAGTGGAGGGATAAATACATTTTCCTAGAATGGAAAATATTCAGTAAATCACAAGTCCAATGAAGAACATTTAGTTTTGGTGGAATACTCACCCATAAACACGTGTATGCTCTCTCTCTCTCTCTCTCTCTCTCTTCTCTCTCTCTCTCTCTCTCTCTCTCTCTCTCAAACACACACTCATGTAGTGTCCAGGAAACCCTGAGAAAGTCCACCGGCAACAATATTTTCATCAGGAATCGAGCATAAAAAGAGATCTCAGTGGAGGGACATAGAGCGTGGAGAATAATTACTCCTTTCTGGTCAACATTGTTTGTAACCATTAAAACGGATCCCCTCTTGAAATATTCGATCTTACAAGACTGGTATTGTACTGATAACTTCGAATCGGACGTATAAAGAAACGAATCCTTAATTAATGTGTGATGTTTGAATCACTGGATGATGAAAGATTACAATTTCAGATTTGTAAAATACATTTCCGATCAATGCATCTTCCATGTCAATATTGCTTTTATCAAAAGGTTCGATGCTTGTATATCATTTCCAATATAAACTGAGCATTTAATGGTTGTCGAATCGGAAAAAAAGAAACAAACAACGATTAAATGAAAGATAAAAGAGTCAAAGTTTACTAATGAATTTGTTTCATATGATGGAGAAGACAACACGAAGGTAATTGACAAATTCGACCAGCTTCAAGATTTTTGAGTTTAAAATCCAGATCTAAACCAATACTTGTGGGACAAAGTAGTAAACAATATGCAACTGCCTTTCTTATGTTTATTGTACGCGATTTACCATAACCAAACATGGAACCCAACCAAGAAATAGACCTGCAAACTGAGAATCATGCTAAACCTGACATGGAGATACCACAAGACAGCACAATATTTCAAGATTGAAATGGGAGTCCGAAAAATCGTAGAAACTATCATACTATATATATATATATATATATATATATATATATATATATATATATATATTGGCTTTTGTCAGCCTTTCTTGTAAGAGAGATCCCATGTATCAATCTGCATGCTATTTCAAATACACTTTGCCATCTGACAACCGGATTATTTCAATATTGTTTCTATTTAAGTTACTAAGAAAGGCATTTAAAAATGGCTTTGTTTTTAACTCTGGCGCAGCCAAAGCATTGAGATTGATGCCTTCATATCGTCTTTGTAATATCTTCAGGATAATGCAAAAAAGTTCAAATAAAGTAACCATTGATGGTTTCAAAGTGTCGAAATCCTTCAATTTTTGATACTGTATTTTCTCAGAGATATGCATCAAATTTACTTTCGTGAAGCATAACTTACATGATAGCTATCAAATAAGTTTGCGGTCAGATTTCCAATGTGTTCAGCACGGCGATCATCATCAATAACAGATTCAAGAGACAGACCTGCAAACTGAGGAGTATGCAACGTGCGCATGAGAGAATCATACTCCACTATACATGGAGAAATCACAAGATAGTACAGTATATAAGGAAGAAAATGGGTGTCTGTGAAAAAACTCAAATGACAATGGGCAGGCCATGCTACAAGAAGAAAGACAACCGATGAACATCACGACTCATAACATGGATCCCAAGAGACCACATGCAGAACCGACGCCGACAGAATACAACATGGACAGATGAACTAGACAAATTCAGAGAATACTGGTTCTGTGATGCCCATGATAGAGAACTTCGACGAATCCTGAGGAAAGACGCTTTAAAAAATTGCAACAAAATCCAACAAGTTTTTCCAGATTTGGCTCTAATGGACGAGAGCCGCTTCTCTGTGCCCAAGTTCTTAAGTCAATGTTTATGATGAAAACAACGCCAAGCCAAATTAACCAAATCCAATCCTAGTCACTTTTAAAACGATAAGCGATTCATCAGTAAAAACAATACTAGATATTGCCAGTAAGCATCAATGAATTGGAATCGATATACGATAACATGTTGAGCAGTAAGGATTTCGCCAGCATTGTATTGTAATGTCAAGAGAATAGACCATCATAACTAATCCTTTTTGTTCAAACAGAAAGAAGACAAAACAATCTATTTTAACACAACTTTTCAATATTGCCCAATCATAATAGATCCAGAACACCCTTGATCAAAAAAATTTCGACCATTCTTAATTTTATCCTACAATCATTCAATAATGTAGCGTGGTGTTACCATGCAGAGATCTTCAGACAGGAATATTTGGATATCTCGTTTTTAATGATACTAAAGTTAGTTTGTTCTTTCTTTTTTTTTTTTTTCAGATTTTTTGCTTTTTGTTTGAATCAATCTCTGGTTAGGATGGTACCTTATAAATATCAATTTTTGATTTTTTAATTTCTAAATATAGTTGGCCGAAAATGTTTTCCCTCAGTAATGTAGATAAATACGCTCTTCCAGACCAGACAACTAACAATCCTGCTGTCCATGCAAAGCTATCTTTGTTCCTCTCTTTATGTAAATATGGTTCCTGTTTTCCAACTGAGATCATATTTTATCTCCATACTCTTCTATTCGACAGATCTGCGACTGTTCCAATTTTTCTTTCCATCTTCAATATCTTCCGCTTACTGCCATAATGTCCACTATCAAAACGCTACTAAAGAATGTTTTTTTCATCGATTCAGTCGCTTCTGGCCTTTTTTATTCCACATCACTCGATGAATTCAATTGTTATCCTTCATAGGCAACATAATTAGCTTGAAATGTTTTGTTTTCATCAACCTCCGACAGTACAGATAATGATCTCATGATGGCTGGAAATTAAGGTGATTTCTCTCTTTTTTTATGATCTATAAACAATCTGTGTTAATGTCTTAATTTCCGGAAGAGACATGTGTTGGAAATTATATGCATACAGATTTTCCATAAGATGATTTCCTTTTGAAAAAATCAAGTGGATCAATTTTAAAGGAAGAGCCCATCGTTTCAAATGATGAGATGTATTATCGAGTATCTTATTTCCTTCAGGTTGAAGAGTTCCTTGTTTTTTAGATCATTTTTTTTTTTCATTTGAAGAGCGTTTTTATTGGGTTACCGGAAGGAATGATGGAAGCATTTACGCTTCTCAACACCTAAAGAACCTTTCAGTCAAAACCAATGCACCAACGTCTATCTGTTCAAAAAAAAAACCCAAAAAAAACATTCAATCACTTACATTTAAATTTGAAACCACTAGACAAAAAATGAATGCATATACACGGATACACTGAGCAATTTCTTTTTCGTTGTCGATTAGAAATGACCTTAGTAGAATCTGCCTTTTCTGTTTAATAACTATTTAGACATTTTGGGTTTTTTTTATTGTTAGGAAATGATTTTTGCTGTTTGCTATTGTACTTTGTTATTTCGTGCGTCGAATTTGTTTTCTTTAGATGTGGGAGTTGATAGAGTTGTATCAGCCGGGAATGTGAAATACATTTTTCTTCATATGACATTTTTTCGAGACGCAGAATCGCAATATGTGCAACCTTTCTGTTGAAAATGCAATCGATTTAAGTAAAAAACAAATGTTTTTCGAAATATATTTGTAGTGGTGTGTACAATTTTGTTTATCGTGGATCTTTACTGTTTCGAACCTTCGCAATGTGTGATTTGCTATTTCAACGCATTCACAGGTCATAAATGGATATGATAAATGATACGCACTGCATGAAAAGGGAATTGAGGATAAAAATGTTTATATGGCATACATTAAGCGCCTAATGAATAGATTTCATACATAATAAATGATTTGTAAAGAGAAAACGTTTCGTTGATAAATGGATGGAGAAATTTCAGAAGAAAACATCAGAAAAGTTCTATCAAATGAAGAAAGTGGGGTTGGAGCTGTGTTCGAAGAAATATTGTGAAACCAAGAAAACGTGATCGGAAAATGATTTTGACTCATTGGAAATGGAAAAGCGATTTGCTTTTTTGTTTTTGTTCTTGTTTTTTTTATTAGGCACATTATGTACCTGTTTTGTTTCGATACAGGGAGGATATAATTGTTTCCTAATTCTAAATTATATTTACTATCCTTCTGCCTATTTGGGTGGCATTTCAAATCTTGGCTTTGCAATTTCCCTCTAGGCGAGTTTTCTGATTTGTTCGGACTTCGGAAAAAAGCAATTCCCGAAAATGGAAGGATGGATTTATAACACGGAAAAAAATGATTCAAAGTGTTCCGCTTTTAGTTCATGCACATCTGGTTTTCATCAGACATGCTTACCAAATAATGTATATTTCCTTGGTGGCAAACAGTGGTTGAGGCATAAATATGATAGTAGAGACCCTCCTGGGGAAAAGAAAAACGGGTATTAGAGAGAGAAGAAAGGCAGGCGGTTGAACATACAGACACGAGAAAAAAGTGAGGCAAAAATCCCAATACATTTGACCCCAAAGGCGCTTCTGAGAATATTGGGAGTCGAAAACACAATGGACTTCTTTATAGCATTCTGAAAATTATGCTTTTATCAACTAACTGAGGTCATGTGATATCATTTTCTAGCACTTACGCATTCTGTGCAAGGAAATCATTTTATTGTTCGGATCCTTCGATCAAAACATGGAAGTATAGACCAAATAACACTACTTAGCCTCTCAGTGAGGGCCCACGTCTGATCCTCTAAGATCTTGGCTGACAACCCAGTGTGTGGAAGCAGGATCTGCATTCAGTTCAGTGATATCTTAAAGAAGGAAAAAATAATGAAATTCAATTATTCCTATGTCTTATCTCCGTCATCATTCTATTATCTTATAGAAGTGTATGAACAGAAAATTAATGTGAGGTAGACTGCATACTTGGGCCAGAACTGATCCTCAGCTATGTATCCGGGAGTTATCAGGGTTAGGAAATATGGCTGTATTTGATTCACTTCTTTATTTTTATTTTTCTCTTCTATTTGATTTTACTACGAGTCGTTCTTTTTTTTTTTTTTTTTTGGTTTCATATTTTCTATGAAGAGAAACACACAGCTTTTTGTTTGATATGTTCCAGGGAGACGAAGGCTAAAAGCAGAGCTTAGAAAGAAAAAGAAATAAAAGATAACTTGGTTTATACTGAGAAAATTTTAAAAAACTACAGAATGTAAAAAAAAATGGTGAAAGTAAATGAAGAAAAAAAAATGAAAAAAATAACTGTGAAATCAGGTTTACCATGGAATTTTTTTTAAAGACATTTCCTTTCCCAATTCAATGGATGCTATAGACTTTTACTGAGACTGTATTTTGTTTAAACCTTGCTGCAAGCACTTGAATAACTGAAAGATGTAACTTTCAATATGTTCGGCTCTTCTGGGTGCAAGTCATTCTATTTGTGATATCCGTCTTACAATTATAGCAAATGCCAACTTGGAAATGTTTGTTGGCAAGATTCGATTTAAATTTGACGCAACAGTCGATTGTGATCAGGAGATGCGTCTACGATTTGATAAAAATACCTTGAAAGTTTCTCAGATATGCCCAGTTTGAGACATATGTAAAACTCTGTAATTGCGGTAAAAATAACATTACCTGGAGAAAAGTAGGAGAATAGTTTTTAAATCAAACGGTGGCATGGGATTTGATTGATACGCTGTACAACAACAGAAGTTTGAATAATGTTTTAGGAGTTTGACGGCAACGCATGCATTGAGCAATGAATATTCTGTATGGGGTTGTTTTTTACATTGATGCCGCCTGGAAGTTGTAACTGTGATCTAATGTTACCAGTGAGACATAATTTCTTTAATTTTTCGCTATATTTATGCAGTCCTTCCAAAATTTGATGGAGACCATTTTTATGTTAGACAGAGAGACAGAAACAAAAACAAAGAGAGAGAGTAAGAGACAGAGATAGTTTCTAATTAGGTAAATGTAAACAAAATATATAAGTATCAATTCAAAATAAATCAGTTTGTATGATGCGTTTGAAGAAATATATGAAAATGATTTTTTTTGAAGATGCATGTAACATAACAGAATTATGACGGGGAGGAAAATATATCAGGTGAAATTGAGCATTTTTTATTGCCATATTAAATAAACAGAAATAAACACATTCCCATGCGATGATCCATCACTTGACCCCGGCTGATCCTCAAAGGGTTCAGTGAATCATATTATCGTTCGCACGAGGCAGGGATATAGTTCCAAAATTTTACGACGTATTTTTCGTTGAAGTACAAAAATTTACTTGAATGAGAGAGTATAGGAATGGTGGTGTTTTGGAAAAGTATATCAGATTACCTCGGCTAGCCAATATAAGCGTAGCTTTCACGGGGGTATTTTTTAACTGTTTACCATACGTTAACTTTTGAATTTAAATCTCAGCTCACCGCTTTCATTCCATCTGGGTTTGGAACAGACGCATAGAAAAGGTATATAACCTTTTACTTTTTTTTCTCACTGTTGCTCCTTTTTTTCTATTACCCAAAAAATGTTACAGCTACTCTGTGCTCTCCATCAATGTTTGATAGCATACTTACTGCAATTCAAACGTGCATTTTCTCATCTCAGTATATAATGCTTTCTCTACAGCTTGGATTTCACGAGAGGAATTATGGAGTATTTAATCAACGAATAACTCTTTGACAGGGGAAGCAATCATGGTTTGACATTCATGCACCAAAACTTGTTAGAAAATTGAATACATTATAAAATCTTATAGTGGAAATGTATGAAAAGAGTGAAAAATAAACATTAACATACTCAACCTTTGCTTCGGGCAAATTCAAAATGTATGACGAGAATATTTTACAAAATGATTTTTAAAAACATGATTTTATTTTATTCATTTATAAAATGCTCAGTTTATTTGTTCTGGTGTATCCGTGGGGTATTTCTATGCTTTTTGTTGTTTTGATGAATATTGATCCGTTAGTATCGAAGAGTTGAATCTTTTGTATGGAAAAATCTCTCGGAACAATAGCAAATAAAGTTTTTTTTTGTTTTTTGTTTTTTTTACGGAATAAAATGTTTTGTAACGTGAAATAATCGATAATGAATGAGATAAGTGATAAATAATTATGGGAATTCACGTAACTGATGCAATATTTCGTTGAAAATTGATTGATTTCATTTTCCCCTGGAAATTCTTAAATACTGTTTAGTGATGAACCACCATCATCACCACCACCACCGGTAAAGAATAATATGGGAAAGGGGATAAGGATCAACCACTCCAACATCATATATAAAGACTTTCAATCAGAGAGATGCTGGTTGTAGAAGCCGCTATGGAAAGAAAGAAGCGTGTGTAGTTCAATTTTTTTCCAGAGCTTTTATTTCAAGTTTTTCTCCCAACAATTCTTTCGGGGAGAGGCATGATTATGAGGTTTCCTTCTAATTTATCCGATTAATGAACTCTCTAATACGGACACTACATAGCAAAAAAAAGGCAAAAAAATGTATTGCAACAGAAAGGGCCGAGAGAATTACGTTGTGTTTATTGCATATTACAAATGTCAACCTGCTAAACATAGCTCAGCATCCTTCAATGGTGGCGTTATGAAGCGTTCAATTTTTTTTCTATTTTTGTTTGTTAGACTTATCTTCATAGTATATGAACGACATGGAACTATTTCACACAGACAGTAAGGGACAATCTCGTAAATGAACTGGGTTCTGCTCTTCTGCTTTTAGAAGGGTCCAACACCAAACATAAGATGCAACTACTTTAAACCAATTGGTAGACATTATTTGTCATGTTAATTGGACTGATTTTAGCTGGAGCAAAACTGAGAGGTGAGATAATTGTTTTGGTCTTGTCGTCTAACTTTAATTATATATCAAATGAATATAACTATTTATAAATATGATTTATGGATGCATATTAATATGTATGAGTATATATACACATATATATACATCTATATACATATATATGTATATATATATACATATATATACATATATATACATATATATATATATATATATATATATATATATATATGCATATATATACGTGTGTGTGTGTGTGTGTTTGAGAGAGAGAGTAGATGCATATTGATTTTTTGATAATGTCATTGTAACAAGGGTGATGATAATGCATTGATTTTGTTGATTAATGGTCAATAGACAAAGCCAATAATTGATAATCAGTGATCCAAATAACTGTATGATCCTGGAAAGGAGAGGTAAGATGCTTGAGAGATTTGTAAAAGCAAAGATCCCATTCTGACTCACGAACTGACACAACCTGTCAGTATCAAACGATGGGAACCCGTTCAGATACTTCTGTGAGCAGAACTATTCTTCCACGCTCAATATATTTCGCAGGTTTCCTTTTTTTTTGGGGGGGGGGGGGGGTTGAATCATCTTTTTTCCTTCAAATTTCAAAGTTCCTTTAGGATATTTTTTGCCATTTTTGTTATTGTCCTCCTTTTTGTTGTTTTTGATTTATATCCCTCCCCTTTCATTTGTTCCTTCTTTCATTATTTAGTTTGTTTTGTTTTTTTGTTTTTTTTCTACATTTTTCATTATTTTCTCCTTTATTTTTTTGTTTTTCGTTCATTTTATATTTTTGGCAGCCTTTTTTTTTTGTTTTTTCTCTTCTGTCACCACTTCTTTCATATTTCTCTTTCTGTCTTTGAAAGTTTCTACATTTGTTTCCTCGTTTTTTTTTCTTCTTCCTCTTCCCATCTTTTCTCTTTACTTTCTCTTCCAATCAACCCTTTTTGTTATTCTTCTTTTCTTTTGTGCACCTTCCCTCCTCCTTTTTACCTTCTTTTCTCCGTCCTCTTCCTTCGATTTTACTTTTTCTTCTTATCTTTGTGTTTCCCTTCCTCTTTTCACATTTCTATTTCTCAATTCATATTCTCTTCTCTCAACTCTGTTTCCGTTCCTTTCCATTCCTCCGTCTCTCACTTCTTCTGTCTTTCATTTCATTCATATTTCATCCATCTCTGCGATCCTTATACTTTCCATCAGTTCCATGTCTTAACAATTTCCTTCTTTCATCGTTCTTTCTATGTATATTTCAGTTATAACTCATATTTCTTGTAGCCCCGCTCATTTCCTCCTTTTTTTTTTGTTCCTTTTTTTTAATTTCATCCATCTTTTTTCCTTCTTTCTTTGGTCATTTAATCCTCCCTGTTTTAATCCGATTTATTCTGTGCCGAAATTTGTTCCTGTTCGATTCAACCTTCAATCTTTAAAAAAATTATTCCTGTTTCTCTTCTGCTTTTTTTTATATTTCTTTTTCGTTTCTTCCATTATTGGCACGTTTTCTATCTTATATTTTCATTCACACACTTTTTATTTTCAGTTTTATTGAACTTTCATCCTTTGGAGTTTTAACTTGTCTGACCAAGTGTTTGCTATGTTAAAGTAATCAGTCACTTAATTTCTTCTTCTTTTGATGATTTAATAGAGATATGGTACCTTGAGTAATGGTTTACTATCTCGAGCTTTGCAATTTTAGTCGTTGTGTCTTTATCTTCAGCTTCTTTTTTTCGTTCAGTTCGTCTAGCATTAGTCGGATATCATGACATTTCTCAGCAAAAACGATTATGTCATCAGCAAATTTGATGATGAGGATAATGCTTTGGTTGGGCAAAGAATAACAAGTTTGTGAGAGAAGGAGTCTGCACCTCACTGAATGCTCCAATAATATGTCTTTGTATCAGACTTAACAAAGTTTTGTATACATCCAAAGAAACAAACCAGTATAAACAAGAGAGAATGTTTTTTTCTTGCTCCAATGTTTGTCTCTCCCGACCACCGAATCCACTTATATTTGATTATTACTGCATACGCTCATATAAACAGCCATTTTTTAAAAAGCTTTCAATTCTTTGCATCTCACCCCTACCTCTTTCCCTTTACTTTTTTCGTTTCTCTTTATACCACGATTTTTCATCCGTATTTTCCCTCATATTTTCCTCCTGGCGTTTCATCCATTTTATTACATGGATATCATCAGATAAAGAACCTTTCATGCAAATGTCTTTCAAGAAACATCCTCACCTGACCCAAAATTAAGTGAAACCAACACGTATTCAAATGATTGGACGAGTTTTTCTATCATTTTTCGATGGAGAATGAATTGAATTGGTGGGGATTTCAGATATAAGATACACACAAAAATGTAAAATGAATTTTAAAGGGCCTTAATTTCGTTCCCCCCCCTTTTTTTTGTATTTTTCTAGACCTTACTTCCTCCGAGTAAGGGTTGGGCAGGTTTTATTCGGATAAACATAATTTGATAAGGTAATAGGAATTTTTGAGGAGCTTTCTCATTTTTTCAAATAGTTTTTATAAGCCAATTATCCCAGATGTACAGTGATATATATATATATATATATATATATATATATATATATATATATAGAGAGAGAGAGAGAGAGAGAGAGAGAGAGAGAGAGAGAGAGAGAGGGACGGAGACATTTTCCATGCATGTATTTGAGGTGGTGTGAGTTTGCCTGTCTTGTGATTTGTATGTGCATGACTTTGGATGTTGTAAATGTTAGAGTGTATATATCTTTGTGTGAGTATGTGGTCTCCGTTGAAGTCAATATCCTGTTCATTCCTGGTTGTTCCTCTCAATTGTCACTAATTGTTTTGATGCACTAAAATGGCCGACCCCTATTGTTGTCATAGTTGTCATCCAGGTGGATGGTTTCATTCCTTTTAGTACCAAACATCGAGGTTATGTAACAACTTCAACTGTATTAGTCTCACGTTCCAGTCTTTGCTTTTACGAAAAAGGCAATGGGCAACCGATATTACTTAGTGGCGTTTCTTTTCAAATTTTTCTCCTTTGTTTTCAAGGGCAAAAGATGTTGACAAACATTCCTCAAGATGCAGCTCAACATGTGGATTATTGAGTGCTTTCGTATGTTTTCATTGATGGTATTTTGGTCATCATACATCCATATACATATTTTCTCTCTTGTTACAACTATCAATCTATTCATCTGGCTCAATCTGTACATATCTATCTATCTATCTATCGATATATATATATATATATATGTGTGTGTGCGTGTGTGTGTGTGTGTGTGTGTATGTGTGAGTATATATATATCATCGCATTTCATATCTCTTTCTGATCCCATCTACCTTATTATTCATATATCCATATATATATATTGGATATGAACTGATTATGTATATATATATATATATATATATATATATATATATATATTTATATACATATATATATCCATATATATATCCATATATATATATATATATATATATATAAATATATATATAAATATATATATATATATACATATATATATAATCAGTTCATATCCACTATATATATGGATATATATATATATATATGTGTGTGTGTGTGTGTTTGTATGTGCGTGCGAGTATATATATTATCGCATTTCATACCTCATTCTGATCTCATATACCTTATTATTCATATATCCATATATCCATATATATATATATATATATAATCAGTTCATATCCAATATATATATATATATATATATATATATATATATATATATATATATATATATATAATCAGTTCATATCAGTAAACCAACTTTCTCATATTTGACGCCCACAAATTTCTGCACAGTCACCATTCATAGTTCTATTTTATTGTACCTCAAAGTGACCAAACCAGAGTGCAATAATCTAACTGTACTTGCCACTCAGTATCGTCTTTCAAAAAATGTTTTCTTCATCCCGAGCACTATTTGCAATTATTGAAACAATTGCTCTGTTTTAAAAGAATGGCCATTATTACTCCCACCTCAGCTAATCAGCATTGCTGTGTGATAAATATAATCGAACTATTTAATAAAGTTCTATCGTTAACGAAATTGTCGACCTCCAGGGTTGAATAATTAAAATTTGATTAATGATACAAAACTTGAATTTTCTGAATTCATATAATTTGTAACGATTCCATTCTTTTTATCGTCGGTTTTGTTTGTTTATCTCTACCTCTGGTCGTTATAACCATTGTTTAGAGTTCTTAGTTGTGATTAATATATTTTATCAAAAAATACCATTGAAAATTCTAGGCTATCTAATTAAAATACTTTTAAAAATTTTTAGCAGCTTAATCATTAGGAACGTTGAACAAGGCAAAGACATCTTGTTTAACAAGAGATGGGGCAAATTATTGCACCCGAATATTCAAGCGATAAGAGTGAGATGAATAATAATGAACAGCCAAAATAAGTGAGAAAAGAGCACAAGTGGATGTGGAATTGTGCATAAATAAATATATCGCCTAATTTCAACCTTATTGACCGTCCAATTCTGTTTAGGGCAGGGGTAAAATACTTGCATCTGGTTATGAAGCGAAGGTTCGGTCCACCCCTGTGATACTGGATGGATAGTGTATAACTATACTGAAGAGTTGTGATACAACAAAACAGCTCTCTGTGGGTGACTCAATTATTTATATATATATATATATATACATATATGTGTGTGTGTGTGTGTGTGTGTGTGTGTGTGTTCTTCTGCAGAAAACATGTTGTTTTTGTATTCCTTATTACCCCCTTCCAACATCATCACACCTGATGTATTTGAAAATCTACGAGTAAGACGAAACACCACCACACACATCCAAATACGCATTCATGTTAGTTTCTTTTCCTCTTTGCTTCATATTCTCATCCTCCTCATTTTCATTTTCCTTTCTTTCGCATCTTTTTTCTCTCCTCTCTTCATTCCCATTTTTTTTTTCCTTCATACTTTTTTTAAAATTCTTCTCTTCTGCTTCATATTTCTATCCTTTATGGCTGGAATATTGGAAATTTCTTGCGATGTTCAAGTTCTGGTACAGGCCATATTTTGAGGGTGATTCTTTAAATCAGCTTCACTGCTTCAACTGTCAATGCTTCCAGATTTCTGTACTTTCACAACAATTGTCAAACATATTTGACTAGAAAAAAAAGCCATATACACAGAAAAGATATGTTCCTTCCGTTGGGTAGTGATGGGTAAATTGCCTTTACCGATCCGTACTATATCTATCTTGGTGCTTCATACTTTCAGCTTTGTTCTAAATCCTTCTAAATAGCCATGCACACAAAAAGGAGTAGTTGTGTTCGCAGAGTAACCATTTTGAAGTTGTTAACTGCATGGTTTCATTTAGAATCAGCTTTCTTTTTCTTGAGACACAATAATCAGGTAATTAACCCTGTGACCTCATCTCAACATTTATCTCGATTATTTGTTCCTATAATCGACGTAATGAAATCAATCAATTCACAAATTATGTTATGAAACCTGCTAATTTCCTCACTTATGCTGTGTTATATCCCTTTCCACGGTTGTCATTACCATTAACGAATCTGGCAATAACAGTCGAACTTGGGGTAACTTTTCTCATTAATATATCAAAAATAATAGTCCTAATTCTCATGGCTTGGAGAGTACCTGCCTTTTCTCAGAAACAAGTCAACCTCCTCATTTCCGTGTCAACACAAGTCTATAATTTATGATGATTTTTTATCTTTTGTTTCTCTCCCCATGAATAAGTAACTGTGCTGAAAGGGCATATTCTGTGTGTTTCTTGGCTGACAAGATAAAGCTTCTCCAATGTGTGTCAAATATCGATAGCTGCTGATTGTCTGCCTGCAGTTCTGCTCTTAATTTTCCCACTGCACTTATCATAGATCTAATGTTTAAAATCGTAAAGCTAAGTCCATGTACACAATCCTATCCATCCGCTTTGATTGAAAGGTCGATTATTGTTATTATCATTATTATTATTATTATTATTATTATTATTATTATTATTATTATTATTATTATTATTATTATTATTATTATTATTATCATTTTGGAATCTCAATCCAGTTCCCTGGTGGTAACCGCTGGAGATTGAGTGACAGCAAGTCTCCTCAAGTCTCCAGCCCTCCTCTCCTAGTACTTGTTGGTCGCAGTAATTCTGCAATTTACAGTTTCACACCGGTTGCCCAGTGGTTATCGCGGAAGGCAGAGTGACAATAAGTCTCCTCAGGTCTTCAACTAACGTCTCCTCTCTTTCGCATATAATGACAGAGCTACAATTCATTGCAGTACTTATATCTTTAGTACCTTCCTCAGTATCCGTGCAGTTCCCAGTAGTGCTGTGGTCTGTACGGTCTCTACCCTTCCCCTAATCCCGATCTCCTTCAGTCTCACCCTCAGCGTTTTGGGGACAGTTCTTAGTGCGACCACTATGACCGGTACTCCCCTGGTTTTCATGTTCCACATCTTTCTTAATTCTCTTCCTAGGTCCTGGTATTTTTACCTTTTTTCTCCCTCCTTCTTTTTTTACTCTATGGTCTGCAGGTACAGCAACGTCTACTATTTGGCAGGCCTTCCTTTTTTTGTCTACTATTACTAAGTCCGGTCTTCTTGCCTGGATGAGGTGGTCAGTTTGGATGTCAAAGTCCCAGAGTAGTTTGTGGTTGTCATTCTCCAAAACTGCCTCTGGCTTGTGCTGATACCACTTTTCCACATGGTGGAATCCCATTTGTTTGATTAGTTCCCAGTGTATCATCGTTGCTACTCGATCGTGTCTATGCTTATACTCCTTCTGGGCGAGTTGACTACATTCACTAGTTATGTGGTTTACTGTCTCATCTCTTTCACCGCACATGCGGCATTTGCTGTTTGTCTGTGTTCTATCAATTTTTGTTTTTATGTAGTTTGTCCTTATGCTTTTGTTTTCAGCTGCCATAATGAGCGATTCTGTTTCTCTCTTAAGGTTCCCTTTTCGTAACCACGTCCATGATTTCTCGTCTGCTACATCTTGTATCTGTCTTTTAAACTCGCAGTACAATTTTTTCCCTTCCCATCTTTCTTTTCTTGTTTGCTGTACTGTTATTATTATTATTATTATTATTATTATTATTATTATGAATCTCACACCAGTTGCCTTATTAGCAATCTCACACCAGTTGCCTGGTGGTAACCGCTGGAGTTTGAGTGACAGCAAGTCTCCTCAAGTCTCCAGCCCCCCTCTCCTAGTACCCATAGGTCACAGTAATACTGCGATTTACAGTTTCACTCCGGTTTCCCAGTGGCCATCGCTGAAGGCTGAATAACAATAAGTCTCCTCAGATTTTCAGCCAGCATCTCTTCTTTCTTTCGTCTATTATGTCAGTGCTACAATTTGCGTTTCCACTTTCATTTCCCTTCCTCTGTTAGGTTACTATTGACAGTTAACACTGCAGTCCTTATATTTCTAGCACTTTCCTCAGTAATCGTGCAGTTCCCAGTAGTGCTAGGGTCTGTACAGTCTCAATCCTTCCCCTGGTCCAAGTCTCCTCCAGTCTCACCCTCAGCGTTTTTAGGACAGTTCCTAGTGCGCCCACCATGACCTGGCTTTCATGTTTCACATCTTTTTCAATTCTCTTGCTAGGTCCTGGTACTTTTCCCGTATTTCACTGTCCTTCCTCTTTACTCTATGGTCTGCAGGTCTACTATTTCGCAGGTCTTCCTTTTCTTGTCTACCATTACCAAGTCCAGTCTTCTTGCCTGGATGAGGTGGTCAGTTTGGATGTCAAAGTTCCAGAGTAGTCTGTGGTTGTCATTCTCCAGGACTGCCCCTGGTTTGTGCTGATACCACTTTTCCACATGGTGGAATCCCATTTGTTTACTTAGTTCTCAGTGTATCATCGTTGCTACTCTATCGTGTCTATGCTATGACAACATCACTAGTTGTGTGGTTTACTGTCTCATCTCTTTCACCGCACATTCAGAATTTGCTGTTTGTATGTGTTCTGTCAATTTTTGTTTTTATGTAGTTTGTCCTGATGCTTTTGTTTTCAGCCGCCATAATGAGCGATTCTGTTTCTCTCTTAAGGTTCCCTTTTCGTAACCATGTCCATGATTTCTCGTCTGCTACATCTTGTAACTGCCTTTTAAACTCACCATACAATTTCTTCTTTTCGCATCTTTCTTTTCTTGTTTGCTGTGCTGTTCCATTGTTTTCTACTTTGTTGTTTGTTGCGCTTTCTTTCGTACTCTTTATGATTTCTTCACTATTCGTTTGCACATACCTTTCTAGGACTACTTTAGCTCTCTGGACACAATCTTCTATGCTGATGAGTCACTTGGCACCTTCTTTTCTCTTAACGTATTGTCTATCTGTGTCATCTCTAGGGTGTAATGCTTTATGCATTGTCATAAGTTTCCTTGTTCGCCTGTCCACTGATTGGAGTTCTTCCTTCGTCCATCCTAGGAATGATCCTGTATATCTAACTACTGACACAGCCCAGGTGTTCATTCCTTTTATTAGATTTCTGCTGTTTAATTTGGACTCTAATATTTTCCCTATCCTTCTAAGGTATTCTATCTTTATTTTCTCTATTCATCTCCTCCCGTTTTATTGTGTCACATTCAAGGACGCCTAGGTATTTGTATCGGTCTTGTGCGGTCAATGCTCTGATCTTGCTGTTGTTCGGGGATTCACTTTCTTCAATCATTGTAAGCCTTCTTTTGTGCATTACCATGATTGCGCATTTTCTATTCCAAATTCCATTCCCATGTCCTCACTGTATTCTTTTACTTCGTTGAACAGAGTCTCCAGCTCTCCCCTGTTTTTTTGCAAACAATTTTATATCATACATGTACCTTAGATGGTTGACTTTTCCTTTTGTTTTATAGAAAAAGGTACCCTTCGCTGTTCTTCAGGATTCTATATCATCCATGTACATTAGGTGATTGATTATTATTATTATTGTCGTTGTTCTTGTTCTTGTTTTTGTTGCTGCTGCTGCTGCAGCTGCTTTTGTTGTTGTTGTTGTTGTATTTGTTGAATTTCTGACTCTAATGGATAGGTGGTTTTCACTTAAGATTTAATGAAAGTGAATCCTTTTTTCCGTGGATCCTCTGATACTTAGTGCAATTGATATCTTCCAATTTCCTTTCCGCTTTCATCATGAGTTTTTTAACGTCCGTTGTTTGACTAAGTCCTTCCCCAGGATTGCCACAATTCTCAATCATTGGCGTACCGGAGCCAGTATTTCCTTGATCTGTCTAGTTTATCTCTCCATCGTGTGTTCCGTTGGCCTCGGTTTCTTATGTGATCTCTAGAGATCAATGGTGTGAGACGTGATGTCCATCAGTTGTCTATCATTCTTGCAACATGGCCTGTCCATTGACATTTGAGTTTTTTTAATAGTTTCTATGATGTCCGACATCCGTTTTCTTCCTTATATACTGTACTATCTTGTGATCTCTCCATGTAAAGCTGAGCATGATTTTCTCATGCGCACGTTGCATACTCCTCATTTTGCAGGTCTGTCTCTTGAATCTGTTACTGATGACGATTGCTTTGCTGAACACATCGGAAATTTGACCCAAAACTCATTTGATACCTATCATGTAGATTCCACTTCACGAAAATAACATGAATGCATATCTCTGAGAAAATACAGTGTAAAAAATTGAAGGATTTCAACTCTTTGAAACCATCAATAGTTACTTTCTTTGAGCTTTTTTGCATTATCCTGAGGATATTACAAAGACGATATGAAAACATCAATGTCAATGCTTTGGCTGTGCGAGAGTTAAAAAAACAAAGCCATTTTAAACACCTTCCTGAGTAACGCGAATAGAAACAATATTGAAGTATCACTACATCGACAAAATGATCCGGTAGTCAGATGGCAGTGTGTATTGGGAATTGCAGATAGATACATGGGAAGTCTCTTACAATAAAGGCTGATAAAAGTCAATATATATATATATATATATATATATATATATATATATATATATATATATATATATATATATATGTATATATATATATATATATATATATATATATATATATATATATATATATATATATATATATATTCGGAATTGCATTTTATTATATCGAAACTCTTCCACGTAACGTTACTCTAATCATTGAGTTAAACAGCCACCATTAATGCAATTCACAGTGTATGTATGCTGTATCTATTATTTATGAGAAATATCAATTTCTTGATCGACTTGTTGAAAGAAACGAATACAGCAAATGTAGGCTGTAAAATACCAAGATGAGATTTTGAGTTAAAACAGTTATGGGCACCTTTGTAGCCAAATGGTAAAAGCAAGTGTAAGAGGTAGTCTGAAGCAGCTACCCTATCGAAGGCAAATTTGCTATTTTCAGCCATTTCATTTCTTTTATAACGGGAAATCATTCAGATAATGCAAATTATAATTATTTTGTCGGATCACATATCCATTTTTTAACATATATATATATTTTTTTGTGGTTTGGAGAACGGGATTTTCTGATTACTTATATATATATATATATATATATATATATATATATATATATATATATATATATATATATATATATATATATATATATGGAGTGGACAGTTTGGTTTGTTTTTTTTCGTTTTTTGGGGGGGGGTAAGTTATATCAAGTAAGAGCAAACAGTATTTATTTAAAATTACCAAGAAATCACAAAGCAAAATTGGATCCACATATTCGAAACATCAATAACGTTCATAACACGTTTAGTCGTATAGTTTCACTAATCGAAGTAGAGTAACGATCGTCTGTTTGCTTATGTAAATACTTCAAATAATGTTATGTCTGGATATAATCAAATGACCAATAGCGACTAAATTGGACTTTATTCCTCGCTAACATAAAGTTTTTAAAAAAAAAAAAAAAGACAGCATTGAAGAATTGTATCAGCGAAATTATCGGTTGAGGATCTTCGTTCAAAAAAGGGAGTAATTGATAGAACAGCAGACTCAATAGAGACTAATTGAATTTACTAATCATCGATCTGTTGCAAGACCAAAATCAATTCAATGAAAGGAGTTTGAATGAACCACGTTTGTCTTGAAAGTCATCTGGTCAATGATGGCAAAAGGAAAACTGAATTGAGATTAATAGCAAACAGATTCACTTGAAAAATCTGTTAAATTAAAAAAATCTTGTTTGTGATTATATGATCCTCTTATGATTGCTGTACATAATTTCTTGTCTTAACTCTGTTAGATTGGGTCTAGCATTTTTTTATGTATGTTTGGACAATTTTCTTCCCCTATTCATACATTCCGGCCTTCGTAGGATGTAGTTGGCTCAATGATGTAGAATTACTTGTAAGAGTCCATGTTCAGTTTCACTGGACTCATCATATATATTTTATTTGTACGTTAATTTTTTTTTAAGGGGGGGTTTCTTATCTTCTTCTATATACGATCTGAGAAAAGAAGCGTGTGTACAAATGAACAAACTAAAATTTATGGATCCAAGAACTGTCCACAAATGATCAAATTATTCCATCCTTCTTCTTTTCTTCCTAAACATAACCAGCAGCAGCTCTATGAAAAAAATACCCCCCCATAGTTTGTAGACATCGCAGCAGAAAAAACTTGCCTACTTCAACGCCTATTTTTGTCCAGCCCCAATTTTGAATTTGATCTTTGAGGAGCCAGCTTGTTATTTTCAATGTCCAACGGCTGTATCACATTGCAAAAACAGGGCCAACGAATCGGTATTTAACTGTTTTTCATGGTTTTATTTGTCTTCATAATATTGCTGAAGAAAAATAGCCTTTCTAGCAATTTTAGGACCACTGACATATCACAGAGTCAAAACTTTTCAAAACAATCTGTTGAGACTTTTCTGCCATCAGCTACTTTGCCGTACTTATTTTATTTCTTTAATCTCGTCTACAGACTGAAATATTTGGGGGAAAGAGCAAAATTTCACATAAACACAAATTTGACTGTAAGGGACTGACCAACTTGGATGATGTGATGTTTCTCAAACAACCATTGTGAATGAGATGATTACACTGTACACAAGTCTCAGTGGTGTCTCAGAGACGACAGAATAACCCATGGGAAAGTGTTACAAACTCAAGAACTATATATATAAATATGTATACAGTTTTTTAGAATTGATAAATATAGAAACTCGACAAAGATGGATGGAGTTTGAAATTCAAGATAATTAAGTACACAGTAAATGATTGACTTTTGAATAAATGCAAAGAATTGCAATATATAAACATAAGCCTTTATTGCTAATCCCACTGAGGGCTGATTCATCACATTGAAATTTTAATCCTCATAAGAAATACATTTGAATGCACTCCAACGTAATACGTCGTTCAAGAAAATATGACATGAATGTCAGATTGAAGACTCTTCAAAATTATTTTGACTATTCTCCAATGACTGAAAATTAAAGGCAGCTGAGAACTAACTGTAAAGGATAATTGCTGACATTCTCCAGTAGCCAAGATGTCTAGGATCATCTGAATCGATATATATTCATATGGAATATATGTAACCCCATCAACAAACCAATATTGAATCTAGAAAGCTATCCGCTGAGACCTCTGTCCAACAATCCCCTGATATTAACGTCATGTTACAAAAGGAATGAAACTAGGTCTCCTTACACAAGTATAAATAACCACAGTATTGGACTGTTGAATAATAGGTATGGGGTCTCAACTGTAATGCGTGACTGGAAAATCTGCAATCAAAGTTTTCTTTAAAGGAAGTCATAACTTGAGCGTAAGATTGGTAAGGAACATCAATTCAAGTATCTATGGACTTGCATGGTTTAATTGTATTTTGGAAATTGGTTAGTAATCAATGTGAATTTCTCCATCCATATTCTTTCTTCTTGACATAAGATTTTTTTTTTAAAATACTTGTCAATGTATTATGATACATATTCCTGCTTTATTTTAGCATAACTATTTTTGTAAACCAAACTTTTCTAATTTGCAGGTAGAACGCCTTTTGATGACGTTAATGTATATATCCAATCTAATCGAAAACTTTTATATATCCAATCTAATCGAAAACTTACCATATATATATATATATATATATATATATATATATATATATATATATATATATATATATATATATATATATATATATATACTTGTGTTGAGTTAGTATATCTGTTAGCTTGGAAAATAATGGTGTTCCATGGAAAGTTAGTAACGATGGTAATTTGATTTGACAGCAATCTTTCATGATTACTCCACCGTAGTGATCTGAATAAAGTGAAGGTGGAAATTGGGATTGACAGCCTCCGGAAAATTAGATTTACTTCATGACTCATATAAGATTTATGAAAAAAATAAAAGTCTCATTTTCACTAATGATAGAAATACAACCCCAAATAAAATAGATTCTTTCATTCGTGTATTCTGACTGAAACCTAATAATACCCCCGCCAAATGCGCTTGTCTGGGTGAAATACAACATCGCTGTGATAATCAACAGTCCCCCACCATATTCAGCCTGACGGGAAAATGAGAGGAAAGAAAAAAAAAGACACAATCACAGATGAATTGGGTAAATGAGAACGGTCAAAATGGAAAGACAATATGCACGTACGGAGACACATTTTTTCACATCACTTTCTTATCTAAAAAAAATTAGATAAACAATTGTTATGTATTCCATCCAACCACAGTAATGATTTGTGGAAACATTGTTTGATATCTGCTTTACTCTAAAAATGATCAAATACAGTTGTTTAAGATAAGTTTTTGGATCTTCGAAGAAAACGCACAAAAAACGTAATCCCCTTGAACAAGCACACAGATGTGTTGACACCGTAAGGTTTAACCCGTTTCCAAAATGAAACATCTTTTAGTATCGTTTGGATTTTAGTATATGAAGACTATATGTCGTAATCATTTTGGATAAATTATCCTATGTTCTCCGTCCAATTTTTTTTAGCTCCATGAACTGATTTTGAATGTTGCTGTTTTTCAAAAATTCTTAAATAATTTATTATACAATTGATAATGATTAGACACTTCTGAAAAATCTCATTTTAGAGACCTTGTCCAATTTTGATTTGTTTTATTTTCAACCTTGTAAGTGAACACAATTTGTCCTGTGTTACTTTGAGAATCGTTTAACCCTAGTGGTAACACAAAGAACCAAGTGCTGAACCTGATGACCTCTCAAAATGACCAGCCCCCTCCCCTTCCTCACGACCAAGCAGATTCAAGCATCACGAACAGCACAATGCAATTATTTCTTCAGTTTGTTTGTACCGGGGATATAGTGGAATGACCGTCGGTATCTATTATAATACTTTGAAGAGCACATGTTAGTCTACGTTAAAAGGATGGCCTGTTTGATTTATTGGAACACGAAGATAGTGTGTTGATACAGTTGTCATAAACCCGAGTAAGTCCATTGGGTCTGGAGCAGCTATTGTTTGTATTTCTCAAGCTTTTACCATACCTATATTCTCCATGTGTGTTAAGAGAACTAACCACCATTTCTTCCCAAGGAAAGATGTTACTAGATTGGTGTATGTGGGGCACAAGCTCAGCAATTTGGGTATGATAGTATGCATCGAAGATATGCACGTGTGCACGCCTGTGAAGAATGGCTGTTTTCTGTAGCCCTATCTCTTTTCAATGAGGATATGAAACGAAACAGGGATGAAGAGTGACTCTCTTCTTCCAAAAGATAGCTTGCCAGGGATCATTTAGAGATAAGAGCCCAGACCGGGAAAATCAAGCAGGGATGTCTCAATTAGTAATGTCACGTGTGAAAATAAACCAGAGAAAGTACGTGAACATGTGTGTGTGAATGTGTGCGAGTGTATGTGCGTTATAACATGCATATGTGGATGTATGTGAGCATGTGTATGTCGGAATCAATCATGGATCTACGGAGAGATGTGTTGGAATTTCAAAGCAATTAGAGAGATAAGAACACTGATTTTAGATACACAAAGAGATTAGCCAGAAAGATATTCAGTTGACCGCTAACCCTACCTGGGACCCGGCTGATAGGTTTGTGTACTTCAGAAAAGAACTTAACTGGGGTACACCTCCTCATTTATTCTTTGTATAATACTGAACTGTAAATGTTGCATTTCACTAGAAGAGGATTTTCTGAGCCGTTTGATCCGTTGGGACGGATTACACACCGAGGAGAGAGAGATAAGATGAAATGAAACACTTTCAAAATGGACTCTTATGAAGTTAGTTCATATGACTCTGCCGCTAGCACCCCTAGGCGCGTTTTTCTTTTTTAAGGTTTCTCACTATGGTATTTTGTAATTCATACACATGCACCAAGCAATCATATGAGAAAGGAATCAGGCGAGACGCCCGATTCATCGTCCAAAATTGGCGAAATTTCACGCTGTTATCCGACAAATAGATTCTAAAATTATTCAAGACCTGATCGTGAAAGTCTACACCTCCACAAAGTAATTATAAGTAAGAAAAACCGGTTAAACACAACGACAAAAGTACCCCTATAACTAGATTAAAGATAGTTTTAATGAACAAACCTGGGAAGGAAAATACTTTTGTTTACTCGGTTATTCTCTATCACACATTTCGATGTATTAAGTTGTTTTTTTGGTTGGGGGTTAATATTTTGGGTCATTTGATAAGTTAAAGCTCTGAACTTTTATTGATCTTCCAAAATATCCATATTTTGCAAAATACTCAGCGTAGCACTTGCTTGTTGTGCTACCGTTTCTTTCCGAACTTTAAACAATTTGCAAATAAATAATAGGAGAGAAACAAAAACAACGTCTTTCATCGAATTAAGGAAATATTTGTTGAGACGAACTCGTACGTTTTAGTGCAGTAGATTAAGAAAATGTTTTCCAAATTAGTTTTCATGACATTTTTGTCTGAGTATCTTGGCTCAAAAACTGAAAACTAAATTATATGTGCCTGTTTGTGTTTGTATGGGTGGCATATCTATTTTATCGCAAAATATGTTTCCTGTTTCACTGTTCGAAAAGGCACTTTGAATTTTTTCATTCATTGCTAAAATCTCAAATCTTCACCGAATTAGCAAGTTCAACGGAAGATAGGTTAAGTAGACCAACTAGAAAAAAAAATTAAGTTAATTTCGATCAGTGTAAGTACATCTGTCCATTGATTACTCCTACACCCAGAACATTTTTGGTTACGTCATCTAGTTTTTTAAGAATTCCTATAACAGTGGTCCCCAACCTGGGGCATGAGTTAAAGGAAGCTTTGGTAGTCTATAGGGGGGTGGATAGCAAAAAGAAATGGCTGTTGTAATTTTAACCGTAATCAAAAACATATTGATATTTAGCAAAAAAAAAAATCTTGAAATATCTGAGCCTAATGAAAAATATGTGATCTGATAACAAACATCTATAAACAATATTTCATACTTAAATGCAATCAAACATATCTAAATTCAGATATAAAATATTTATATAGGTAACGCAAGCCATGCATGCTCAAAGCGTCTACGAGACCAGGAAACTGTTATACCAGGGTCTGTTAAACCGATGTTTCTCCCTCCCTCTCTCTCTCTCTCTCTCTCTCTCTCTCTCTCTCTCTCTCTCTCTCTCTCTATGTATATATATATATATATATATATATATATATATATATATATATATATATATATATATAGAAAGAGTCAGACAGAGAGACAAACAGAGGGATATTGGTGTGTTTAAAAATAGTATCCATTCAAAAAATCTTGAATACATGTTGTCTAAAGGATGGTTGCATCCTCTTTCAAATGCTTGCAGACATACAAGAAAACTTGCTTTGTGTCGATGACTTTGCCAGTACAACCTTGACATAATTGACTTCATTGAATTTGTAAACCTTATAGACAACCAATGCTTTCCAGTAACCTTTAACCATGTTATCCAGCCTTTCATTTAGCAGACGATATCCTATATTCATGGAACCAAATTGAAACCGGGTTTTTTTATGAAAGCATTTGAATATAAACAGAAAATTATGTTGGTTTCTGTCTTTGAAAGCGTTTAGAGAAAACGTAAGAATTCAATTTTAAATTTGGGATCATTGTAGATTAAAAGTTCTTTCTTCAAAATCATTTGATAAGAAATTAAAACATCTGATTACAAATTGATTTCGTGAGAGAATTTTTTCTCGGAAAGCTTTTTATTGAAAATAGACGGGTTTGAATATAAATGGAATATAAATTCTAATAAGTTGTCCCCCACCAAAAAAATACTTTTTAAAAACTACTTAAAATCCAAGTTATCATTCACATTTCTTTGGTCAAAAATCTAGTATGTGCCAAGATTCAGGTCAATCCGAACAACCGTCCGTATTCCTTATTCTCTTGCAAATAAAGAATCACTTTTCATCATTTAAAGGAACCTTCCTCTTAGAAACTTGAAGACTCAATGTAGTAGAGTAAAAAGAAAATGAAAATACTCCACCTCTCTGTTTAAGAGCGTAACAGTCCCAGCACATGACTTTCCATCGATCGAGCTCTGGAATACCAAATTCTACAAATAAAGTCAATACATTCTCTCATCTAAAGGAATAATCTACTTAGAAACTTAGAAATCCACTTTGTGCACAGAAAGAAAGAAATTCGCATTAACAATTCTTTCATTAGATAGTCTACTCATCTGGAACCTTATCCTCTCACCTTTCTTTGTTTGTTTTTGTCTCTCGTTGACTTTCTGACATCTGGTATCTAATATTGAATTACGTTGCATTGATTTGCTGCTTTATTGACAATAATGGGAAGTCACTCTGGACAGACCTCGAAGCTTGTAACCAATGCCCTATGGATATAAACAAGAGTTATTTACTCATATAATTTGACTCTCAGCATTATCTCCATCTTTCTCAATCCACTCAGCCCAGCGTTCGTCCATCAATTACAGACATCGAACGTAACACAGTGAAGATTTCAGATAGAAAAAAATAAAGCTCACATGAAAGAATCGTGCTCAACTTCACATGGAGAAATCGCAAGACAGCACATTGTTGCAGGAAGAAACAGAAGCAAGAGATATCATGTGACAAGATTGACGGACAACCGATGGACATCACGACTCACAACATGGATCTCACTGATCACATGCAAAACCAAGGCTGACAGAATACGTAATGGAGAGATGAACAAGACAAATAGAGAAAATGCTACCACGATAGAGAGGTGAAGCGAATTCTGGGGAAGGTCTATTTGTAACAACGGACGTTAAAAGACTGATGATGATGATGATTGGGAAACAGATATATCATCCATCAGAAACAATTATAAATGCGTTATATCATTTCAAAACTGTCTTTGGAATGATCCAACGTTAATACGAGATGATTGAATCATCTAACCAAGACGGAATGAATTGAATAAACAATTAAAGGCATTATGTGTTCAGCAAAAATCGAACCTGTGACTGATAGGTAGATGTATTAATATGGCATAGCTTTTTCCCACGAGTTAAACCGTCTGATGGAATGGCTAAGTACGTCATAGATTTAGCAGTTTTCAAGTTCCGTCCGGGGCTGCATTCTTGAAGGAGCCATGAATGTACTTCCCTACATCCAGGTACAGGTAAAAAGCATGACAGTTGAAGCCCTTCAGCAATGTAAGTAGAGATTACATTGAGCGTGAGGCTTGCAACTCAACCCCAGAAAGGAATAAAATCAAAAGTTTCCTCTGCAGAGAGGAAAACAAAACATGAAAAACCGACGGTAAAAACGAAAGGAAAACATTTTTGTGCCATTTTTTTTACTTATTGTCCTGTGATTCTACGTAGAAATAAATGACTGAACATATCTTGTATGTTTTCCTGTTTAAATTGTATCATGATTTGGGGTCGTAAATCATTTTCTCCATTATCAAATTAATCAAATGTTTTTGTTCCCTTACTCCTTCTTTTCCTTCTTCTCTTTCCATATATACACATACACATATATGAAAAATGATGGATATTAGTAACCGACAATGAGAGCATCTGTGCGACCCAGGTTTGCACTAATCGATTAAGCCACCAGGACCCTGGCGATAGGCATAGGTCGGATATAAGCTTTAGATACGTCCATCTTTTCTCCAATTGCAGACCAGTTTCGTTTTAGTCTCAGAACTACTGGCATTTATGTATTTTTACGCATATATTCCTCGACCAATTTAATGATGAATAATGATATCTGGCAATGGAAATAAGGAAACAATTTTAGGAACCTAATTTTGCTAGTACCAAATCATTTCTGATAGAGGGTGCAGTAATCACGATGTACATTAAATGAAGAGATGAACCACACCATTTTCCCATACAAGCACCTATGTAGCATAGGTTTACACAGCCGATTAAGCAACTGGGTGTTATTTCGACTCCTGCGAACTGCAAGGGTCCAGTGGCCCAATGGATACTTCTGTAAGGATTGCTGATAGCTGAAATATCGTAAATCTAAGATTATGATAAGGAGACGAATTATCTTCTTTTGGTCAATTCCTCTTGGTTATTGGACTTTTCTGGAAGCTGCCAGACCCCTACTGCTGGTGCTGGAAGAAATCCGTTATACAATCAAAGAGATGCAAAATAAACCTTTTTTGTTCTGGCACTTTTTGGAGGTAAGATCAAACCATTCCCTTCCCTCCTTTTCCTCTTTTTCCATTCTTCTATTTATTCAAAGACATCTCTTTTGAAAAAAAAACATCTTCCTAATAAGCCCAATTCTCCTTGAAAACTCACAGCTTTGTGGCAATATACAATTGCTTTGATCTTCTCTCTATAGCATTAATTCCTTGATATAACAAACACAAAGGTGTATTACGAACATTCATTTCAACTCTCAGCACCCTTAAGCTTCCTTCCCCTCTATGTATCATCATCATCATCATCAGTCTTCTAACGTCCGTCGTTGGACATAGACCTTCCCTAGGATCCGCCATATTTCTCAATGATGGGCGTCGCAGAGCCAGTATTTAGTGTAGTTCATCTCTCAATCTTGTATTCTGTCGGCCTTGGTTTTGCATGTGATCCCTTGGATTCAATGTCGTGACACTTGATGTCCATTATCTGGCTTCCATTCTTGCAACATGATCTCGATATGAGACTTATCAATTATAGATCAAAACTTTCGTACCTGGATTTCTCCTTTGAGTAACTGCTTTTATTCTGGGAAAAAAAATTTACCTTTTTTTTTTTCATTTCAACAATTCTAGATTTATCATTTCCTTTCCAACTTTATACTATATTTACTTTTGTAATTGATGCAAAGACTGTAACTTTCAGCTTTTAATATTGTTTTAGGAAAAATACGATTCGCTTCTTTGCTTTGAAAAAGAACAAGTAAATTCGTTAAGCATATACTGTCATGGTATTTATTGTAACAGATCGTAGAAAGTCAAGTATTTGGTAATTCTACACTCCAATGGAAAAGATTGTGGGTTCAAATCTCGATCGTCGTGGTTACTTAATTGGCTATCACAAATATTTTGATTTTAGCAAAATTGTCTTCCTAAAACTGTGTTCCTTCATTTATATATATATACTGTTTTTCTAAATTGAAACCATCAACTTACACATGAGAAAAATACTGTCTTAATTGCAACCTAATTGATACTTACACATCAATTTCGACTTGAGAAAAAAATGAGAAAGGAAAATTCTGTATAACTACCTATTAAATACATCTCAACCCACGGGATAAATGGAAGACAGGAGTTCACAAATAAAAAAAATAGAAAAGGCTCCTTCACCAAAAAATTACAAAAATTCTAAAGTGAGAGAGGGAAAGGCTTTAGTGGCAACTTGAGTTTTCTCTTGTATTGTGACTTCTGAAAAGAAGAGTAGTCCACGTTTCACCCATTTTATTACCACTCAACTTGGGTAACAATTCGGCATCGTAAATCATTTTTTGTGTTTTCAAATGATCCTGAACGGTTGGCATGGCAAACGAAGAAAAACGAAGAGATGAATTTTTAAAAAGTATCACGTCTGCGACTTCGACAATACTTTCCATCATCTTATATAAACTATCATGCAAAGCTAACATCAGCTACCAGAGGGGACAAGTCAACCATATACCTTAGTAAATATTGTTTTGGCATGTTTTGATCCGAAGCTCAAATATAATGACACGTTCACGATTGGGAATTCTCTGGGAATCGTGCTATTAGATTTAGAAATGAGATTGTTTAATTGGTATCCGGATAGGAGAATCGCTGAACCAGCTATGTCCTTTGGGAAAATAATAGATTGCATGGTCTATATACTCCAAAAGTAAGGCTTTACGCGCCCAATACAAAAGCAGTGTGCTCTTTGCTTTCAGACATTGAGTCCAGAAGGATGATATTCAAATGCATTTTGTATTATTCTCTCAACAACGTCAGGCATTTATGATTAACCTACTGATAAAGCAGGTTTGACACAACACTGTTTGAAACCAGATATTGTCTTTTCTAGGAGATTATATATATATATATATATATATATATATATATATATATATATATATATATATATATATGTGTGTGTGTGTGTGTGTATGTGTGTGTGTGTGTGTGTGTGTGTGTGTGTGTGTATTAGATGAGAATCAGCTCCTTATTTATGAGAGTTTTTATTCGGCAGGGAAAATCAAGGCTATATCTGTTCGATAAATATTTATAAATAAATATACCTCTACATGAATATACTATATATATATATATATATATATATATATATATATATATATATATATATAAGTATGTGTGTGTGTGTGTGTGTTCTCATATATGCACATTTTTGTGCTTGTAAAAAAGCAGTTCAGTATTCTCAAATTCAAATGAGCCTCATCCATGAGACCAATAAGTTCACTAATTCTATACGATATGCAACTACACACACACACCTTCATATATATATATATATATATATATATATATATATATATATATATATATATATATTATATATATATATATATATATATATATATGTATACATATATATATACATATATGTATATATGTATATATACATATATATATATATACATATATATATATATATATATATATATATATATATGAACAGAGCTTTACACCTTTGAACACTAACACTAACAAAACTTCTACATTTTTATGGTCACTTCAGTCACTTATTCCCCAATATCTCTTAATACAAGTTATGTAAATATCTCCAGTGTTTTTTTTTCCGTTTCACATACAGTTTGTTATTATGGTACACGTGGAAATTTTATCTAGTGGGAATCATCAGTTACTCACCATTCCAGGATTACAAAAACAAAACAGACACATCAACAGCATCCCAACTGTGTTGATAAAAGACCACTTCCCCTTCAGCTATCTCTCATCACATGGCTCATGTCACGTATAGTTTGTTATTTCATGAAGGGTAGTATCATACTGTATGGTGTACAAACGCTTTTTTTTGTTAACACGTAATTCAGTTCTTTAGAACAGAGCTTGCCTAGGTAAGTTAACCCAAAATGTATTCAAGAACGGGGGATCAGTGAGTATAACAGAAGACGTTACTTGCTGTTCCACCACTCATATTGAGTTTTGTACCCATGTGAATATCGAATTCCTTATCATGGTTTTAATCTCAGATGGCATGCAAACCAACCTATGAATTCATCTTTTAAAATACTAATCACATATAAACACTTTTTCGGGTTGGCAATCCATCAACATATTCAACCAAAGAATTGGTGTACTAACATCAAAGTTAATGATCCCAACCTCATTTCCACCAACTTGTTTTTTCCCCTTCGAACTATCAAATGAAGTTTCCTTGTATTCATGGCTGAAACGGAACGAAATTGCTTTAGAGCGGGTGACAACACCCTGATGGGCCATTTCATTAAGATACTCAAACAATTTGATTCCTGGCATCCTATGTTTGGTTCCCAAACCCACCCGAGTAAGATGTTTTCCCCTTTCTCTGTTTCCAGTTGATGAAATGATCTTACATATTTATAAAGACGTGATCCATCTCTTTTATTTACTTGATTTCAGTAACATTGAATACATATTGATTTATTTTAATATACATTATTTATTTATTTTATTTCTATAATCCTTTTAATGTATTCTTTGATTTTCTTTAATATTTCTTTATGGTCAAGCTCATAAGTTACAAATAGACCACAATGTCTTGTAACTGTTTATTTGTTTTATTAAATCGTCTGACATTTTCAGTAATTTCACTGCGTTGATCAACCATTTTCACCATGAAAGAAATAATTTCCAGTATAATATTAATACATCTAAATGCAGCTCTAGTCATTCCTCATATTTTGATGATATATGGTTCCATGAAATATGTGATTGGATGCCCCTTGTTCAATAGTACGACATCAAACGGAGATGAGTTTTGTTTATCAATCAATTCATAGAAAAACACTCAATATTTGATTATAATACTGAAATCTAGGAACATTGTAAGCATTCTGTCGTGTTCACGCTTCACGTGCAAGATCCTTAGGGATATATATTACGATATAATTTCCAAAATCTTCCTCTATCATTCGGAGAACGTTGTCAATAAAATAGATGCAACCTGGATATAAACTAGCTGGCTTTAAACAATTCTGATGAAAAAATGACATATATATAAACATATAGTCGAGGAAACATTACAGCTTAAAAAACTAAACATTAAAAAACATTAAAAAACCTTTTCGGATAAGTTTTGTTCCACTTCAGGCTCTTATTTCCCAATATCCGTCAATGCAACTTATGTAATTTTCTCCAGTGTTTTAACCTACTCTACATATATTTTGTTATCATGGTACAATGAGTAAATATCATCCTGTTTGGATCATCATTTGTTTATCATGAAACCATTCGGAGGATTTCAAAAACTAAACAGTTTTTTTCAAAATAGAATCCAAGCAGTGTTGATCAAATAACGCATCCCTTTAATGTATGCTCTTAATATATAGCTTATGTCACACATGTAATTTATTACTTGAAATAGAGTATTTTCTTCATTCACTTGGTAAAGATTAGAGGATTTCCCTGATAATAAAGAGGTTAGAAAAAAAATTGTATCATCAAATCTTGTTTCCAGGAAAAAAAAATGTAAACATTACAAAGTTTACTTTTCTCTCCCTCTATGGTTGCTTTATATGAATTTGTGTCAGTCATATATATTGTATATTCACACTTTCAATGTAATATTGTTATCATATGTACCATTTATTTCGTAACAATATTTCAGAAGTTCTCTCTTTTGTTACATTCTTTTCCGTTTGTTCGAAAACATGTAAGGTAACATACAGGGATATCATCATCTATAAACTTTTGGACTTGAACAAAAAAAAAATCTTAACACGTAACTTGTAAAAAATCAAACAAATGATTGATTCATTAGTTTGTTTTTTTTACAAAAATAAAATGAGGACCAGTGGATGAAGAGCAAAAGCGGGTAAAATCTATCAAGATTTTTCATTCTTATCATAATTAGATCTTTAAAATTTCAGGGGCATGGGGAAAATTTTTTTATTGGTAATTGCCATCGGAACGTCGATAACAATATTTCATATAATTTGAATTTTCTATCAATCGAGAGCAGTTAAAAAAGATGGATGACTCATCAAACCTGGAATTAATTGACCGTACTATGCTCGATATCATGACAGCTAATTACACTTGACTGATAAAAAAATGGATTTAGAGGTAGAGAGCGTACAAATACAAACTTTGCTTCCATAGGTTTTTCCCCTGAACAATTCTTAACGAAAACACGTTTAAAGTGCTTTCTTCAATGTGTTTCCTTTTTTTTTTTTTATCAATAATGACGTTTCATATCCTTCTAATCGCGGTATCTCTAGGACTCCCTCATTTCAATTTTTACCTACGTCATTTTCCATATTTTTATGAATTTGTAAAAGCTAAAATCGACTGTTTAAGCAAGAATCTCTTCTCCTTGATATTTTGTACGAAGTTATAAGCTCGTATAAAACATAGCTACATTGATGTGTCAGATATCTAAATAAGATTTTAACTTTTGAAGACTAAAAGCATTGCACGACATTCTCTCGGTTGACAATTGGTAATTTTGTCCCGATGACTAATTACGTGACATAAATTCTATCCTCACCAGTTTTGAAGGAACCTATTTTCAGAAAGTTGAATCAATCCTTACAATTATAAGATTACAAGTGAATTTCTTACTCAATGAATCAAAGAACCCCTACTGTAAAATGATATTCAGAAAACCGGTGTCACAAATTGTTACTGAATCACACCTGCCTTTGTGCATTAAGACCTGCATCATTCGCTACAAATGAGGTTGATTATCACAAAAAATCATAGTATTGTATTCTTCTACCCGTTTAAGATAATTTTTAACACACACACACACACACATATATATGTATATATATAATAAGTTTCTAACAAAACTAATGCCTGTGTTTTGGTGACAGTTGCTACAAATCCTGGTATCATAGTCATAAAACTCAGCAAATAACCTACTGTTATCTTTGAATACATCAGATATCTTGTAACTTGTCGGATAAATTCTCAGCATTTAACCTGATCTTTGTCCATGCAGATTTATTTGGAAGTGTTTTAATTGAGATTTCCCACTGTTTGGATACCCAATTCAACGTTTCTTTTTTTTCTATTTAAACATCTGACGTGAATCAACATACCTCATTCAACGATTGGCACAAACACTTCCATTTAGTTTATTGTATTTTCCAGGTGTAAAAACACTGAACAAACAGATTATAGAGCTTTTTAGTCTAATAAATCATTTAGTGAATCAAAGGTGCTCATATTAACGATAAAATGGAAAACCAAATATGAAAAAAATATTCATTGACGTGATTTTCACATGGTACGTGAAAATGTAATTAATTTTGAATTCCAATGTTGAATCAATCAATCATATTTATATTGCCGATTAGTTGCTGTTTGTTTCCTTTTTTTGCGTTGATTTCGTCGCATGTTGTATGTAAATATGAGGAAAAAAACTAAATCAGAGGTAAATAAAAAAAATGATGGGAATTTTACTATCGTCTGTTAACTATCAATATCACTTCACTAAAGTCTGATGTGTTATACACTCAGAACCACGGCATACACCAAAACTGGGGACGAGCCAAACAACAAAATGATTCAGATTTCTCCGACACGATGACCCGAACTAAATACATACAATTCAATCAAACATAAAAAAATAACAAATCCATTGTTGCACATTTATTCCTAGATGGAAAAACCGACAGATTTAACGAAAATGTGATTGATTTCAAAATTCAGTTATTCGAAGTATTTTGTTTGTTTCAAAGTTCAAAGGCATTTTTTGATAGCATTGAATAACTAACTCATAAAAGAGTCGAAATGGAACATGTATTTATGGAAAAATATTGTACGGTGAGGTGAATTCTGTTACATTTACTTTTTAGATTTTAATGATGCCAGGGAGTTCGACCTATAGTTCAGTCAAACTTATTTCCTTTTTTATTGAACTGGAAAATGATAAAAAATCAATCTCTGCTGTCATAATTTTGTTGCTTCTGTACATGAACATTCCGGAAAATGTGTGTGAGTGCACACATGTGTGTATGCTGGGAAAAGTGTCTATGTATTAAATGTGAAATATTTATTATGTTATTATATTCATTTAGGTGTATGGGTGTAAATGTCTGCCATAGTGCATGTGTACGTGTATATGTCTATATATGCATACAGCTTTGCATTTATACGTGCACAGGGGTTTATATGCATGTATATATGCAAATATATGTATGTGTACATGTAAATGTTTGTTTCAAAGTATATATATATATATATATATATATATATATACATATAGATAGATAGATAGATAGA
>OY735219.1:17613532-17633532 GCA_963457665.1 Thysanoteuthis rhombus | reverse complement strand
ACCAAAGTCTTAGCCTCTGATATATATATATATATATATATATATATATATATATATATATATATATATATATATAAAAGCCAAGCTCAGTCAGGAATCGAAACAAATGGAGGGTAGGATTATTATGATGTATTAATTTTCTAAATAGATAATAAGCTGCCTGACCTCTGGATAAACATTGAAATACTGGGCTTTTACCTGTGTGGTATACAGTTAGGTAAGCAACAACTGATCAGACCTCAATGGGCTATTGATATATCTATATGATTTTCAAAGCCATTCAAATGAAGGGAGCCAAACCAATATTCTCTGAGAAAAGAAAATACGTGTGATCTTTACAGTAAATAAAATGATTTTGTGATTGGTGTGTTTTGATTTTCTTGGTGTATATTCTTGTTTGTTATAGATATTTGTTAAGGATCTGATTGTTCGATATTATGACGGTTGGATTTTAACATCGTGACAGATATTTGCTGTCAACGAAAATTCGAATTCATTGGTGTTAACGTTAAGTCATCACTTTTCAAAAATAGTGCTGTAACTTTTGCATGCATTGTAATCATACTGCTGGTGCTGTTGATGTCATTTCAATATAATTACTACATTAGTTAATGAATAAATCAATCAATCTATTATTATCATCATTATTATCACTATAATTATTATTTGCAATCTCACACCAGTTGCCTGGTGGTAACCGCTGGAGTTTGAGTGACAGCAAGTCTCCACAAGTCTCCAGCCCTTCTCTCCTAGTTTTCATTGGCCACAGTAAAACTGCGGTTTACAGTTTCACACCGGTTGCCCAGTGGTCATTGCTGAAGACTGAGTGACGATAAGTCCCCTCAGGTATTCAGCCAACATCTCTTCTCTCCTTCGCCTATCATGCCAGTGCTGTGGTTCACATTCCTGCTTTCATTTCCCTTCTTTTGTTAGGTCACTGTTAACAATTACCGTTGCAGTCTTTATATTTCTAGCACTTCCCTCAGTATACGTGCATTTCCTAGCAGTGCTATCGTCTGTACAGTGTCAATCCTTCCCTTTATCCTGATATCCTCCAGTCTCGCCCTGAGTGTCTTTGGGACAGTTCCTAGTTGACCAACTATGACTGGCACTACCCTGGCTTTCATATTCCACATCTTTTTCAGTTCTCACCCTACATCCTAGTATTTTTCTAGTTTTTCATTCTCCTTCCTCTTTACTCTATGGTCTGCAGGTACAGCCACGTCTACTATTTGGTAGGTCTTCCTCTTCTTGTCTACGATTACCACGTCCGGTCTTCCTGCCTGGATGAGGTGGTCAGTTTTGATGTCAAAGTCCCAGAGTAATTTGTGGTTGCTATTCTCCAGGGCTGCCTCCAGTTCGTGCTGATACCACTTCTTTGCATGGTTGAATACCATTCGTTTACTCAGTTCCCAGTGTATCATTGTTGATATTCTATCATGTCTGTGCTTATATTCCCTCTGGGTGAGTTGACTACATTCACTAGTTATGTGATTTACAGTCCCATCTCTTTCACTGCAGAGGCGGCACTTGCTGTTTGTCTGTGTTTTGTCGATTTTTGTTTTGATATAGTTTGTCCTGAAGCTTTTGTTTTGAGCTGCCATGATGAGCGATTCCGTTTCTCTCTTCAGGTTTCCTTTCCGTAACCATGTCCATGATTTGTCGTCTGCCACATCTTGTATCTGTCTTTTGAACTCTCCATACAATTTCTTCTTTTCCCATTTTTCTTTCTTAGTTTGCCGTGCTGTTCCATTGTTTTCTACTTTGTTGTTTGTTTAGCTGTTTTGTGCACTCATTATGATGTCTTCACTGTTTGCTTGCACGAACTTCTATAGGTCGGCTTTAGCTCTCTGGACACAGTCCTCTATGCTGATGAGCCCCCTGCCACCTTCTTTTCTCTTAACGTATAGTCTATCTGTATCATCCCTAGGGTGTAATGCTTTATGCATCGTCATAAGTTTCCTTGTTCGCCTATCCATTGATTGGAGCTCTTCCTTTGTCCATCCTAGGAATGGTCCTGTATACCTAACTACTGACACAGCCCAGGTGTTCATTCCTTTTATTAGATTTCTGCTATTTAATTTGGTTTCTAATATTTTCCTTATCCTTCTGAGGTATTCTCTCTTAATTTTCCCCTTCATCTCTTCCCGTTTTATCGTGTCACATTCAAGGACACCTAGGTACTTGTATCGGTCTTGTGCAGTCAATGCCCTAATCTTGTTGTTGTCCGGAAGTTCAATTCCCTCAGTCATTGAAAGCCTTCCTTTATGCATCACCATGATTGCGCATTTTTCTATCCCAAACTCCATTCATATGTCCTCACTATATTCCCTTACTTCGTTGAACAGAGTCTGAAGCTCTCCCCTGTTTTTTGCAAACAATTTAATATCGTCCATGTACATTAAGTGGTCGACCTTTCCTTTTGTTTTAGAGAAGTGGTATCCTTTGCTGTTTTTCAGGATTCTGTTAAGCGGTATCATTGTTAGAACAAATAATAGTGGGGACAACGAGTCTCCTTGGAAGATTCCCCTTTTTATCCCTACCTCGGCTAGTTTGTCCCCTGCGGCTGTCAAATCTACTTTCCAGTCTTCCATTGAATTACCAATGAATTTAACCACCGGTTCGCTAATTTTGAACATTCTAAGGCATTCGAGTATCCAGCTATGTGGAATCATATCGTATGCCTTTTTGTAATCTATCCATCCCATTGCGATATTCTTTCTCTTTTTCCTTACTTCTTTTAAGATCATCTGGTCTATGTAGAGTAAATCGTTTGCCCCTTTGGTTCCTATCCTACACCCTTTCTGTTCTTCTGGTAGTAGCCCCCTTCTATCCATTGACATGTATATTCTCTCTGCTATTTGCCCGGTCAGGATTTTCCACATAAGTGGTAGGCAAGTGATTGGTCTATAGTTGCTTGCTATGTTCCCCTTTCCCGGGTCTTTTTGGATGAGGGTGGTTCTGCCTTTAGTCATCCATTCTGGTGCTTTGCCTTCATTTAGACAATTTTGGAGTAGGTGAGTGAGTCTGCCGTGTAACGTGGTGAATTTTTTGAACCAATACCCATGGATCCCGTCGGGACCCGGTGCTTTCCAGTTGGCTACTTTATTATTATTATTATTATTATTATTATTATTATTATTATTATTATTAGGAATAAAAACATACAAGTAGCTCAGGATCAATTGCATATATCCCTGACGGACACTACAGCTAAATAGGTTACAGTGAGGTTTGAAGATAGAACTGGAGTGTTAGGATAACAATATCGAGATGGTAAGATGTATAATGGAACATGCATTTAACATCCAACAAACAAAATGAAAGTCATCAGTTTCGGTGGGAATTAGCTGTAAAGTCGATCAGCAAAGGCCCTCTCTCTCTCCCCCCTCTTTCTCCCCCTCTCCATCTCTCTCCCTCTCTCTCTCTTTCTCTCTCTCTTTTTCTTTCTCTTGCTCTTTCAAGATTCTCAACACCTTTGAAAGAAAACTGCACTTGTGATCCCATCTCATAGGCCTTGACGTAGCGCAACTCAATCATGGTTTTGCGTCAGGCTACAATTATGGCTTTGCAACAGATCAAGAAAAGCTCTGTTTATGTTAACGAAAGGGTGATTATGTGATCTGATACATCTGTGATTACAAATTCCAAAAATGTATACTCACTTTGATCTGTTGCGCAACATTTCTAAAATCTTCATATTGTCATTGATATCAGCTTTCGTCCGACAGAGTTTCATGAATTTTGAAACAATTTTAACATATGTGTTTCCTCATTTTTGTCATTCTTTTTCCTTCAATAGAAAATGTAAATGTTGATCTCAGCATGATAAAAAAAATGTGAAGAATGAAATATAAATCTGAAACAGTATTTACTTCAAATTCCAACGATCAAGTTTGGCAGAAAACCGAATGTTTTTTCATTCTGGTTGGAGATTTACAAATACTTATCTACCTCACAAAAATAGCCATATTTACACCATGAGGGAATTTTAGATTTTTTCTTACAAATATGCAAATGAGCTCACCACAGACTGAATTGGGAGAGTGTGTTGTGCTTATATCATATTTTGAATTATCTGACTCTTATTGACTTGATGCAAACGTTTCCATCAGTTTTACTGCATCTGTAAAAATTCAGAGCATCATTGGAAATGAAGCATAGTATTTTTCTGAATCTTTATTTCCAAACACTATTTTTTAAGCAAATTGTACAGTTTATCATAGGAGAACGATTCCGGTTTGGATTCAATGCATGTTCTGAGGAATCATTTGATATCTCGAAATTGTCATAACTGATAAACTGAGACGGTGCATTTTATGGAGAAAAACGGATGACAATGTAATGGTGACAAGTTAGAAGTATATGTTGTTTGTGGGAAGCCTTCACATTCCAGCACCTTCACGTTACAATTTAAAGTTTATGACAGCTGCCCCCATGTAAACAATCAAGTTTGTTGTAGATTTTCTTTTTCTCTTGTTAAATACATTATTTCGAAAATCAATTCGATCACCGCTCTCTTATGCATCAACTGATCGTGTAGTGTCAAGCAAGTCCTAACAAGGTATTCCTTTTTAGGGGACATCGTGCAAAAATTGTTTTCACGGTAGATTTTTCGTATACATCTCTGATATTGTTCAAAGGATGGTATATACGTGCCGTAACCTAATTTACGAAAGTCTTAACCAACTGTCACCAGTGAGAAACATGTTCTTAAATCGACCACAGACGATAAAAGGCATAGTATTAATTCTATGGAAAAAATTCAGAATATGAATATGATATATATACATATATATATATATATATATATATATATATATATATATATATATATATATATATATATTATTGTGTTTTGGGATTCGATGATTACCTGGTATCATCACTACGTATGTGCATTTTATGAAACCAAAATAAGTGCATACTAAATTACTCAAACAGATGGAATATTAAAAAAAATGTGGTTGTTCATTTGCTGAACATATATCTGTGAAATGAACAAAACACGGAAAACTTGAAGAAGAAACACTCTGATCATCCATTCTAATTCATATCTACATTGTAATGGAACATAGCTATAATATATACATACTTGATTGTGTAAACTTTTGTACATTATTGAGAGAGATTTAGTACGTGTGAGAGAGATTTAGTATGTGTGAGAGAGATACTGTGTGAGTGTGTGAGAAAGAGAGAGACTGTGTGTGCTTGTGTGAATAAGGGCGATTAGACGTGTGTGTATTTGCGCGTGTGTGTGTGCATCTGAGCGTGTGTGGGGCGTATATTGATTTTCATCGAACGTTACTTTTTCAGGGACAGGGCAACAATCTTGACCAGAAGTTGCCTTCTGCTATAAATCATGTGTGTCCACCGTCTTCCACATGAGAAAATCCTTCCCCAACATTAATCGGACAGAACCCTGACCAAATTGACCCACTTTTTATCTGAAGTTGAACTTTTGGTGAAATGTCCGTTCTCTCTTCTAAAAATAAGTTGTGGATGCATACGTTCAATTGTTAGTGCCAGGAGGGAAAGGGGAGGATAGAGGAAAAATAGAATATACGTTCAGCCATGACTTTTGTGGCCAATAATCGTACTCGAACGACATTTATTTCCTTAGACAGAAATTACACTTTTTGTGGCGCCCTCATCTGAAGATGGACTAATGTGTCACGATAGATATTTTTTTGGATAAGAAAACCCTTTGTTGTAATATTCTGAATTTGATAAATTTCACTGCTCTGAACTCACGATCGCTATCACCATGTTGCATTGGTTCTTATGAGGGAATAGTTTTTGATTTATAATTTTTGGATGTAAAAGAAAAATATGAATTTGCTCGTCATACAGGTATTTAGGATGAAGAAGTTGATCCGTTTAAGTTCATCAAACAACTCCAATTATTATTCGACAATCAGATTATTCCAATGGATGTCTACATGTATAAAGCACACAATGAGAATCAGAGCCACAACAGTATCAAAGTCTGCAAGACTGCTGGCTAGTTATCCTTTTCATTTTAGGCGTTCTTTCGATTCTGAAATCTTCTTCAGCATTATTCGTCCATCACTTCAAAAATCCTCGAATCAAAACTTTGCTAGCCATTTCATAATTCATCAGGGATAAGCAATCCTTACCCAGAGGATGACAGACTTTGCTCTAACACTTCCCCTTTTGTTGTTGTCTCTTCGTGGTGGTGTTTTTTACGTAACTCAATCTTCATATATTCATTATATATTTTACTGAAATATGTTTCCTTCAACATTTCTAATTTGATATCTTCTGAAAACTGATGTCACTTCTTGATATAAGATTAGTTGGCGTTACGATTGAACTTGTTTAGAGATTGGGAATATCAACATGGAAGAGTCACGAGTTTAACATTCATATTCTGGACTGTGCGAATTGATTTCAACCCATGCATTAACGGTCGGTCACATTGGAAATAATGTTGGATAGATTATGCCTTCTATCGGGTATCTCCTGACGGAAATATTCATTAAAGGGTTACTGCAGACAGCAAAGAATGGAGTCATTAAACATTAAATATGAATATTGTAATCAATGGTCATCATCTGACAAAAAAAAATGAAGAACAATCAAACGCAGAAATGTCATTGGAGGTTTACCGAGAAAATCATTAATGATAGACCGAGTGAAAAATTGGTGTTCCATTGGCAGATCATAAATATGAGAAGAGGAAGTTAATGGTGATTCGGCTGGAACGAAATAACTATAAGCTGGCCTATACAAAGTGGTATATGCTGGACATCAGGAATTGATGATGTGGTGGCCATAGTCGGGAATTAAAAGACACTGGCCATTGCAATAGGAAAATGGTTAGTATTGGGGAAAATGATTTTACAACTGTTATTTTGGAAGTTCTTTGTGAGAGGAACCTGAAAACATTGATAATGAAAGCAGACGTGATGACAATCATCTTCAAGAAAAGGATTTAGCAAGAACGCTTCCATTGATACTTTGTTTATATGTATTACAGCCTTGGAAATGTAAGATGGCTTCCACTTGCAATCAAGTGACTGCATGTCTTTTAAAACCTCTAGAAATATCTTCTGCGGCTAAAACCATGTAAGCAGTGCTTAGATTTATTCTAAACTCGGTTCGAACTTGTCTGCCCGACAGTTTTCTAACTACCACACCATCTTTTGCATGGCACAAAATCTTTTTTATGTACCAGAAAGTATATTGAAAATAGCCAGTTAATAAGTCAGGATTCTCCTGATATAAGATTATGGTAGAGAAACACCAATTGAGTAACAAACTCTCTCGGTAATTGGACTTCAGAATTAACTCGTCAACTGTCATTTAACAAGTCTCACAAAATGTCACACAAAATATCGTAATTCTTAAATGCTTGTAGTTCAAGAGAAAACCCAAGGAAAAAAAAGGTCACCAATTAATGGTCACTGAATCAGGCATTCAATTGACATCATGCACGAATATACAGCTATATTTTTTATGAATCATCACCACGGGCGCAGTTTTAAATCGACTGTCCCTCCCTTGCCATTAAGAGTCGAACACAGCTTAATGACAGCTCAACATGTATTGGCATGCATGTATTTAATAATCGTAATCGACTGATCCCTAAGTGAATATACCAGTTTATATATTATCGATGTGTGTCATTGGAAGGTTGATGTGGCACCACCATCAACCATAATGTGTCCTTGTGCCAGACAAAGGTGAAGATTAACACCCAATAAGTAAATATGTATTTCAATGAGGAGGGTCTGGAATTCTTTTCCAGTTGTTGTCTTAAATCTTTTTAGTGAAATATTCAGTGCTCCCCAGTTAAATAGTACACAATACCTTTAACTTGGATCAAACTGGGTCTGCTTTTCGTCTAACTACCGGCAATCTTTTGTAATCTTTGAAATGTCTGGGAGCAACTCAATATGGATCTCGACAACCTAATCCCACGACCAAAAAGCGGATCAAACAAACCTATTCCTTTCATAGAATTCCCATTGGATGATATACCCTATTGTAAGTATAATATATATATATATATATATATATATATATATATATATATATATATATATATATATATATATATATATATATATCCTGCTGGGAACGAAAACAATTTTTTGCCAGTGTCCCCCATCCCTTCCCGAAAGAATGAAAAGAAAGCAATTTCCCAGTTGAATAATGGAAGATAGTTATGTCAGCTGTATCTAAGGATGTATTTTAATATTGAGATTCATCCGTTCATTTCATTCAATGAAGAGGAGAAATTTCATGAATGTATTGTTGGGAAGAATCACAAATGTTGGATGCAAGAAAAAATGTTCCGATGATTTATAGAATGGAATTATGATTACAGGGACCTACAAAAGATTTGCTGAAGTACTCCTGTCAGCGTTTAGCTACACACCATTAAAAACAGTTAAAGATAACATAATTTTCATTAACCCACACACACACACACACCTATATATGAATATGATATTGAATTGTCTCCTACTGGTCTTAATGGTTACCGAGGAGGGTGTGTTGTAGTATTTTTTAAAGTGGGAATTATGTACTTGCCTAGAAAATCTTGTTTTTTCTACGAAGATGTTTGGAAATCTGAAGGCATCAACAAGCCATTTTAACATATCTATATATGTGAAAGAACATATTCATTCTTTTATATTTATACACACACACACACACACACACATATATATATATATAAATATATATATATATATATATATATATATATATATATATATATATATATATATATATATATATACATAGGAGTGTGTGTCTATGGGTGCGTGTGTTCGGAAATCACCCAAGAGAATCTGCGAGAAAAAATTTTGACTCAACTGACCATGTTTCCCAATTTTCATTTTATACATAAAAACACAGTATCAATAGTTTTTTTCTATATCGCAGTATTACATATTTCGTTTTAAAAAAGTATTTTCAGGTGAATATATATTTGTGAAATCCAGTTTATATATATATATATATATATATATATATATATATATATATATATATATATATATATATATATATATATCGAAATTTATGACTGGCATGTGATGATATCAGAAATGTTTTTTTGTGTTTGATTTCTAATTATGAGCACCAACAATCTGTCAGGTTCATTGAGCAACCCAGTCCCTTAACCGTTAATAATAATAGTACATTTAACGAAAGACCATAAGCACAACTTCAGATATTACTTTTCAACTAGATATTCTACTATAGCAGAATAGTTTCCATCCAAAAGTATCATCACTTTTGATAGCTTCTTTAGGGTTTAGGATGTTTAATAATCTGATTGGTCTCTCGTCCTCGCAAAAGCACACCTGAGCAGTCTGATGAGCTGGCTGAACAGTTGCGTAGGTTCGTATCTGCAAAGTTTCTGTTTCTGTCAAAGAACAATCTTCATCAAATGAAGGGAGACAACTCTTGACTATCTGTCTTCTCGCGTTGAAAGAGACTGATTGAAAAAATTAACCTACTTTCACCTAGATTGAAAATTTTGACGAGTTGTAGACATCTCTCATATTGAATGTGCCAAAATGCCAACTCTCACAAATATCCAAACGTTCATGTTATAGATACGCAAAGTGTTTTTTGTTCAAATCATTTAAACAAATTAAAAATTAAAAATATTTTTTTCAGATATGTTTTATTTATGATAGAGATAACATGAACGTTGCAGTAGTCTGTTTCAGTCGGAATAGAAGTTTTAGTGGAAGATGACCCTACAGCCAACAGGCGTGTTCCTTCCGTCTATTGAAACTACTTTTCCTTTGCTTTTATTTGGATGATTGCGAGCAAGATATTTCCAATTATCAACTTGTCCGTATCTTTTTTTATTGTACATGTTATCCGTATTATTCATTCTTTCTATTTGCGACAATATTACAATGAATACTACCACTAAAACTACTACTACTACAACTACTACTACAACTACTACTACCACTACTAATAATAATAATCATAATAATAATAATAATAATGATAATAATAATAATAATAATAATAATGATAATATTTATACGTTCATCTATTATCCTGAAGCCTGATGCAGAAAAAACGTCAAGGCACAGATTTTATTGCGATAAACAGGACATGTTCTCCACTTTTTATTCTTCTAAAGTAATAACGTTGCTTCAAACTTAATGAGCAAAAATTAAGAGCTGTTGATGAGTTGACAATCACTGCAGCTGTGGACTTAAATTTCTATTTTTTCGTTCAACTGCAGCTCACAAGTGTCATACTAAAATAAGTATCACCTTTAATGGCTTAAAAGTGACCATTCGGTCTTTGATGACTATGAAAACATTTGTATTATAATTGGTCTGTCCTTTTTATATATACGAACCTGAGAAATTTCAATTTCATTGCTCGACTGTTTGGGAAATATCATCATCATCATCAGTCTTTTAGCGTCCGTCGTTGGACATAGACATTCCCCAGGATTTGCCACACTTCTCTATCATGGGCGTCACGGAGCCAGTAATTCCTGAACTTGTCTAGCTCGTCTCTCCATCTGACATTTTGTCGGCCTCGGTTGCGCATATGGTCTCGGGGAATCCATGTTGTGAGTCGTGATGTCCATCGGTTGTCTGCCATTCTTGCAACATGGCCAGCCCACCGCCATTTGAGATTTTTTTATGGATTGGGAAATATACCATCTGTAAATTCTTGTTTTTTACAGCTTTCCCTTCTTTGCCTTTTTACAAATAAGATCCTTCTTTCTCATTTTAATCATCGTATCTTCTTTTTTTTCAAACTCAATCCTCAGGTTTTATTCTAATTTTCAATTCGATTGTAGCTAATTTATAATTCCTTCTTTTTTTACTTCAATTGTTTTTATTCCTCTTATCACTATCCGTTTGTTGTCATTTTCGTCATTCCTTTCCCTGATTTCTGCTAATCATTTATAATTTTTTTCTCCAACATTGTTTGTCGTAAACCTATGCTTCCCTTCCTTTTGAAGTTAGCTGCTTGTGTATTTCTCATTCCGTTGACATTGACTACGCTCATGTTAGGCTCAATTTACCGAGAGAGGTATTTCTCTAATGTCTTTGCTGCAGATTGCTTTTGCAATTCTCAGATCAGTCTTAAATGCCTCCGCTTATTAAGGAAAGTACTATAGTCTCTTATTTCATTCATTATGTTGATAATATTCTGATCCAAACAAATCATCGTTGATATGGCTCAATAAATAACTAATTACTAGGAAAGCGTGGTAGAATTTGACTGCCTATATTTCAGGTACCCATTGGTCAATCAAATATGAACAGTCCACTAAATCATATTCCGAGAATACAGTCTGTAATTCAAATATTAAAAAAAACTTTTCTTTAATGCAATGTCTGAGAATAGAATATTTGATCAAAGAACATTATTAAGGAAGGCATAACATAAGTCAGGAGAATAAGTCCCTTCTGATTCCTAACCTTGCAGCATCAAAATAATGGAAAAAAGCAATACGTGTCTCCAAGGAATTTTTTGTTCACCCTAGTGATTTCTTTCCAGCTGACTGAAAGTGATTTACCTTTCACTGTTTCATTTGCGTGATTATTATGATTATCAGTACCAGAAAATCAGGATGAAACTAGTAAGAATATTTCACACATCCAAAGACGTCCAATCACACGCGAACCTGGGACGGAATCCATTAGTTAATGGGACTAAGCTGCTTCCATCTGATAGATTCCAGGTCATTGAAGTCATTCCAGCTGATCTATCATGATCTACATACAGAGTTGCTGAATTCTCCACGCTCTGGAAGACAGTCACTCATACATAAACAGAATCCAATAGGTAATGAGAACATTGCTTTTCCGTGCCAGGTATCATTCCAGCTGACTACTTTTAATTTAAAGGCAGAATTAGCTCTGGGAAGTTGAAATAGCTTCAAAGTTCTTGCAGAAAGAAGTGTTCAACCGTAGGTTACGGTATTAAAAAGACGGAGAATGAAAAATAGTATCTAATTTTAGGAGTCTTTCGTCAGATCCGCGTTGAACAAAATATTGTTTATGAAAATCAATGTGAAAGGCTATAGTTCGAACTTTTTGTAGGGATATAATCAATCATATGAAGAGCCCAAACAACCTGGAATAGAAAGTGACTTGAAATAAAATCCCTAAGGGTACGTACTAGAATTTTCATTCCAATTGAATATGTGCGCCGATCATTCCATGCAATTAAGAAAAAGGACACTGCGTTGCATGAATACAGTTCTGAGATCAAGAAAATATGATTTGATATTACATATATATATATATATATATATATATATATATATAGATATATATATATATATCCCTTTCATATTTTAGGTGAGAAAATGAAGCATAGATTTTCCTTTTTTCTGACAATAGACGATACATTTTGATGCTGCTTATATATGAGTGATGTTCATCAGGAGTTTGACCATTTATCTTTATTCTTTAATCCTGACCCTGTCTTCACCCTTCATTCTTTCCATCGCTTTTACCCTCTCTTTACCTCATTCTTTCTCTCTTTTTCCATTGACTTTTCTCGGAATATCAGTCTTTTTCCCACGAGAAAGCTATCAACGATTCATATCATCACACCAATGAAGAATCCACCATTTTTATCTCTTTCTATCTGTTTGAGGAGAAAGGGAGAAGATTACGATCGATGACTTTGCTGCAACATGCATTTTTTGTCATCATAAAATGATGACGTTTTCCCTTCCCTTAGTAATTTTTCTCCGTCTCATTTTTTTATTTTTCTTATTTTGTATCTTTTCCTTCCTTTCTTTGATGCTGGCTTTTCCTTTTGATTATAATCGCCCAATCTTCTTTTTTATTTCTATCATTTTTTAATATCATTTTACAGCCCTAAGATATTTTTTCTCTCTTCTTCATATCAAATACTCTCCATAGATCTTTTTTCCATCCTTCCTCAATCATTTTTCCTTTCATTTTCTTTTTTCTCTCTCTCTCCCAGTGAATTTTCATTTGATTTTCTCCCTACTATTTTCCTCCTCCTTCTCAACAAAATCTATTCACAACACGTCGTCAAGTTGCACAACTGCCCTAAAAACTGCGAGATGCCATTCATTTTCCCCTTTTACAATATTCATTCTCACTTCCAATCACCGACGGATCCCAATTAAGAAAGTTGGATCTTTGCCAAGATCTGGACGTCGGAATCGATGGCTACATTCTTATTAGAAAATGATTTCAAGTGAGCAATTCTGGCTTTTTTCTTTGCTTTCCTCCCTGGAGCTATCATAAAAGTATATTTCTAGTTGGTACATAGTCTGCTTTAGGTCTTAATGGAAAGGAGGAAGATTGGGTTGTGTTAATATTTCAAGGGAAAAGATGTTACCTGCCTTGAAAGTCAGTGATACAAATCTCTCTTTCATCTATGATACTAAGAGGGAATCTAATTATCTCAAACAGAAAGTGTGTTCACAAGCTCAACTGTCCGACCCCTTTTCTCTCTTTTGTATTCACCCTTCTCACACATTCACACAAAAATACACACGCACACAGACACACTCGTTGATAAATGCACACACACATACATAGAAAAATGCGCATGCACTAAGATGTGTGTGTGTATGTGTGTGTGTGTGTGTGTGTGTGTGTGTGTGTGCTTGTGTGTGTGTATGGTCTTTTAGGATAGCCATTAGCTGTTCTGTCTTATTTCTGCCAGTCTTCCTCAATGTATCAGAAAAAAATCAGAAGTTGCAAAGATTCAGATCTTGACTATAGTGAGGCTGATGGGAATCGATGACTGAAAGTTTTTCTTTGAAGCCCTTCACCGAACGTGAATAATAAAGAGGCTCCGTCATTATGAATAGGATGGTTATACAGTACACAAGCTCATCAAAAGATAACTCAACAATGATTGAGAAACTCATTGGGAGAGTGCCTATTAAAATGTCATTTCATTTTCCCAAAGTTATATCAGGGCTTTAAAATGGCTGGTTACTCTCTGGATAGACACCGTACGTGGATATCTACAAAAATAAACATGTTGATCCAGTCATGATTTTAAAAATTTGAAACTCAATTCAGATTGTATAGTTGCAAATAAGTAAAGGACGACATGTGATACTTATATTATTAGATTTTATAATTCTTTCTCATCATCATCATCAGTCTTTTAACGTTCGTCGTTGGACATAGATCTTCCCCAGGATTTGCCACAATTCCCTATCATGGGCATCGCAGAGCCAGTATTCCCGGAGTCTTCTGCTTTATCATAAACTATAATTTCGTTGTCAAATTTTAGATGCTGCTTAGTCTCTGTGTACAAGCATCAAATAAATATCCAATTGCCTAATCGAGCAGTTTGACCGACAGACTTGATTATTACCATGATGCCAAAGAAGAATGATAAAATTAAGAATGGGAGAAAGGGGAAAGACGAAAGGAAGATAGAAAAAGACAAAGGAACTAATGGTTGAGCCCAGATGATTTTGAAGGATATTTCTTCACCCTGTTTCAAATGATGCTTTTGTTTTATAGTAAACCATAATTACTTTCTGTGAGTGATCATATCGATGATATCAGCATTTGTTACAACTTGGTTCATTGAATTTGATTTGAATTCAAATGTTATTGACATTAGGATCAATGAAAAATTCTTGTGTGATCGGCCTATCTTGAAAGTCATTAAAATCAATTCCTCTCCAATTGAAGTCTGACACTATTCACTCAAAGAATTCTCCATCAAGAAAGAATCACTTAGAAAATTGCAATCTTTAAAAACTGTTTACATAGTTCTTAAGCAACGTTTTCTTGTTTAAATTTTTGTTCAGCTGGCTTTCCTCGCAATGACCCAATGAAATGGCACACGAACCATCTATTGGTGTCAGCGACCACGTTTCACACAAATAACATGCATAAAACTTTGATAATCAGTAGATATATTTGGGAAATCCTCTCTCAAACTTTAATATTTCTGAAGAAATAGAGTTGCTTCAAAGTTAATGAGCAAACATTAACCACAGTTAATGTCTCAACCCAGCTTTTGACGCATATATTCGGCTTTTTGCCTAACAGCAACTGACAAATATGAGACTGAAATAATTATTACCTTAATTTGCTTCCTGATGATAAATCCTTTTCTTTCAATTGTTTGATCGACCCCCTTAAGCAGCCCTTAAAAAGATTGAATGGTCTCAGAAACTATCTTATTCACGCCAGTGAAACTTTGTTTTTTGACTGATTTCACTTTATTGTATTTTTACTTGTAAGATTTTACTTTTTGTCACCCTCAAATCATTCTTCCTTCGTTCAGTCCGTTCTCTTTTTTTCTACTCTTTTTCCAGTCATTCTCTTTTCTTTCATTCTCTTTCTATCACTTTATAAATCGTCTTTCGTACAATTTTTTTTGTCAATCATTTTTTATCAACCTTTCTTCCTGTTCATTTTTTCAGTGTTCCCACTTTATATATCTATCTGCTCTTTCTTTACGCAATCTGTTTCTTTTTTTTCTAGAATGTTATTCCCACCTTTCATTTTATATTCCTTTTTTTATCCTTTTTAATTTGATTCATTCTTTCTTCGTTCACACGTCACACTCAATATTCTCCTAACTTAAACGTGGGTAACCCTCCATATTGCCTCTCTTGATATCTGGTTCCTTTTGTTGAATGTAACAAATATAAAACATTACATCGATAATTAGTCAAAATCAAATGAAATCCTTCAGATAAAAAATATTTTAGAAAACTCTTAGAAGTAGTTGATGTTGGCCAAATTTCTAATATAAACTGTTTAGTAAGATAGAGATGGATAAGTGGTATAGAGGGGGACCCAATTGATCCAAGTACTAGTCCCACTTAATAACCTGAGTATGGAGTTTTCATTCTTCATGTAATGAATAATCCATCGTATAAGACGCATCGTCATTTTAAAAGCTTTACTAATCAAATCCTTCAGACTTGAAGTACTTCCCACGTGCTTTCATGTACAAAATGGAGGGATTACATGAATGATAACGTCTTGATTACACAAAAAAATCTGACAATAATTTGACGATAAACTTTTCCAATTTTTTTAAACATGAGCTATCAGAGAACATTCAGTTTTTAAGAACAGAAATCTCGTACAGTTTGATGCATAATTATGAAACAATTCTTTTTACTACCGGACCCGTCTTCGAATGCGGCATACGCCATTTTAGAAATAAAGGAATGATGTTCAAATAGATTTTCTAACGCGTCTAATACTTTCAACAGACGTGGTTTCGAACAAACAATTCGATTCTTACAATTCATTCACTGATAACCACAATGTCAATATGTATACCTGACAAAAGACTAGTTAAGGTAGCAGCAGAATCCTTACAATAGTGATACTTGGTGATAGATTTTTATTATCTAAGAGGATTAGTAAAAACATGATATTATTGAAGAAAGACAATCTTGTTGAAAGGGACATAGAATGTGATTGGATGTATGAATATGAACACGGATAGATTGATAGATAGATATCAACCGGATTTGGTAGATAAAAAAACTTGCATTTTCAATATACGAAATGGGTTCCTATTATGCACATAATTTAAACACGCAATATATATATATGTATATATATGAACATATACATATGTATATATATATATATGTATATATATATATATATATATATATATATATATACATACATACATACATACATACATACATTCATACATACGTACATACATACATACATGTATGTGTGTGTGTGTATATGCAATTATATATACATATATAGATGATATAACTACTTAATATTTCACCCATAAGGACTCTTATTCACACATACACCCCTTTCGTTCTCACTATATATTTATGTTTATATATGTGTGTGTGTGTGTGTATGTGTGTGTGAGTGTGTGTGTGTGTGCTGTTGTTGTATTTATGAACATAATTATATATCTGAATTCATACATGTCTATTGATTAACTCTTTGAAAGCAAATAAATATCAATATTGAAATTCCAAGAGAAGAGGATTTTAAATTATTCCCGACGCCAGGATGAAGCCATAACTGAATGCTATCGTTCCTTAACTCAGCAACAACGTCAACATTTACTGAGAGATCGAATTGACGACATTTCATTAACCAATTTCATCTTTTAGTCTGCGTCTCACTATTCTTCATTGATCATATAAAATCTTAGTGAGACGTTTGCTTATCACAGTCTAGATTCGAAATTCATGTTAGGTGCAGCAACGGGAGAAAAGTTTGATAAAAGATTCTGTTAATAACATCGTGAAAATGTTGGAGAGAATAGAACGGAAAACCTATCCGAATCGAAGGTAGCTTTTCTTAAGAATTGTCGATGGAAGTAAGAAATGTTTGCATCCACCAACACACAAATGTACTCTGACCCTCACAATAGGTGAACCTTGTGAAATACTTCACCTTTAAGGGGAAACGTGTAAATAATTCTATCTTAAGGATAACATGATGTGTGTCTTGAAGTATCAAAGAATCAAAATAGTTTGCCAAGACTTTCTGTAACATGGCAATATTCAGAAGTTATTCCAACCATATTATTTTTTGAGACCACAACAGATTTATATTTGATTTGAGGTTTCCGGCTTCAAACTCAACAATTTTCAGTATTCTTGATTGAAATGTGTAAAGAACTATCTCAAATCAATCAGTCTTCGGGGTGTGATATTTGTCTTTTATTCTTCTTCAAAGTCAAATCTCAGGCACAGTTGATAAAATATGTAGGCTTTTTGAGTCCAAAATGTCCCTTCGTATTTATTTATATGAGAGTATTATATATATATATATATATATATATATATATATATATATATATATATATATATATATATATATATATATATATATATATATATATATATATATATATATATATATATATATATATATATATTTATATATATATATATATATATATATATATATATATTTATAAATATATATATATATATATATATATATATATATATATATATGCTCTTCCATAGGAATTGAGCACTCTGGTGAATGAGGGGTCTCAGCCTAAATGAATATATCGCATAAATTCAGCCTTAGTGACCACCAAGTTCCGTAGTCCATAGGTAGGATATTGGCCTCCGAGTCCGATGCAAGGGTTTCAACTCTGCCTCGCGGTAGTGGATAGGTTAAAGTCAATAGCCCATACTGAAGAGATGTAATACATCGAAACAGCTGTCTTTGGATGACACAATATATAATATATATATATATCATATACTATATATGTGTGTGTGTGTGTATGTTTGTGTATTTGATTTTTTTGGATATGATCCGTATATTGATGAAATTGACGATTAGAAAATTGAGAAAAAAAACCTTAAAAAATTCTTTAAAAAACCCGTCAAACAACTTTTCCAATTGACCATTTTTATTTCGTCTCCTCCAGGCACCAGAAATATATTTTATTTCTCTCTGGAACCTCACTGCAGGAGAATTTTCCACCTGTCAATAACGCATCAAAAAATGCCTATATGTTATTGAAATAAGTGATGAAACTTTCTTCCTTCTTGGATTTTTTCCCTCACCATTATTACTTTCATCAACATATAAATATATCTATATATATATGTATATTATATATATATATAATATACTATAGATATATATATACTATACTATATATATATATTATATTCAGAAGGGAGTCGCAACTTTTTATTAAAGATCAGGACATGAAAAAAGAAGAACAAACATGCAAAGAAACTATCAACAGAGGAGAGGAGCGTAAAGATAACATTTGGACTAGAGAGCTGAAATCCTCTGCCGAGAAAAGAGATGATTGCTATCACAGACAACTTCTGTTACATCTAGCAGAACCTTCTATCCTGACATATCGTTGATCTTTGATCCAGGGCCGTCAATCACCAACATATGTATCTCAGTAATTGAATTCTGCTTCCTATGATCAGTCTTTTCAGATTTTAAGATGAAATCAATACATAAACGAAAGTGATAATACGGACACAGATCTTGAATTATCCCTTGAAATAAGAGTACAATACTTGATGGAATAATTCTGAAGAGAGTTTTGAAAGAGAAAGTGAACAATTCATGGTTATAGTTTATCTGAAAACTCTGGACTGACCTGAAAAGACTAACAAACGCATTAGGCCATGGAAGAATGGACAAAATAACTTAATACAAAAAGTAATAAAAAGGTAATTTATTTAGAGATGGATGCCGGAACATAAGCGTTCAGATTGTGGCGTTCCTGAAATTCTCTCTGTGTTTTTGCAACCGTCAGGTAATGAAAGTCCTTGTAAATCATCGGTGCAGAAAGAATGATTAAAGAATACTGATATTTGTTGATGAACAATAATCGATCAATACCAGATCAGATTTGAGATTGATGAGTTAGGATGGAGATTAGTTAATAAGTAGGGATCCCAAGTTGGAGGAGTAGTGAGAATCGAGAGAAATAGAAATGTTAGAATCTTCTTGAAAATCAAAAAAGATTCAGGGTTTTGTATTATCTGAAGGAATCTCAATAACTGAACAACGGAATTATTGGAATTTGAAGTCATGTAAAAGAAAAAAATTCATGAATAGATATGATTAAAATAGATTCTTTTTTCCACGGAACAATATTTACAAGTAAGGTAAAAAGACATTCGATAACATGTAGACTCTGAAAAAAATTAAGCTCCCCCCCCCAAATAAGCTGAGAAAAAGCTTATTGCATGATATGTGGTATAGCCTGAGGGTTTTGCACAAACAAACACGCAGTGCATGTAAAAGAAGAACCCATTCGTCAATTCTAGTGGCTACAATTGTTCAATTTCAGAGTGAAATTACATTGGCAAGATGAAAGAGAAAGAAAGACAGAATGAATGAAACAAAAGCAAAGACAATGAATGAACAGCGTAAAAATGATAACGATAGAAAAAACAATCAAAAAGAATCCAATGATAAGAAAAACGAACAGAAACAATGAATTAATCAGTAATAGATTCGGAAAAATATCATGAATATTATTATTTATAGGGGTCGTTT
>OY735219.1:17540031-17613332 GCA_963457665.1 Thysanoteuthis rhombus | reverse complement strand
AATTGCAATTGAACACTTGAATCTCAACAATATGTGAAACAGGCACTTGTTGGAGAGCTATGGAGGCTCACCATCATTTAAACAGGCAATAAAATTTCAATTACAATAGTGTCCAAACCACCTCGGATAAGATTAAACAGTGAATGATGCAATGGACGTATATTGAATAGTTTTGTATAAATTAAGGAACGAAACTGAATTTTAATATCGGTTGGCAATTCATTACTTTCAAGCTCTCTTTCAAGTTCACTACATATCATAGTTTTGGATTCACGCCAATCTTTGCAAAAAAATCTTATGGACAAATATTGAATTATTTATATCATTGGGGATTGGCATCTTAAACAGATTTTGGGACATAAGATTTATTTTGAAGCTTAAAACTCTGGCAAAATATTTTCTGCCATATCTATAAGTGTGTGTGCATATTTGAAACAAAGACATTTTCCAGCTTGGAAAAGTTTTCACCCTTCAGTCATGTTAACCAGATATCTTTTCAAGATTCCTTCAATGAAAGAATTTGAATGGCTCAATACAGTGGGTACAATGGTTAGTTATTTCCTCAGATTGTTGAAAAAAAGTGATAGACAGTTCGGTGAGGTTGACATCTTTATGGCCAAAAAATAGCACGATTTGGTGAAGTGAAGCGATAAATACGTTTCAAGAGGTCATTCATTTTTGCGTGGCAAAACAGTGAATTTTCTTAACAAACTATTTCGGCTTACAAAAAGTTTATTGAAGATCTTTTGCTTTCAAATTGCCAGAACAACCTGAATTCAATTTTTTTCTCGGAATCATTAATCATAAAAATGGTCGTTTAATATTTCGAAAAAAATAACTAAAAAGTATAAATTTTCTGGTAGATTTACGACAAAACAATTTGTCTAGATAAGCCTTTGAAGGTTTTTCCAAGACAATACATTCATAATATCAATGTATCTATTTTTATAAATTTTGCTTTACGTTATCCCTTAGTTAAAGCCATATAAAAGACTTAGTATATCTGTCCAGGAGTAATCACAATAGGCTACTTCCTCCGTAATTCTAAGTTTTCAAGTAAAGAATGTTTTGTTGATCTATGCGAAGCCATTTTGATTGAACAAGCCTCTAGAAGTGCTCTAAACCCGAGACTCTGATTCTTTCTATGTGAAACTCATCTTGTTGAGTCTTTTCATCACGAAACATGAGTTAACCTTACCCAAAATGTGGTTCTTTCATAATTGGCCATGGTCAGACCCTAAGGGAAGATGACGTGTTGACCCAATACTCATACCCGATACAGATGAAAAAGGGGGTAAAAAGAGTGAGAGGAATAAATAGGAGAAGAAAACATGGGGTATGGGGACTGAAAAATAAAAAGAAAAGTAAGCAAAAAGAAGGAAGGGATTGAACAAGGAGGAAAAAAGATGCTAAAAAAGTTAAAATGTGTAAGAAGGGGGAGGAAAAAGAGTGAAAAGAAAATGGTCATGGAATAAGGACATTTGCTAAGCAAGACGACAGGAACAAGATTGAGAAATTTGAAGTAGGAGAAAGGAGAAATGAAGATATGAAAAAAAAAATTGGAATGGCAAGAAGTAAAAACAAGAAAAAGGAAATCATTATTAGAAAAACCGAGTAAAAAGAGGAGGGTCAAAAGAGGAATAAAATTAAATGAAGAAGAAAGTGAAGAAAAACTAAAAGTTTGAATGGAATAATCTAAAAAATCGAAACGTGTTTCTGAGGAAGAACGAATTGCAATTTGATGAAATTTATGTAAGAACGAATAAAAACGTTAAAAGTTAGAACAGATACAAAGTGAGACTTGAACGGAGTATAAAGAAAGAAACAAAACAAATCAAGAAGAATAAAGGAAATCGAAATGGGGAAGAATTCACTATAAGTAGAGAAAGCAAGTGAAACATGATGTGAGACGGGTGTCGAAAAAAAGAAAGTGAGAAACGATGCTGCACAGGGGGACAAAACGAAAGAAAAAGAGAGAGAGAGAGACAGAGAGAGAAGAAAAAAACGGTGGGGGAAAAAGAGTCTAAATGAAACAGTTATAATGACAATAATCCATAGAGAAACAAAGGAAGAAAATAAAGAGAGGCAGGAAGAAAGAAGAAAGAAAGAAAGAAAGAAAGAAAGAAAGAAAGAAAGAAAGAAAGAAAGAAAGAAAGAAAGAAAGAAAGGAAGGAAGAAAGAAAGAAAGAAAGAACAAAAAAAGGGAGATAAGTGGAACTGATTGAAAATAGAGAAACAAAAAATGCCAAAGAGAGAAAAACGGTGAAAAACCTCGAAACGTCAGAAGAGGAATGCGTAAAAGAGAGAAGATTTGAACAGAAAATCACAGACCAAAACTGTATAATGAAAAAGGGCTCTAGTTTCTCTGACTACTTTTCACTCGCTTGATAGTACGGATAATAGCGTAAGGGATACTCTGAGTCCATCTCTCTTTTTAGCTATATTTTGCCTATGTTAGCAATGTTGGGAACGGACAGTTATATGAGACCCCCTGACACGTTCACTTGGTCATCTTTGTTTTATTTTGTTTGTTTGTTTTCGAGTCCGGGAGAGATTTAATTCCGAAATCTTTTATTTCCACATTCTATCGGACCACCTGTTCGTTGTGATGTTTTGTCTACCTTTCAATCAAATCTAGGGAGATTTCTTTTCAAGATAAATAATTCACAATTAATCACTGATTACCTCAAGAATAAAAAGAATAATTCTTCAACAAAGGTATATGAATGTCTATTCAGAAAGTTGCTCAAAAGGCTAATCTCACAGACCGTTACAGTTGTAATGAGTTCAATTGGCACTAACTGCACTACTACAGTTGTCTGTACTAGTAAAACCAAACGTAATACATGCTAATGGTTACTGCCATAATGTGATGGTTACAAACGCATCTCGAAATCTTTATTACTGACAATGCATGCATGCTTTTCAAAATTTGTGAAAGCTTACACCAATGGTCAATGATAGGAGGTCAATGTATTAGAAATCGACGGATTCGATCTTTGACTTTTGACTAGCACTTGTGAAGGGCAAGAAAAGAGAGAATCTCATCTCTTTTGCAACTCTCACGTCTAATGGGGTCACATATGCTGATCCCCATTACTATGAGTTTATATTAATCCTGCTGTGAGATTCCAAGTTCTTCTTCCAATGAATTGACTCAATTGTCCTCTTAGACGGAATACAAATTTGCTAACTTTCCCCACACTATTAAAACTGTTGATTCTTGGGTGTTAATCAAAGGACAATTCATGGAATTGAAATTAAATGTGATTGATTCGTCCAATTCTTATTTCAAAGACTATCATCAATGAATCACCACAGAGACTTCATCTGTTTGTTTGCTTTTTTTTTTCTTTTTTTTTTTTTTTGCCTTTGTCGGAGTATAATTACGTTGACAAATATTTTCAAAAAATTTCATTCTCTTCTAACCAGAATGTCATTCCTCCTTGGCAAATGAAATATACTTCAAATAATGATTCAGATTCGTTTATTACAATAAATTTAGAATGGCAATAATTAAACTATCATCTAAACTGGAATCTATGAACAAGGGCCTCTTTGCTATTTTGTCTATTCCTAGTGGATTATCACTTGACTTCAAACAAAAACACCTGGTTAACAAAAGGAGCAGCAGATGATTTTTATCATATGAACGAAGACATTGGAGCAAGTGTATGTCCATTTAGTTCTCAGCTGGTCGAGGCGCGGGAGTTGAAGATAGACAAGACAAAGACAGATACAGATTCGCTAACAAAGAAGTGGCCGAGGTTAGTGAGGCACTATAGTAGTATCAAAAGATTTAGCTTGGGGCCATTTCGTTCAATGTTCTTGTACAATATACAAGCATAGGAAGCTAGCAGACAAATTGCGCAGCTACGTATATGGGGGGATCCTGTTGTCGACATTCTCTTTTAAAAACCTCTGTATTTCAGTCTGATTTGAACACCTCATTTCCTTTGCCATATCTTTTTCAGGCTTTTATTCCTGTTTTCTTTTTTGATAATTTTTCATTTTTATTTCATGAAAGCTTTCTTGTGACTTCAATGAACCATTTAATTCATAAGAGATTCTACACGGACCTGTACGTTAGCAATGATTCAAATCTATTCCTCTTAACTCTGTGTGCTGCGATGGAAATACATTTTTCGTGTGATTAAACTACACCTGACTGCATAGTGCTTACTTGGGATAGATGTCATCTTCCATGTACGTGCTATTTGAAATAAATCCGATTGGAGTTAACGTTTTGATGGATGAAGTATACTATTTATTTGCGTACTGAAAATGTCCCTAAAAGTCATATAGTTGGCTTTCAACCCGATTCCGGAAGACTGACCATTCTTCCCGATGAAAGTTTGAGATTGAGGGATCCATCCGTGTCTTATCTCACAGATCAGCTCGTATAGACGTTAGCCTTGACCATCTATGAGTTTATACATAACTAAAAAGTCGAGTTCAAACACATGTACATGCATGTAGTAATAACTACGAATTCAGTTCAACTTGTTATTTCTGGTTGGGTGAAGTAACAAATACGTTAAAAAACAGTATATGCACCTCTCAGACTACAATGTCAGCCGATATTGTTAAATCAAAAAGATTTTTTTAAATATGCTTATTAAGGTAGATTTAACAACTACATGTGCTACATAGAAAGAGTTTTTCGACACTTGTTTTTTCCGCATTCGAGACCAACAACATAGAAAACTTTGAAGGAAGAGCAAACACAGCGTGATAAGTCTGAGCATTGAATTGCAATTTAGCTTCTATTTATATATATATATATATATATATATATATATATATATATATATATATATATATATATGTATGTGTGTGTGTGTGTGTGTGTGTGCGTGTTTCTGAATGTATTTACGTGTGGGCATCTATCTCTGTATATTTGTATATATTTATACTTTACTTTTCTGTTTGGTTCCCTGACAGTCGTTGTGTTAAAATACTCCCTGCTGTTTCCCGATCTCCCTTCTACATTTTCTGACAACTTTGATTTCATCTCCTAATTCACTTATCTATTGGTATTTATTATTGGTATTATAATTCCCCAACTCTACATTAGTACCCCTTCGTGAATATCTTTCTACCAAATGGACATAATTCTCTATCTTGTCCTGGGCTGTCCTCTTATCTAGACTAACGTTCCAGATATATTTTATTATTTTATTTATGACATGTTTCTAAAATTCAATGAAAGATTTTTGCATGCATAATCAAACAGCTGATTCCTTAAGAGTCATCATTTTCTCTCTTTATTGTCAGACCACCTGTTTTGACGCAAAATCATCCCGTCCATGTATCGTCTTACACTATCAGGACTGTCAATGCTAGCAGACAATGGTAAAATAAAACGTTCGTTTTATTACAATTCAGCAATTCCCATGAAACATTAATTCTGTTTTACATAAGTGTCTACCGACAATATAACTGTCATTGTCTCTGGGGTCAATTTGATCAGACGATTCTTTCCTTTTCTATTTGTTATTCACAGGACTAAAAAGAAAACAGAAATATACTCCAGTCACTAACGTGTATTGGGAGACTCAAAATGATGTAACAACTGCTGTATTCTAGTTCTGGGCTATCACCTAATAATGTCATTTATCTATCATCTATTGACATTTGTTTCGTGATCTCTGTTAAAGAAGTGTGCAATACGAATTTCATTTGAAAACCTGAAATGTTCAATTGATTGAAATGGAAACACATCGTATTATCCACAAAGAAACTCATGCATACATACGCACATATATATGTTAGCACGTGCGCACAGGCATGATTTTTAGTATGATTATGCCCTTAAAAACCGTTTATATGCATATATATCAATCAAAAGAACACGTACACACAAGTACGTCAATGTATTAACGTAACAACTGTTTACATGTAATGTTATGTACACTTTTTATGTTCTGATATATAGAATGGCACGTGTGCGTGTGTGTGTGTGTGTAAGTATACACAGAGAAACGTGCACGCTTTATATACTTACGATGGATAGAAAAGGATACAGTGAATTATTTTTTTTTTAAATGGAAGGACACATATATATATATATATATATATATATATATATATATATATATATATATATATATACATACATACATATATATCATAAATGCAATGTATCACTTTGGAACTTTATTTGAAAAAACCTTGAATGTATCAATTGGACTTTATTTCTGTTGGAATATATATATATATATATATATATATATATATATATATATATATATATATATATATATATATATATATTGTCATCCACAGACAGATGTTTTGATGTATTACATCTCTCAGTGTGGCTATAGACTTTCCATTATCCAATTCCACGGGACAGAATTCAAACCTTCACTCCAGACCCACAGGCCGACTACGAAACTGGACAGTCAATAAGGCTGAATTTGAGCAAAATATTAATTTACACAGAAATCCTTCATCCAACAGAGTGCTCTATTCTTATGGAAAATCGTTGTAAAGCTTACAGAGGATGAGTTACCTCAAAGAATGCTCAACCCTGAATAGATGAGCATTAATTATTGCGTCATCCACAGACAGATCCGATGTATTACATCTCTTCAGTGTGGCTATTGACTTTCCATTATCCCATCCAGTACTGCAAAGCATAATTGAAACCTTCACTTCAGGCCGATATCCAACCTCTGGACCACGGAACTGGACAGTCAAAAGGCTGAATTTAAGCGATATATTTATTTACGCAGAAATCCCTCATCCACCAGAGTGTTTTATTGCATATCTCTTGTTTTTCTGCGATGTTTAGGACAATGATATGTTATCACAAATAACAACCATCATAATGATAAGAGATTGTGAACTTGCGTTTCAAATGGTCCTTTCAACAAATCCGCAGAAACACTTTTGGTTCCAGTGGATAAATGTACACTTATCTGGATGGAGTAAATTTTTTTCTAAACAAATGTCTGTCGTCTAATCCGCGTTGCTATGTGTGAACACAATTTTATTTTCTGCCCTAAACAGGGTAAAATAAAAATTGACCATTGCTATGAATAAAGTATGTTTTTATCTGTTCTGATTATCTGCTCGGTTTTTTTCAATATCAGGATTACTGAATCCAATTGCAAAAAAAAGAGGACTTTACTTGGTATAATCAAACTTTACTATGTATCTATAGATAACTGTATGAAAAGTGAATTCCAGTTGAAATGTGTTTTCTAAAAGAGCAGTCGCTATTTTCTTTAAAGCCGTCTTGTAATTGAAAAAATTGGGGGATATTTTGACTTTCTCTTTCTTTCTCTCCCTGTCATTCTTCTTCTTCTTCTTCTTCTTCTTCTTCTTCTTCTTCTTCTTCTTCTTCTTCTTCTTCTTCTTCTTCTTCTTCTTCTTCTTCCTTCTCTTCTTCTTGCATTTTTTCTTGACTGTTCCTTTTCAATCCTACTTTCTTTAATTGATTACTCCTTTTTTATGTCTTCTTCCTCTTTCTCTTTCATCCTGTCCTTATATTCTTCCATTTCTTTCCGCTAACTTCTCTTTTTTTGTATTTCTCACTTGCTTCAATCATTTATAAAGCTTCCTGCACCTCTGTCTTTGTGTTTCTCTCCCTCTCTTTCTTTCTTCCAATACAAAAATGAATGAGGAAGGGAAAAATTGAAAGCAATTACTCTCAGACGCCCCATGAAAACAAAATCAAAGTCCTAAATTAAGTTGGAACCACAAAATAATTATGTCGAATTAAATAGAATGTCTTCAAACATTAACCATTTGGGGAACCTCTTTCAATAACTGAATTTTCTAAGAAGCCCTACAGAAACAACTCTTTCGTTCAATATATATATATATATATATATATATATATATATATATATATATATATATATATATATATATATATTGGATTATGATTTTGCTCACAGAACTCATCCGAACATTCACAAACCATTAGGAAAAGAACACATCCGAACAATTAATAACTGAACGGCGTCCTTGACATGTAAATAACCAAGATATTTTTTTTTGTTTTTTTTTTTTCTCTACGTTACTGTCACTAAAATGTATTTGAAATTTGAGTTATTATGCAGTAAGGGAATTATCGGGTATAAAATAATTGAATTAAGACTGCATACGGAAAAACTGTGAAAAATTTTTCATGTATTTGGGAATTATTTATATATTATACAAAAAATGCACGAATTACCTAAAGATATCGCGTGTAATATAGTTTAAATATAACTGCTTGAAGCCAATTATTCTCAACCAGTACGGAACTGTTTCAAGATGATTAAAAATACTTTAATGGTTGATCATTTATAGAATTTGAAAGTATTTTGAGGAGAGCTAGAGACTTTCTCTGTAACGCCATCAGCGTAAAATTGAAATCTAACAAAAACCATAGAAAATCCAAGGTATTTTATTGGCTGCAAAAGTCCTCCAACTTACAAGGAATTCTCTCTGTACGTATGTTAGAAATTACGTAGTAATGGTGCAATTTTAACAGCCACTCATCCCCAGGTAACAAGTGTCTGGATTCAGTACTTCATCTTTCCTCTGTGAAACAATAGATATCAAGGTTACAAATCATATCCCTTCACGTGAGATTCCATGTCTCCTCAATTTTCATCCAAATAATATCTGGCTCGTCGTTTAAGATATTTTTACATCTTTTTCCTTCCAATTATCTGTTCCCCTTGGATCCAACCCCTCAAAATATCCCTCACAAGGCACTACTACTACTACTACTACTACTACTACTACTACTACTACTACTACTGCTGCTGATGAACATACTGAATTTCTTCCAGATCAGTGAATGACCCGTTTACATTTTCAATTTCCCCCTGTGTTTCTTGTATTTTGTATCGATTGTGATAATCGATTCTATCTCTGAGACAAACACTTTCATCTTTGAATATTGTCAAGTATTGATCCTTCAGAATGTGCGCGACAATACTGGGCCTTGAATAAGTGGGAATCCATAAGAAATCCACCAGGAAATGGTCAGGTGAAGGTAAGGGAACTAGAAAAAATATTCTCAATGATCGAGGCTACAAAGAGAAAATATAATTGAAAGGATTTCCATTTTGATCCGAAAACACATTCATATAGACTGAGATAGATAGATAGATAGATAGATACATACATACATACATACATACATGCATGCATACATACATACATACATACATACATACATACATACTTAAAAAAATAGACACAAACAGCGATAATAACTGATGAGCTTAGGAAAAGAGGCATATCGTTAAAGGGTATTATCCCTCGATAAATCGCAAGGGATACTACGGATAGACACGGGAAAATATTCTCCTTAACTCAAATAGAAGTAAAATGTTATCGCCATCACTTCATTTGTATTCCTTATATTACAGTTTTCACAAACAGGTTTCTCCGGTCGAATAGACGGATTTTGCACTCCAATATTACCCAAATCATCTTAAGTTTTATTCATGAAAATATAGGCACTTCTTCAGGACGTTGTACACTGCAGATGAGGGATGAAAGGAGTTTTATTGGTAAATAATTTATAAAAAGTAATGTTGGCAGAATTAAACTATATTTTGTAGTGTATACCAAGGAGATTGCATGTTCATTTTCAAATCCTGCATGTTAGATGGCTGTATATGTTCAGAACACACTTTTCAAGAAAAAAATGAAAAAGAAAATACGGGATTTAAAGCTTAACAAGAAGAGAATTCTATTTTGCGTGAAACTTTATCCATTGCAAAAAGCTCAGTTACCAGTGTGCGTCAAGGAAATCAGAATTCTGTTAGCTGCTGGGTATTTATGGTTAGTGCACAAACTTAAGTCAGAAGAATGATTGAGCTCTTGGATTTGGCAAGCTATTACTGACCATATTTCATTGAAATGCTTGAATTTGTAAAAAAAGATACAACACAGTTTCGATGATACTATGTATGGAGGTAAATTCCACACTTGGGAATGGCGGTATCCAATTGTAATGACATCGAATGTTTGACAGTCTGACACCAATGTTTCAAAGAATGATCAAACTTTTTATAACCAGTGAATACCTAAAATATTGTTTCATGAATACGGAATTTTCCGTCCAACTAGTGCATTTCTTTATGAGTGTAGATTGTTTTTTTGAATGGAATGACTAAAAGTTATCTAAGTTGTAATGATTGACTGTAATAATGATAGTAGTAGCAGTTGTAATGATTGTGATTAGTAGTAGTAGTAGTAGTAGTAGTAGTAGTAGTAGTAGTAGTAGTAGTAGTAGTAAAAACTTACACAATTCACTGCTGTATAGTTGATAGCAGCCCTCACTTCAATCAGAGGTTTGGAATTTCACTCCAAAAATGACCCATCAGAAATACTTTTTGTCTCTCTTACTTTTAAACGAGATTTTAGATTACCAATTGGTATTGTTGGACATCTTAAAGTATTTCGATGAATTTTTGGGGTGTTTTCTTAGGTTACAAGGATAATATCTATTTATCGTTTTGCAATATTTTCATTATTGTTTTGCATTTTTTTCCTGTTCTGTCTGAAGTCCCTTCTTGGCTGTTCTGAAGATACATCAATCGATTTCCCAAATAGTTCTTTTTCTCCAGTGAACCAGTCATGTACGTCTAGCGTTTAGTTAGTCCTCAGTGGCAGTAGAGAAAAAAACATCAATTTGTACTTTTCAATGATTTGGGTCATTCTTCAAACCGACGGACTTTCAGATCCTTTATCTAATGTGGCGCATAGCAGCTAAAAACAAAAAATAATTTAGATATACTCATTTTTTTTCATTTATTATTAAAAGTGTTTTCATTTTTTTCTATGATTCATCAGAGAATTATTTCTCTTTATAGTGGAGTATGGTACGTCGGAGAAAACATTTCTTTTGATATCTTTGATATCTTTCCCTGTCTCTCTTGTTTACAAATTATTTCCCTCTCTCCCTTTCTTTGACTCACTTACATACACACACACACACGCACACACATTTACATATATGTATGTGTGTGTGTGTGTTGGTGCATTAGTTTGTCTGTGTATTCATGCATGTCCAAGTGAAAAAATTATCAGCATATATATATATATATATATATATATATATATATATATATATATATATATATATATGCGCACATGCATACAGAAACGCATACACACACACACGTCCACACACACACACACACACACACACACACACACATATATATATATATATATATATATTTCAAGCGACTATTCTTTCATCTCTGCTGGATTCAAAAGAAAATAATTTTAGAATTGTAAGTATTCTTTCTCTTCTCAAATCTGGTCGGTAACGCACTCTATCAAAAACAAAGTTATGCAAAAGAACGTGAGAATTTATGCAGCAAATATATACAATTATTGATGCTTTTTTTTTTCTAATATTTTTTTTAAGTTGTAAAACGTTTATTTACATTTGGACATATTTACCATCTTCCTTAAAACAAAATCAATATATCATCTGTCAGGAGTTGTCTGTTTGTGAAGACTAGGAGGCGCTGTCTTAAAAGATGTTGGGTTCGAAGATTTTCAGGGCACAAAGATAAAAGATGCAAGGAGTAATCTTCAATAGAATCGTAGGTTCAATTCTCTTTTGTGAAAAAAAAATGAAAAAATGATGCAAGCCATGATTGTGTAAAGCAGTATACATCCCACATCGTGGTAATTATATTAGCGAAATGTTGTGTATGTCAAGTGAAAAAAGAGATGATGTATATTTTATTTTCAGGTGGAGAGTTCAAGTTCAGCCGACAAGGAAAAAAATATATATCATTTTTGAAACGGCTGATCGAATCGTCATTTACTTTTACTTTGGTGAAACGTTTAGTTCCCGATTTTTTGGTGTATTGGGATAGATATAAAATGATGCCTTTTCTTTGTACGATTTCCCAGAAGCAAAGAAAAACATTTATGCAGCAACTGAAACCATTTATCACATTTTAGGTTACGTTTTTTCTAACACATCTAAAGCTCACTGGAAGTCAGAATCCGTTTATGTAATTTTTAAAAACGTTTGAAATACAACAAACAGCGTAAAAATAACTTGCAGACGGAACATGGAGATTCAGTAATATCACCTTTGATTTCGAAATAAATAATCAATTACTTTCTATCGTGATTTTATTGGGACTTTTTACTTGAATCGGGACAAGAGCATGATACGACCAACAAATGATACGGTTTTCACTGAATTATACTGTTTTGCCAAAATTTTGGCTTCCATTTACCAACTCCCTCGTCCATCCTGTTCGTTCGCCTGTACTTTTTATCAATGTGACGAGAATGAAAAGTGCGAACGATTGTCTCAACGAGAAGAGTGAGAAATTTTCGAATCCGTTTAGTGAAAAATGTTAATCGAGGTCAAAGCGAAATTTAATAGAAATGCATTGAACCCGTTCGAAACATTTTGAAAATGTTTTATTCATTGGTCGGCCATCACTAAAAGGGACATTTATTTATGAATGCTATGAAATCAATAAATATATCACCATTTGGACTTGTTTAATCAAGTTTATAACAGCGACGGTCTAGCATATATTTCCCGTTAAAATCAATGCAAAAAACATTAAAGTAGGAGTGAACCCTATTGACATCGCATTCTAATCGTTCATAACAATTTGTTAATGTCTTTTCCGTCAGGCACCAATGGATAAAAGGAAGATAAAGTACGTTTTTATTAATGGATGCTTTTAGGGACATAATTGTATGAGCGCTACAAATATTATGTTAAAATTTATGACGGCCTGTGTACTTTGTGCGTAGAAAAAAACCTTGTCAGCCAGAATATGCTGAATTTCTCATGATAAAAGCAAGCAGTGTGAATCGAAATTAACGCTGTTGATTTTGACTAGATGTACATTCACATCCTTAAGGAAAAAATAGCTGAAATCTTCACAATTCTTTCTCCTGAAGTGAGTTAACAATGATCAGAACTCTAACAACAATTTTGAATGTCAATGAATTTAAAACAAGAAAGATTGTCTGTCAAGAAAAGTATTTAAATGTCTTTTCAAATGTCATCATATTTGTTAGGTAAGCGTTTTTTGGTCAACAGAATTATCTGCTGTTTACTAAAACAGAGAAAACAGTGGCACTGCTTCTCCAACTAAAGACAAACGATCAAATGATCGTTGTTTTGAATGAATTCTGAATAATAAACAGAGAACAGCTTATGGAGAATAAGACTTTTGAAAGAATTAGCATACATACTATGTTCCAATCATTAGATCAGCAGTTTAAACCTAAATAGTAATAGCTTAGATTATAGTAGAATGACTGTTACAGGGTGATTGGGCTATGCAGTTCTTTCCAGTTGGGAAACAACTTTGAAAATCAGTAATTAAATTCTTGACTTTTGTATAGACATAAAACAAGCATTTCAAATACTGAATATAATACATCACATGCCTTTATCTGAAAAATAATATCCGTTTTTTTTTACTGTCAAAACATTTCAAAACAATTTTATAATTTGATCAGAGAATATCTAAGAAAAAGAAAGTATTCAATCATTTTTTGGTGTTGGCAAGAGTTCTTTCGGCTCCAAAAACATACAAAAGATTTTCCATCAAACAATTGTAGTTGTGCTTATATCCTCTGGAATAATAATGACTCCTCTGCATGGTTAAAAAAAGTCTTCCATATATTTAGATATTTTTCACCCTTCTTTTTCTCTCGCTTTCTCTCGCTCTTTCTCTCTCTCTCTCTCTGAGTCTATTTTCCCTATCTTTATATTTCCCCCTGTCATAAATACACATGCAAATATAACTGCGTATGTGCATGTGTGTTCTCGCGCGTGTTCATCACTTGTTCACGCATGTATTTCATTAAATGAGCATCCTGTTTATCATTTGGTAGCTTTTCATGTATTCCCCATGCATTTCTCTATGAATCAAAAGAATACTGTTCCATTCTTAGAATACATATGAAACATACTTGAACCCTTCTTATTTTTTATAATTTTTTTCATTTAAGGTAATTTTTGTACTTTATTTTCCACTCCATTCGTTTGGGCCCTTAATCCTCTCCTCTCTCTTTCAATCAATTTTTTTCATTTCATCTTTTCCTCTTTGTTTTTACCATCTTTTCTTTCTTTCTTCCTGTTTCCCTCTTTTTTTCTCACCTTTCACTCAAAGTTTCAATCTTTTCTACAAATATTCACTAACTCTTCCCAAGCCTCTGTTTTCCAGAGATAGACATGACTTGTATGAGAGGAAATGTGCATGTAATGAACCTTCTTTGTAAAGCTGTAACTATCGGTGTCAACTTCAAAACTGTTATGAATGAAAATTTTATTATCATCTATCATTTTCACAGTGTAATCCCATTTTCAGATCATTCTTCAAAGAATTGAATTATATGTTTCTTAAATATGTAAACAGGATGATTTTCATTTCAATCTGTGCCAGATCATCAGATTTCTGTACGAAAAGATTATAATTTTTTTTAATTTCGCATTTGTTGTTGAAAGGATATATACTCCGATTTTAGAGGGTTTTTTTCCTAAAGGAAAAGCAAGAAAAGTTGGCCATTATTATGGGAACCCATTGCAACTCGAGACAAAAAAAAACAAAACATGGAAAATATATTATTCGAAAGAAACTATTGATATGGATTTCCCGTGGCTAGTTGGTTAGAGTGATCATAGTTCGGGAAAACCATCCTCCGGTGTAAAGGGTCATGAGTTCGATTCTACCCTTGGACCATTTTATCTATTCCAATGTATGCAATTGATTCAGTTATTGTTGACGTTTAGCTACTTTTGAAAGGAACACAAATCAGAATGAAGGTAAATAGTGGAAAAAAAGGAATAAATAATAATGATGATGACAGTGATGATGCCAGTAAGATAAAATCTTGAAAGATTGATGATAAATCTGTGTGATAGAGAAGAAAAAAACCTTACAAATTCGTCCCCAGGAGTTTATCAAAATACAGCAACATATTTTGCCCCTGGAAATGTGAAAAATGTCTGGATAAAAGTTCACCAAATGTGGAAAGGAGTTGGAGTAGCATTTCGAGTTTTCTGAAGATATGGACAAATCAGTTCATCTCAAACACGATATGCTGTTTCTGCAAATGAAACAAAGTACAAAAAGGAAAAAATCTATTATCTCAACTGAGAAAACATTTGTGTAAAAATAGAAAGCGTCATTAACTTGTTTGAAGAAAATTGGTAAATTGGTGTTGCTTCTAAAAAGGATGTGAGTTATGGACAAAAACATGTCAAATGTAAACAGTACAGAAAGGGAATAAAATGGCCCGTCAGTTATTGGCATTTCTTGATGGTTCTGTACATAAAATGACAGCCATACATCATCGGCAAATTCTTGTTGAAATAAAGCTTTTTTCAGAACTATTCAGTCGGGTTCACTCTATTTAGAGTCAAATCATTGGACAGTGACAGTGACGTTCGGCAATTTTTAGTTTTCTTTATCTGACCCATATTCCAACACCTACAAGCGCGCACGTACACACACTACATACAAACAAGCACATAAACACACACACAGACAGAGCAATACTTATACACATTTCGACATAAACTTTCACTCACTCACAGGCAGTCGAATGGATAGGACAAAAAGGGATGGGGGTGGTTTTGTCAGTTATTTCAAGATATATTTCATTCCATTTATAGTCTTTTTTCTGTTACTTCGGAACCAGAAACTGCGATTTCTAACTGTCAGTGCAATCTACATATAATCGATTGACAGTGTGTCAGTATGAGCTAAGTCCATTAAAATAGGTTTGTGAGTTTTTTTGTATAAGTATATTGCGTGAAATGTAGTGTAAAGTTACGTGTTTAGATTTGTGTCTAAGTTTCTTTCAATGATACTTACAAACGTGTCTAAAAATTTATGAACCATTGACTAAGCATTTTTCATTGACTGAACGATATTCATACAATCGATTAAGTGTGTGCTTGTGCTTGTGTTGGGGGTTGTGGCTGAATGAATTGCATATCTTTGAATGTAACGTTTTAGTGTGTGTGTGTGTGTGTATAAAAATACATACAAATATGTTGTTTAGTATCCGAACCAGTGCACTAAGCGATTTTCTTTTTACTGACTGAACGTTATTTATATGATATATTAAATTCCTTTTTTTTCATTGCAAAAGCTCTTTGAAGATATAAGTAAAGGTATTGCATGTAAAAAAGCAATCCAACTTTACACTGGTTAGCTTGTGTGTGTGCTTGTTTATGTGTGAGTTTGCATGATTATGAGTGTGTGTTTACTTTAAAATCCCATACAAATATGTCAGCAAGTTTATATGCATAGTCAAATGTAAAAAGATAAATCCCTCAGATCAATATGATCATTTACCCATCCTGTTGAGCATCGATCATTCTAGATCTCTCTGTCACTTTCTCTTTCTCTTTCTCTCTCTCTCTCACACTCTTTCACGCTATCTATCCATCTATCGATCAATCCATCTATCTATCTACCATTTGAGTAATTGATATTTAGTTAGTAAGTATTCTTATATCACACGGCAAGCTGGAGAGATGAGTCACGTTGACTGTGTCGCACCAACCATTCAAGATTAAGGACACATACCCAACTAATATATCCTGGTTGATGATAAACAGAGAACACTAATCTTAAAATCGTCAACAGGAATACTATTAATGAACTCAACATATCATGGCACTAAGATATACACAAAAAAATGGAAGATGGATAACCGTGTAATCCAGTATTTCCAATGGGATTTTTTCTACCTAACTTGAAAATCAGAATTCTAAATCATGGCATCTACTTAGGCTCAGACGTTGATGATTGACACTGATCATGTATACACAGATATTTTAAATATTATGGATGCTATCTTAGCATCAACATAATTCTGAAAGATCATTGTATTTTCATTCATCTCTTTTTTTTGGTTTGATTTTAGTTGATTTATGAGCAATATTCAAATTAGGGAAATTTGTTGCAATATCGGATTGGCTTGTTAGCCTGGAAGGAATATTCTTTTTTCTATTTTCTTTATTGAAGTGTCACGATCTTTTTTTTTTTTTTTTGCATCATATAAATGAACGAATGTCCACTGATTCTAATTTATTTTGGCTTTTTCTTCTCTGACCAATTTATCCCCAACAAGAGAAAAAAAGAGAAAAACAGAAAGGAGATCATAACAGAGAAAAAATCAGTTCGTCTATTTCTATCTTTTTAATGAACATGAAGCCGATAGGTTCCGAACAGGAAGTTAATTTGAAGTTTTGCCATTCCTTTTCTTCTGTTGAATGAAATCAAAGAAACATCCCAGTTAAATTCTGTTTATAAAGTAACCAGTAGTTAAATATTAACGAGGAAAGCGTCAAACTGGGACTACTCAGCATAGTCCCTTACCCCGCAGGACCTCACACACTCATCCCAACCGTTATGCCATTATTCCCGAACGATTTGAAAACTTACCTTTCAAGATTGCTATTAACTCCTTTGTCTTGTTCTCCCTAATCTCGTCAACGATCCGAAGTATAATTTGGAAAACCTTGAATTCTCGTGGACCTAAATTTTGACAGCAAATAATTGCTAATATACTTTAATGATGCCGTCTCTTGACAAAAGAAAGCATGCATTTGACGTAAACAACGAATAGGCTTGGTCATTATGAATCTGATGGTTATACTGAACGAACACTCACTCAATGAAGTTTTATTTTCCGTTAAAACATGGGCATTAAGGCCCCCTTTGATGAGTTAATACGTTAAATCAAGGCCTTGCGATTGGAGCATGAACAAGTTGAGAATAATCCCCAAAAATGTTTCCAGGGAAGAATTGAATGAAAACACAGCCTAAACAAGAGGGAGTATTGAAATACTCACCTGTTTTCTGATTTGATGTTCTTGATTTCATTTTCAAGATCGATTAAGTGTATGCCTGTTGAAAGTGTTCCGATGTTATACGTGCCATGTAGTGTGTTGTTTTCTTGGTGATAGTTTTAGGCTTGTGTTTACATTTGTATTTGGTGAGTCGCTGTTGGAACCTATCACCCTCATCCAAGACAACAGATGTCACTCAGCCTTTCAAGACCGAACATCTTGCAAGAACGGTCTTTGTATATTTGATTGGGCAGACCACGGAGAGTGTGGGGCTATAGACTACCACGCTGACCCATGACACGTTGGTAGGGTTCAGGTGGACAAGATAGATTGTAAATCAGATTAGCCCAAGAAGTCAATCTAGCACCCATTGTCAATGTTAAAATTCCCCTTCAATGAACTAAATACCGATGCTCCTTTCCAGTTAAATACGAGTTTTAAAAACTCATTTTTAGACTTACAGTAAAATCTCCCTTTTTAAAAAAAGAAGAAACAAAGAAAGCAAGATAACTAGTGTACTTCTGGTTTTTTTATACTTTACTCCTTATATATTGAATGAGAGATGAATAAAAATAACTTTTAAATCTAATCAGGACCGTCTCAAGAGAAGCTTCTTCTTTAACATCCCCAGACGCCAGTCCTTAGAAACAAAAATGGTGCCAAGAGTTGTATAGATGAACACCAGGGGACAATGCTATGTAAACAGAATAGGAAATATCTCACGACGACAAAGTGAATGGATGTGGGTAGATTTTTACAAAAAAAACAGTTTAATTTCAAAACTATCAGTATTAAAACCTCCTTTAAACAACTAAGAGCAGAAGATCCAAATAAACAACACATGTTCATTATTTGAATGCAATCTCTGTGGACTCTTATTGGGTTAAAGACTAAAATAAGGGGAAAGTATGGCCTACTTACAAGTGGAATAAAACCTGTCAAACTAGTATCATAATTCACTCACACGTAGGACAGGAATATGCATTAGTGGTAACTTCGGCCAGCTTACCGATTGAATCAATACTTCGATACATACGATTTGACCGAACCGAAAATTATAGCTATCCCACCACGTGACAGGAAAAGAATTTCTTCATATTCAATATCTGATGAAATCAGTAATGTAACTATCACTGAATTTATAATTATAATTCTGTTAGAGTATTTAAGATTGTATATCATTGTGAAATATAACGAATTCCTGTCAGTCGTGGATATTTTTCATCTTTAAAGCAAAAACTTATTCTTCTGAGGATGTAATTATTCTTAACAAACAAAAATTGTACTTATGTATTGCTGTATCCTGATTATCTTTTACCGAAATTCTGATCCCTGACAGTCAACTTATTCTTGAATGTTGATTCCATTCAGGATTTGTTATTTACAACTGCACTGTCTTGAACTCACACATAAGTGCGCACGCAAAAAATGAGAGTGGTTGCGTAGTTTCACCCTAACGAGCTTTTATGACCCAATATGATTTTTTATTTGCATTCAATTCATTCATGAAATCTTGGCAAAATTTATACATATATATATATATATATATAAAGAGAAAAGGAGAATTATTGGCACAAACTGTGTGCATGAACGTACATATGCACACACGCCAAGAACTAACAAGTGCACGCTTCCAAGAATCTCCCCAGAAGGCGAATAACACACGTTTACATCAAGAGACCCATTTAGATTTATTCCAATACCTTTTTATCAAGTATTTCTCGTGAGGTTTATTCTTTTGAGTGTACAATATTCACTCACGTGTACAATGCATACATGTAAATAAATATATATTGGAATGCGATGTAACAATAATACTCTCCCCTTGCTTGCTCACATGTACTCTCTCAGACACAGACACACACACATACACACACACACACACACACACGGACGTGCGCACACTTCTCGGTGCCATCTTTTCCGGAAGTTGGGAATCTGAGCAAAATAGCAGATGCATTTTTTTTTCAGTCACAGAATTATCTTTTTTTCCGGTTTAACCAACTTGAGATGCGTGCAGTTACTTCTTTCTTTTTCTCAATCACTTCTGAAGAAATTGATCTTAGATGGTGAGCTGTGACTGATGTTGTGGAGGAGTGAGTACTTGCATTAAAAGTGTCTAACCTGAATTTTATGTGAAGGTAAATCTTTTTTATCATATATATATATATATGTGTGTGTGTGTGTGTGTGTGTGTGTGTCAGAGAGAGAGAGAGAGAGAGCAAAAGAGATAGAGTGTGTATGCGTGCATGTGTGTGTGCATGTGCCTTTATATACTTATATACATGCGTATGTTTGTGTTTGCTTTATCCGTGCATTTGTTTCATTCTTTTTTGAAGCGAAGCAAGCAGTTATATGCTGAATTTACATTTTCTCCCAGTGCAGAGAAATGTTTTTTAAAAAACAACCGGTCCATTTGTTGTGTGATTAGAAAACAGTCAGATGGCAAGGTGTGAAGATTCAAGAAATGTCTCGAACAAAAAACAATCGGGGAAAATATCAACGGAAGAAAAATAAAAAAATGAACCGATTCTTCCGATTTCAAGTTTTAGTAAATTTCCATAATCAGAGATTCTCACATGAATAATCAAATTATTATACACAAATACATGCATATATGCGTTTCTCTCCCTCTGAATCTCTTTCTCTGTCCGTCTCTCTCTCTCTCTCTCTCTCTCTCTCTCTCTCTCTCTCTCTCTCTCTTCTCTCTCTCTATGTGTGTGTGTGTGTGTTTATGCTGCTAAGAAAACACCGAATGTTTTTCAAGTAACATCCAATAGATGTACACAGCTTTTTTTTATTGGCGAAATGAATTAAAACACGAAGATATACATAAATCTATATGAATAGATTGGTATATTTCAAATACGAATTCATCTATAAATGTGCTTGAAACTTTTATTTATCTTGTATCAAATGGATTGTGCATTTATCCACAGAGATGGCGACCAACTTCTTCGATGTCTTGCCAGAAATGTTTGCCTTTCACGTTGAGGTATTGGCTTCCATGTTTGTAGTATCATGTGACCATACTGAACATGTGAGACTAGGAGAAATATAAACAAAAAAAAAGACACAAAAAACCGAACACATTCCAACTCTTCACACAAACAACAAATAGCGATTCGTATTCACAGCAAACTGTAGTAAATCTGTTATCACTGAAGAAATCATATTAGTTTTCTGGTTTTTAATGAAGAAGAAATAAGATGTCAGAAAGGAGATGTTCTTGACAAAAAGTAAAATACCAAAAGAATGAAAGCTAAGAAGGAGAGTAAACGGCGGGGAAAAAAAGACAGAAAAATAGAAAAACAAACAGAACCTTAACTCTGCCTAATTTCATCCCTATTTCTCTGTCTATCTCTGAGTCTCTCTTTCTATCTCTCTCACTCTCTCTTTCTCTCTCTTTATCTTTATATATATATATGTAGAGAGAGAGAGAGAGAGAGTGACAAACAGACGGACAGACAGACAGATAAACAAACAGACAAAGAACGATTTGCGGAGATATAGGGTATGGGGTCTATCTTTTGCTTATTTATTTCACAAGACACCAAGTGGCAATTGTCGTAGAATGTTTTATCAACGATTCAATTCGGATGCGAGAATATATGTAGTTACAGTTCGATTCTTTTTGGATAGTAAGCGATATCCTCGCTGTTACGATACTGATTCAACCACCAATCCAATATAAAAACTTGCCTGAAGAATGCCACCAGATGAGCGCGTGGATTGGCAACCTTTCTCAGTTTGGTAGTGTCGACTCAATTGGGAAGGATTTGTTGATATTTAGAAAATATAGTTTCTGTTTTACTTTGCAGGAATGGATCCGAGTTTAATTAGGATTTTCTGCTGTGCGTATTTGTGTCTCCAGGTAGGAAAGAATTTTCTCTTTTTCTTTTCGAAATAGAAGCCCATAGAGAACTGTATTGATCGAATATATGCTACAGACTGAAAGTCTCCACAGGAAAGATAGATTAAACAAGAACTAACGATATATATATATATATATATATATATATATATATATATATATATATAATTGGCAAGTCTGAAAGATCATTACAAGTGAGCAGTGAGAGGTGGATGTCTAAGAGATAGGGAAAAAGGAAAGTAAATAGATTAGTTTATCTTGATATACACGAAGATTTTAGGATATACAGAGAGAACAAACGAGAGAGAGATGATGGGGGAGTGAGACACTTCCTCTGTTCAAATGTTTACTCGTATGTATGAATGTATGGGTATGTATGTGTCATCATCATCCGTTTTTTAACGTCAGTCGTTGGGCGTAGATCATCGCCAGTAATGCAAGTATCAGTAAATATATCCTTGTCTGTGTGTATGTGTGAGGAAGAACGAGAGAAGGATAAAAACAGAGACAGAAATTTTATTGATGCAGATGTACACCTCTAAATTAGACAGACAATTATAATCGTTCATTTAGTTCCGAAATATCTTTTTTGTACAGGAAGTTGATAAAGTTTTTTTAAACCTTATACCGTCACTTGGGGCACAAGTAGAGCCTACAATATATATATATATATATATATATATATATATATATATATATATATATATATATATATATATATATATGTGTGTGTGTGTGTGTGTGTGTGTGTGTTTGAGCGAAAAAGGACAAGGAGGTATGATTCTTTGATCGCACCAAAGCCATCTTCTTTTTCCAATAGTCTGGGATGGAAATGTTCAAAAATCATCTTCAGAAACTATTAGATATTCCATGAGAGAAACCCACGTAAATGCTGATCAATAGGAACGTAGTTGCAAGAAAACATTTACTTCAAGCATTCGAAACAGATCCACGCTTTGCAAACATCTCAAGGGATCAACAGAGACTACAATAGAAATTCAAACAGTACGTGTTTCAATTAAAAATTTATTGTTATTTGCTGTCTATCTCATCTGTCGTGTCACAATCCAAAACACAACATGGCATATGCAACAATTTTTTGTATACAAATATGTTGTAACAATGCAAGAGAAAATTTCTTTTAGGTAAAGCTTTACCGTCAATGGTTGTATTTGATGATAAACTAAAGGCATTTTGAGAAAAGAACAGCCTTTTCTGAATACATATATATATATATATATATATATATGTGTGTGTGTGTGTGTGTGTGTGTGTGTGTGTGTGTGTGTGCTGCCACAAAAACACATAGCAATCAGAATTATTAAATGTCCAATTCTCCAGATTCTGAGGGAAAAAAATGAAAGAAGGTCTTGCATTGCTGGAAGCTTTAAACATAATAATTCATAAGCTGATACTTTCCTCTCATTGGTCATGTTAAACTACCCCTATACACCAATGGCTCATATCTCGAAAATGTACCGTCAAAAGTGCTTGGTCCAATTCATCGGCTCAACAAAATCTACTTACATTAATATAGGAATACATTCTCTTATGAACAAAAATACTTACTGAAGATATTGAAAAGGTATTCTTCAAAACCCTTACCTTTCCAGACTTGTACTCAGTAAACAAGTCTGAAAGATAATTACCACTAGGAAAATGAGATGTGGGGGTCTGAGAGGAAAATAGAGTGCGTAGGTACGTGGGACTATAATCGATGTGAGTATTAGTGTACATATTTGTGTGTGTGTGTGAGAGTGTGTGTCTGTCTGTCTGTGTGTGTGTCTGTGTGTGTGTGAGGGTAAGAGAAAATTAGACCATGCAACTAGAAAGCAAGTTCTTAAACTCCATTTTTTAATTTTGTGTTGTCACTTGGGGTAAAAGCAGAGTGTAGTACCGGAAAGATGATTGGATCAAGCATTTTGCCAACTTCATTTACAAATGTTACGTCAAAAGGAATTTTCTGTATGAATGTCTACTTGTGTTACTAATCAAACTACATAATCTTTGTAAACAATGAGTTTGAGCTTGTGTAGATATGAGAGACTGATTGCACGTGTATGTTTCCGGTCTGTTGGTTATAGTGTGTGTGTGTCTATTGGGTGCGTGTGTGTTTGCAGTTGTGAGCAAAGGGGAGGAGGCATGTGTGATTCTTTGATTGTATGGAAGTGATAATTTTTTTCAAGTGCGTCAGAAGTTTGAACTGTTTTTAAAAGTCATCCTCGGACAAGTTTGAGACATGAGGGAAACCTGCGTAAATCAAAATGCACGAAACATAGTCATGATGCATTGTCTCATGAGTTTTTATGTCTCAATATTTTGCTGATCTGAACATTTATATTACATAAAGATTCTTTGTTTTCGTTTCTTTCATATTTTCATCCATTAATTTCCTGACAAAATTTGAAATGCCTTTATATCTCTGAACAGAAACACTATGAATTGTCATTATTTTACATCTTTTACAACTTACGTCTTTCTTTCCTATATCGATCCATCATCTTTATCTCTCTTTCCCCCTCTCTTTTTACTTATGTCTATCCCAGTATCTTTCTGTCACTCTCTTAGAAGTCTCTTTATCAACTCATTCTTTTTCATCCCCCCTTGTCGATGACCCTGAATATCTCATCTTCGTTCGTCCCTTCTCAGTTCATTTATCGTTTTTCGATGACATATTTCATAATTTTCCTTTTTTTAATTATTATTATAAACTTTTTTATTTCTTCTTCATCTTGTTCTTCTTATTATTATCCTTGTTTTTCTTCTTCTTCTTCTTCTTCTTCTTCTTCTTCTTCTTCTTCTTCTCTTTTTTTCCTTTTCTTTACTGAAATGTATTATTTCCTCTCTTGAATATCTCATAATATCAGTTTCTCTTTCAAGTCTTTTTCTTTTCCCCTCTCTTTTCAATCTAAAATAAGATCCTCCACACATTGACCTCGGAACTTATTTTATCAGCATTTATTCACCAGCATCGATTTATCTTCATTCGAGCCACCATGACATCATCGCTGAGGGTTTTCAACAAGACTTTTAAAGACATTTTGTTTTTACGGAATCACGAAGTTCTCAGCACGTTTTGTCAGACTATAGTCCAATCTTGCATCCTATCAGGACCCCTTACATCTGAATGGCATCAATTCATTTTTATTCTCTGAGAAAGCTAACACAAACCAATAGTCTGTCCGTTTTGCTGCCTTAAAAAATAGCATTATACGTCTATCTGTGTTGGTAAATGAATGAACAAAAGTCTCAGTGAAGCCATTAGTGACCCATGAACAAACTCCTACTAAAGAGCACCAGAAAAGCAATGCTCCCTTAGGAGAATCCTAATATGCTTAATTTTTTTCTCAGGGAGTAGTTGACAATATCAAATATTTCAAAGGTTATCATGATGGGAATCAGAGCGAGAAAAATCTAATAAAAATGGACGAAGCTGAACCAAGGTTGCCGAAAGTTTGCAAATGAAAGGTTCGTTCAAAGCATTTTGTCTGGTCACAGATTGCTTTACAGACTGATAACAAAAGTAAATGAAACTCTTGAAAAAATGGAAGCTATCAGATGATTTAATTCTATGGGTGCCCTGTGTAGCGAGATACAAAAATGTTATCGTGTTTGTTTGATATGGATGTGTTTAACACCATTGAGGTAAATTCACGTGGAACAATGTAACTCGGGATTCTAATTAAACATCGGGACATGTTTGGCATCAAAATTCTTTCAAATGTTTTCCCTTCCCCTTTCATAAGAAATGAATGAAACTTTGTAAAGACACAGATACACTCTATCTCTCACACACACACATGCACACACACACACACGTATGTGTGCATGTGTGAGTGGGAGAGTGTGTGTTCATGTCATTACTCAGTTTCATTTGTGTACTGAAGAGAGAAAAATTGATAGAATTAGAAATTCTTTATACTTTTTGAAATCGAATTCGAGTCCCAAAAATTAAATCATATGGTCGTAGGAAAGTTCATTGTGCCACTGTTCCTAGAATGAGAGGTGCTGTCTATGTTGGAAATCGTTTTCATATAAAATATAATCAATCCTTCATGGATCATCATAGCCAGTATGCCCAAGTCAATACAGTAACAGGTCTCCTCACTGTTGTCTGATATTCTGAGATGGACTATTTTCACTATTCAATTTATCAGGCTAGTCTAATATCCATTCGTCTACAAATTTTGACCTGGATATCCACCATACTCCATGGGGCCCTTAACAAGTTCTCAGATGAAGTATGATCAATCGTCTCTTATCTATTTATATCAGTACTATGTTTTTCTTTCAAGCTGGTCTCTGAAGAAAACCTGTTACCAACTGCTCTAGGGCAAATAAATCAATATATATATATATATATATATATATATATATATATATATATATATATATATATATACATATATATATATATATATGTATGCATGTATGTATGTATGTATGTATATATATATATATATATATATATATATATATATATATATATATATATATATGTATGTATATATATATATATATATATATACGTACTGATTTACAACAAATCAGGAATGCATGATATAATTTAATGTAATACCAGGTGAATGGTGGGTTTATATTATACGGAGCTCAATGCATTCAACTTCAATTCGACTCAAAAAAAATTTGACTGAAAGAGTGGGGAAATAGCAGAAACTTGAACGTGTTTATCAAACGAATCCAAATTCTACTATATATATATATATATATATATATATATATATATATATACAACACACACACATATATGTATATATATATATGTATATATATATATATATATATACATATATATATATATACATATGATCACAACTTTCAGAATGTTGCAACTTACGTTGAAGCATTAAATCTTTTTATCTATATATATATACATACATGTATAGATAGATAGAGATAGATAAATAGGTTTTTTAATTCATATACATACATACATATATATAGAGAGAGAGAGAGAGACAGACAGACAGACGGACGGAGACGGAGTCTGAGAAAGAGACCGAGGAAGAGGGAAGGAGACACACACACTTATATATGCGTAAGTGTATGGCTTGATACGGATATTGGGGATACATTGCTTCTCATTGGTACCAGATATTTGATATTTTTTTATTGCTAATCCCGTAATGATAACCCTCAGCTATTACACAGACTCCCTGTTGAACACCCCTTTTTAGATGATGATCGATAATCGAAAAACTTTTTGATATCTGAGCGAAAACGAGTTTGTCACACAGGCAATGGATCATACGTATATATATATATATATATATATATATATATATATATATATATATATGTATGTATGTATATATATATATATATATATATATATATAACAGAGTAGTATTGAGTGCCATTATCCCAGGGACCTATGACCCCTCCTTAATGCACTGCAGGAGAACCAAGCGAGCCAAGGAAATGTAATGTAACATCGAATGAATTATCTGGCGACCCATTTTACTCTTTCATCAATCTGTTTTCCAAAAGAAATTTTAAAGATTCAGAGAGAGAAGGTTTTTGTCTTATAATAATGAAGATTGATTGTTATTCCAATCCTATTGAAATTAACTGGAGCTAGCTTTTCCTGTTTATTCCTTTTTTCCTTTGTTTTTTGGGGTTTTTTTTTCGAAACAATGATTTGCCAGGGGATATTTAGACACAGAAATTTGAATAAATGACAGAGCTGTTTGCCCTTTCAACGGTACAGAATGTCAAGTTTTCATTAAATCTTGGTTATGATTCTGTTTTGGAAACCAGAGTATTTTTTTAGGAAAATGTTTTTTTTTTCTCCAATTCCAAGATTAGATATTCCACCCACTGACTTATCAGATAATGATAATACATGATCTCGACCAAATTTCACGCACAGTTTTTTTCCCCAAAAATACTAAGAATGGCCCCGAAACTCTTGAATCTAATTTCGTTGGTTAAAAAAAAATCCCAGAAATTCATTTGTTTATCGATTAAGACGGTGAAATTTTCAGAAAGAAAAGAGAAGCTGATCATAATTCTATACTTTATTTCGACAGGAAACACAATTTGCAACGGTGAACATTGGGGGACATGACGTCATGATATTGTTTAACGTCCTTGCATTCTTTTTAAATAAACTGATATTTGCAAAACTTGAATCGTGTGTCGGGCAATTACTGTGTAGATTATTTTTTCACCACATGAAATCCTTTTTCAGCCAGTTAATGAAGCACCAGCTAGTGTTTGTAGTTTGTCTCTGCACGTGTGTTTTGAATAGTTTACCTAATTCTTATATCTGTTTTGTGTAGTTCAATTGTCAGTTGTGCTTCTTTCAACTATGTTTGGGTCATAATCCACCAGTGTTCCGATTGTTTTGTTTTTTTCCTTTCTCATAAGATGTTTTCCTGCGTCTTTTTGCTGTTTTCTATTCTATCCAATGTGAATAATAGAGCAGATGCAATATTTACAGTTCTTTCGATTATTTTGAATTTTTCCGTTGTATTTCTCATAATTCCTCATTTCTCAAATGTTGCTAATTGGAGATCACGTAGCCTTTCTTCATTTTTAAGTTGGTGGTCTATTTCTGATGCTACTTATGTGATATATTCTATCAGATATAAGATCTATCTTAGTGCTGTATTATTCAAGATGTGGTTCAATGTATGTTTTGTGTAGTATTTTATGCGATCGTTACTTTTATTCAAATTGAAATCAAAATATTCCTGTATTAGATTTCGTTGCAAAATATCTGTCAAGAGATCTTGGGACAGAATTTTTCTTCAGAAATATTAAAATTTCCTCGGGTCGTAGTTTTTTTTTTCACTCTTAAAAGACTATCTGTGAGTTAATTTTTCCAAATTCTCATTTTCAAAAAAGAAAAGGAAAACTTGGCTATTCAAAAATGTATCTTATCGAATTGAGATACAAAGAGTATAGGTTGGGGTTGGCGCCTGGAGATAATATTTCGCCGTCGTCTTGGTTAGGGTTAGGGCTGAGGGTTATTATCAGGTATTAAGGGATTTGTGTTAAAGGTTAAGTTTGTGAATAATGTTATATAAGTAAATTACAGAACAATGAAAGCAATACATTTGTCATCATTGAGATAGTAGTTTTGCTACTAAGAACAGTTTACGCAGCTCATTCCTGAATTTAATGTCGGAAAAATAACAATTGCCTCATTTTGAAAGTTTTTTTATTACTAGAAAACTTAGCTCTCACCATCCCTGTTATTTCGAATGCTTTTTGAAACTATTTTCTTGATGGTATTATGTATCTGGAGACCAAATGATATAGTGATACAAAAGTATTTCACATCTGATGTTTTCAATGTTGTTCATGTAGAATCTTTTCTTCCGAAACTGATACTCCCATTATGCATGAATTTGCATTTATCTGCATTGAATGACTGTTCCAACTTCGTGGACTGATTCATCAGCCTCATCATGTCGTCTTCAAGATTTGAAGCCTCGTTCTAATTCTTTAGGAGCTTATTACTTCTGTTGTAACCGGAAAAATGCTTCATTTTAAAGTGAAATAATTCTAAAATGAAATCATTCCATGAAAATTCATGTTGAAGTTGGTCAACGTACAAAGACTGTTGTATGTTTGTTGATTGGCTATTGGATTGATATGTTTGAGCCGCAGTCTTTCAGCAAATCAAGTCTTATTAAATACTTGAACTGTGTGTTCTTCTTATATTGTTATGATATCATTGATAATGTTTGATATCTAACAATTTTGATCATATTCCTGGTCAAGATCTTAGAAAATCGTATGCATTTGTTTTGTTTTATGTTTTTTTAATTGAAAATATAATCCCAGACTCAGTTGTATATACATTCCTACGATTATATATATATATATATATATATAAATATATATATATATATATATATATATATATATATATATATATATATATATATATATATATATATATATATATATAAGCAAATATGCAATGTTGTTATAACGCTGGAATAGAACACTGATAGATCAAGAATTATATGTTAATGAATATATCGATTAATTCGGTGCTACTGCGTAGAGCTGGTGTAAATCATCTGCCTCCGAGTCCAGAGCGTGAATTTCACCCCCTGTTAGCGGAACTGGAAGGGATATCAAGTCTATAGCCACACTGAAGGGCTGTAATACAACGAATCAGGTTTTTCTGAATGACACAATCATCATATAAACACATGGATACATATTGATACGAACATCATTTCAATCACGATGTTTAGTGTTTAATCCATAAATATCAAGATTTGATATCTGCATATGTCTAAGAGGGAAAAAGAACGGTCTTTGTAGGATGAAGAACTGTGTTTTATGAAGGAAAATCGTAGTAAACAATTCCTGATGATTTTTTTCCAATAAACTGTCACTCTGTGAAAACGCTATTCATCTCATGGCAATTTACTGCATAAATATGTAAATTAAACCTACTTTCCATATTTATGCCTCATACTAAACTCTGAATTCCATTGTAAAATGAAAACCATTAAATCTTTGCATCCTCGACAGACATTCTTGAGCAAAAGAACAATAAATGATAGAATATAATAAACCCATCATAGACGTGAATATCCAACAAAAAAGTTATTCATGTATATGCAATTGCTATTCATGAAATAAAATTGCAGAAAACAAAAAGAATCTGTGTTCTTTCATGATAAACTGTCAAATTTGAAAAAAAACTATTCATCTCAAATTCCCCTGACACAGATTTATGAAATATGCAAAAACAAGTTTCCTATAATCATGGCCCAGAATACACTTTGAATTTGATCGTAAAAAAAACAACATCAAAATATCTCCGCCATCGGAAGTAATTTTTACAATGATGTTGATAACATCAATGATATTAATAATTATGAAACATATCCAACTTGATTTGTTTTTATTGCAATACCCAAACCTTCTTGTATTGATTTGTTGGGAGATGAATAACAATAGAGAACCCACGATATCATGGGAAGGGAATGTGTAATATACTTGCAATAATCTGTGATGGAATCTAGCAAATCATCGTCCCAAGTTTATTTGTAAATTACAAATTCGTACAAACATTAGTCTCCAATCTTAGACATAACATGCTAATGAAAAATATAATCTTAACACACCAGCATATATATATATATATATATATATATATATATATATATATGTGTGTGTGTGTGTGTGTGTGTGTGTGTGTGTGTGTGTGTGTGTATATATTCCTGAAAGCTTCACTGCTTTGAACACTGATCATTAAAAAACTTTTTTTCAATAGAGAGAGTGGGAAGAGAAAAGAAGAAAGGCAGAAAAAAAGCAGGGATGTGCCTACTGAGTGAATATTTTTGTATACCCCCTCCCATTTTTCTTTAATGTACACAAGTAAATATGATTAAAACATGGATATATGATCCGACGTAAAGGTTAGAAAAATTATATCTTATTATATTAAAACAATATTTGGAATGATCTCAAGTTATTATGCAGTGAAAATTTTATTTTGCGTAGAAAACCTAAATAGAATGAGCATTTAAAGAAAATTGTGCTGCTGCAAAAATCAAACCTAAAACCAATGTTGTGGCTGCTTCAACATAGCAATGATCTTACCATTGTGCTAAAAAGGCACCTGCAATGCTGAGGCCTAAATTCTCAGTTTGTTCACTTTCGATCTATATCCGCACTATATGTTTCTTTCCACGCATTAGGAAATGGATATATGATCCGACAGAATGATTATATTGTTATATTTCATTGGAACTTTTATACTGATGATTCTCACAACAAATTTGTATCTCGATTTCAATTTATGAGTGGCATTTTGACGATATGATTATTTAAAATTTGTTAAATTTATTGTCGATTATCAGCTTTTAGTTATCCCCGTATGAATTATTTGATTATGTATGTACTGGTGTTTTCGTTAATTTTTCTTTCCTTCGATTTTCGTTAGTTCAACTCTTCTTATTTGAGTTATGTGTTGATCCCATTTTACTACTGTTCGTATATTTCACATGAAACACTCTATAATTGTAGTTTTGGTGACTTTTCCGTATTCGTTCCGTTTTAAATTTTATTATTTTTTTATGAATAAGTCTGGTAGGATGTCTTTATTTGCTCTTGTGTTGTTGTTAGATTTTTTCAATTATTTTATTTACTTATTTCAATTGGGTTTTATCTATTCTTGTTTCTCTTTTTATGAAATTTGAACTGAATTTCTTATTGTATTGTCTTACCGTTCACTTTTTCGTTTCGCGTTCAGTTTTTTTTTCAACTCTTGTTTCAGTTTGATCTTTCCTTGACATCTATTGTTCTATACATATTTGATTCAGAATTCTATACTTAATTTTGTATGCTGCTCTCTACCTTTGCTTTCTTATGTATATAAAAAGATCATCAGTAAATTCAATGTGGTATTTATAATTTCCTAGGATGTTATTTTTTCTATTCTTTATTTTGACTACGTTTTATATTTTTATGGTATTAATATGTATATGTTGCGATAACCTTCAGTTTAATAATTATGTATCGATGTTTGTTCTGCCAATGTGAGGTGTTTGACAGAATCTTGATAGAATGTGCAAAAAACATGGTTGGGTACCCTTGAAATGCATTGAAACATCCCTAGGTGATAATAAAGATTTTCAATACAAAACACATGCTTTTAACTAATTTTTTCATCTCTCCTCATCTTTAATTTGTTACTTCCATCAACATACATGAATAACGACGTACAAAATTGACTTTGAGGTTAGTTTAAAACTTTTCAGTTCAATATATTAGTAGGATATTCAACTTGAAAAGATGTTTCTCCTTAGTAAACGTAAAGATGAGATCATTTGTTGGTTTACCTCATGTGAAAAAAGTATGCATGACAAAAACTATATGTTTTAAATCATTGAAAAAGGAGTAGATGTAATGCTGCTGGGTTGCCATATTATTACAAAATCTCTATTCTGCAAAAAATTGAAACAGTTACAGAGTGAACAACTGATGATCTCATCAAAAGAAAAGTTTTACACATAGCACTAAATCAATGAAGGAATTAAAAAACATTGAAAAATCACTAAGAAAGATTACATGAATGCATTTACAATCATTGAGAAATTAATGACTGGAGCAACACTAAAGAATCTTGAAATTGTTTTAATGTCTTCAGTTTTCAAAGCAATAACGCTTTCTAGACTATATATATATGTGCAAATTCTAGGGAAAGTTTTTTCATCAGCATTTTCTCTCTCATTCCCTCTCTCTTTCTCTCTCACTTTCTCTCTCTCTCACACACACACACACAAACTATCACAAAAGAAGGTATAGATGTAAATGAATGTGCTAATTTTAGGTTGATATAGGTTGTTAATATATTCTGCAACAGTCGTGAGACTTACTCTTTGCCCTCTGAAAAACTGAACATAGTCAGAAATACAATGATTTACCGTTGCATTCATAAATGAATTTATATATACAGAGAGAGCGAGATTGATAGATAGATAGATTGTTTTTATTATTTATCGTATTATCATAATAGGGCTTATTTACGTAGGATACTCAATAAATGTATTTAACGATCAGGGGAATAGTAAGTATAACAACGGACGTGATTCGTATACCATCTCGCTTCCATTATTTCTTTTTCTCTTAATTATCAAATATATATATATATATGTGTGTGTGTGTGTGTGTGTGTGTGCGTGTCTTATTGTTTGGCTTAGTGAAGGAAGAGTTCTAACACACCAAACTACAAACTCTGAATTAACTGGAGAATCACATTCGACATGTCATAGCCAACATAGCGTCAGACTTCCTGAAAATGTCTCTTATGTTCATAACAAAACGTTTACATATATTGATGGCTGTATGTATATTCTGAAATATGTTTGTATATGCTTGTGAGTATTTTTCCAGTTGTCTGTATTTGTTTAATGATAGCCATTCAATTCCAATCTATTTCTCTCTTCTACCCTTATGTATGCATTAATTTAGAAGAGAGAAAATCGTCCGACAAATATAAGTGTTCTCTTTATATCTCCCTTCTATTTTCATGATTTCGAATCTTCCATTTCTCGTAATGCAGACTCATCACGTGACTGCATGAGTGCCAAACACACGGGAATTACACGAAAACACACGATTTGAAAAGAACAAAGATTTGATGAGAAAGTCTGCCGTCCCACATTTGCCCAGATCAACAATAAAATGATTGCCATGGATTTTGAAAGAACATCTGAATATATTTTCGGTTATATAATGAAAATTGCAGACTCAGTCATAAGGATAATAGAAATTTTAATCATCACTCATTTTTTATTTGGTCATTTTCCTTACTGCATTTTTAAATATATTATAAAGTTTTTTTCTGTTCATGATGTTTTGAATTGAATTAGAAAAAAAAATTCGATTTATATCTGAGATTGTGTTGTCATGGCAACTGGTAAATATCCGGTTTTGGTATCTATTACTGATTTCTTTGAGTGTGTGTGTGTGTGTGTGTGTGTGTGCGTGTGTGTGTGTGTGTGTGTGTGTGTGTGTGTGTGCTCCTTTGCCTATGCGTGTATTTGTGCTGTGTGTGTGTATGTGTTTTGCTTCATATTTCGTATACGGAACCATTTAAAATATTTAGCACATCAATTTTGTCTAGCTTTTGTGAATTTATATTCGCTAATAACATTTCCGACCAATATTCAATATTCGTCTCTTAGTATTCAACATCATTATGCAATTTCCATATCGACAGTGTTTGGAGCAAAGATAAAATACTATGAAATAAGAATGTTGTGGACCCCTTGCACTCACAATATATATATATATATATATATATATATATATATATATATATATATATATATATATATAAAGCAATTTTAACATGACTCTGATCAACAAACTGTGCTAACAACTTTGTAGTTAGGTTGGCAGGGGACGTGATGGCACACTTCTATTCAAATTATTTAGTTATGTTTATATCTTTGCATGTTATCGGCAGTACTTATATCATTGGATTGGATAGTTTATGTCTTATAAAATGTCATAATTGTACACCTATTACTATCAAGGAATTTATTTCGTCTGGCTTCGGTGCTAACCAGTTTTACATGGACCAGTCGACGGCGTGATATATATATGGGATAGCCTCTGATCCAGCTCTGTATCTCAATTAACCTTTTAAATACTTTGCCTTCTCAAAAGTAACCCAAATTCATACTTAAATGCAAGCTTTATGGATTTGCAGTCATTAATGATAAGTAATTTCTTATCGTAGTCTTTGGTGATGTAAAAGATTGAATATGTCTTTGAAAAACTACAAATCTAGTTTCCTGCGCGAGTCATTCATGCTTACGTAAAAAACTTTCAGTAAAATGCATTCATTCATGAAGGATGTAAACCGTAGTAATATATATATATATATATATATATATATATATATATATATATATAAATATATATATATATATATATATATATATATATATATATACATACATATATATATATGTGTGTGTGTGTATACTTTATAGGTTTTTTCCTTCAATATATGCATATTGTCGCAAGTCTATATTTTACCTTGATCTAAGTATTTTTGTGTGTCTATGTCTGTATATATATAGTGGGGGTTGCATTTTTATGTGGGTGCATGTGGGTGTTGATGCGTGTATATGTGTGGGGGTGCATGCGTGAATGGGTACGTGCGTTGGGAAAGAGTAGGTCTTGCTGGGAGAATTATTCACATATTACTCATCGACGCATGTTTTAGTATCGAAATTAGTTACAACCACGATTTCACATGCTGATTTTCATGGTTGGTACTTTTTTTTTACTCAGAAAATCGGTGCTAGGGAACCCCTCTGTTATCATTTATCTCTTTTTTGGGCCAAGTTCCATTCCAACTGCGTGTAGTGATTACAGAGCCGGAGAAGAATTAGGGATCAGTGAGGGGGCAGCGAAATAGGGAGTGAAAATGTGATAGAGAAATATATGAGTACCTAAGTAATTTGAGATGGTTATGGAAAAGTTGAAATCAATGATTGATTAAGACATTAAATTGAATATCAAGTTCCTCGTAAGATGGTGTTGATATGTAACGATGTTGGATTGGAGAGTCTTCGGTGTCAACCAGCCGGTCAAGTTATATAAGGTCTCGTCACTAATTGAATCAATTCATCGAATCACTATAGCCACACAAAGAGCCCACCCGACCATACAGCTGGATGGGCTACAGATTATTCCTTCTTTGGTCGTTTGTGTGTGAGCGTTTCTAGGTGCAGAACAGTATTGTAAAGATGACGTTCATCCTTTGAGTAGGGTGCCGAGCAGATGGTATAGTTTAATAAAAAAAAAAGTAACGCGTTCTACACAAGTATTCATTTCATACACCGAAGTCAGTTGTTTAAACATATGAAGACACAGATACTCACAAAATGACATGTCTATAATAATTAATAATTAATAATTGTGTCATCCACCGAGAGTTATTTCGTTGTATTACAAGTCTTATGTGGCTATAAACTATCCAATATCCATCCAGTACCAGAAGGTAGGATTGAATTCTTTGCTTCAGACCCAAAAGCTTGCTTGTTAACTCTGGCCAACACAGGACTGAATTTGAGCGATATATTTACTTTACACACAATACGCTATCCACCAGAGTGTTCCATTTCAGAGTTGGAAGAGCAGACACCCATGCATGCAAACTAGTTTGAGAGTATTGTCATTCTCTAAATCGACTCTTGAAACTCAAAAATATTTCATGCACCGTCAGACATTGAATATATATTTATTCATACATACTTTACGATGCAGATATTTGTCCATCAATCAGACACTTGAATAATTTATACACACATTCAGGCACACAAGCACGAGGAATTTATTTTACAATGTTGGACATTGTTTGATAGGGGATCAGAAAAATTAAGTATTTCAAGTAAGAGACAGAAATAATGAATAATGATTCCTATTTATGGCAAGACAAATCGATAACAATTATTTCAAAACCCGCTCAAAGTATGTTATCAAAATTCTATAACAGGATTTGGTAAGGGGAAAAAATCTACGCACGATCTTGTCAGAAATAACTTTCAGTTTTTTAGCGGAATTAGCACACTCCATACGAAAAACAGAGGATTTTTTTTTCCGTTCATTTGTGGAAAAAGGAAAAAGGATTTCCCTGAGTGATTCTGTTCTAGTTTTCTTTTGTTCTTCAATGTTTTTTCGGGGAAAACAATTGGATATATATATATATATATATATATATATATATATATATATATATATATATATATATATATATATATATATATATTGAGAGGGAAGGGAAGGAGAGAAAGAGATGCACATCTATTCGCAAACAGACACACAAAGACGGAAACACACATAGTCATTTGCAACTAAATAGTACAAAGTATCAGACCAAAAATATCCTCTTACCGAAAACCTTAACCACACTTTAGAAATATTCAAGTATTTGTGGCGTACACACTAACTCAAAAAGAATACTGCTCTTAAAAGCAACAGCGACATCAGTCTGTACTTCTTTCGAGTTGAGCGTTGTTTTAAATTCTCTTAAGTTTCAGATGGTATTTCCGACGGACATGTATATTCTTATGAATGCATTGTATTTTTCAAAACTCTATTTCTTACACTGATAATGGGTGTCAGCCTAGATGCCGTAAAATAAATAAACGGTTTACATAGATGGAGTTAACATATTTCGATCGTAGATTTGATTCTTGCAGCAGCCCGATTTTCCTTTGTGTATTTATTCTATTCATGCTGTTTAATTCGTGTAACAGCGGGAGGTCATTTCGAATCAACTTCCCGACAATATAAGGCATTCATTATTATTCTGTAATATCATTTCCCCATTTCCTAATGGCATGCATATATATATATATATATATATATATATATATATATATATATATATATATATATATATACTCCCACTGACATGACTACAATTCGAGAAACACATAAGGATATGTGGATCAACAACCTTAAAATTCTCTCCCTAATGGACTTAACCACTCTAATCATGTACATCTCAAAATCATAATCCTCCCACAAACAATAGCCTCAAATCAGCATCTACCCCCTCTCAGATACAGCTAATATTGGGATCATCAAAGTCAATCAGACCCATAACAACTATCACTTTGGTAAGGCATCCCCCTTGTACAAATCAAATCAAATTTTTCAATGACCTGTAAGGGTAATACATATGAAGTTCCTTAGCCTCATCATTCATTCATGTTATATCCCTAACCTACCCAACCAATATAACACCAAATCACTTACCTCCTACCCTGACACCCTATGTCCTCTCCAAGACCTACTACTGCTGTTAACGCGACAGACTTCATCACAGACTGAACTGTCCAATACAACAAGATGACCTGAGCAGATGGGATCCCATATTTTGCCCACGAAGCGAAGCTCCAAATGGAGGACTTATGTACAGCAAACTCATAATCATTGAATGGTACACATACACACATACACACACACACACACACTCACACATATCAAGCACATATCACACACTACTGAAAATAGGAATGCCTCCGAAACATGTCTACATAATCAATGAAAACATTTACGGATAAATAAACCTAGTTTCCGTACATTTTCACTCCTGAGTCCGTCTCACTTCTTAAAGTTCAAACTATATATATATATATATATATATATATATATATATATATATATATATATATATATGCTCTCAGCAGTGAGTGTGCTGTCAAATTCCCTAGACAACATTATTATTTCAGCGCAGGGGCTATGTTGAAAAAAACGTATAGTGTAAAAAAGGAAAACTTTCACTCTAGTGTACTTTATAAATAAAACGTAATTACAAGTCGTTTCGACTGATATGGAAACAATTTCGACATGTTAATTTTCTATCTTTAAAGGGTTTTTTTTTTTCATGACAAGACGAGCAAAACGTTGTTTAGAGTCTTATCATAATTACAGTGTGTCATTTCTCGCTATATCTCACTTAAATTTTCATAAAAAAAGTCCAATTCGTTGTTGTTGTTTTTTTTTCCAATATGTTTGAAAAAAATTGAATGGTTTTCGTTTTATTCTGAAGACAGTAAAATGTCCCCAGCTGAGAGCATGAACGTAAAGAGATCACGGAATGCCCTGTCATCAGAATGCCTTTGACAAAAGGAAAGAGTGATAAGTCTAGAGTTAGTTTGGCTGCAACAGCTGCCGGAGAGACATGAAATTTAATGTTCAGACTTTCCAATCCCGACAATACCAACATAAGTTTTTACATGATATTTCAATTTTCCCTTGTATCATCTACATAGATAAACTCAGATACATGTAAATATTTACATATTCATGTATACTCAGCTAAATAAGAGAATCATATATATATATATATATATAGCATTATTTACATGAACATATACACTCATGCATGCAAACACACATGCATCAAAAATGTATCAAACTCTCCAGAAGGAACAAATTCGAGCTTTAAAAGAAAGGAAATAAAATGTGTTTTTCCTTGAATAATTTACATTAGCAGAGCGGGATAATTTATTTGAATTATAAGAATGAATTTTTAAGAAATAGTAATGTTATTTATATTCCTAATTGTGCTTTCTCCTTTCTTGAATAAAGAGGAAATATTCTTTCAACAAGACGATACAAAAATATGAACAGTCAGAATTTATATAAACAAAGTCGATAAACAGGAAAAACATCAAATTATGACTCTCCAAAAACGAAGGTGAGATAAGTAGAGAGTGAGTAATACCTGTCGAGGTCCACTATAGATGTGGCAGCAAAATCTTTATGTCAAGATATTTTGCAGGGGGAAAAGAAGATTTGTATTTTTCCATCGGAATTATTTTGTTATGAGCAATAAAGGAGACGGTTATTATTCGAACTCAGTATAGATAGCACTAGAAACCATAGCACCATGTCTCACGAGAGGTGAACGGCTGACAAATTGAGATAATATCTCTTTTGCAGGCCCTGTAAATTTGTTATCAGAGAACTCATTGCCGAAGTGCTCATTAACACAATCATCTTTCAAATCGGTTAACAGCGTTTGTATGGAATCAAGTGACCCGAAGAAAAAGCAATTGAAGGTAGATCAACATCATTTTTTGGATCAGTTCATGTCGTTGATAAAGATAGGAAGATTCGGTATAGTGCGTGGGAAAAGAAAAAGGTATCTTCGTCTCCTTATTTCACGTCATACCACTTTTTGTCAAATTTTCAACACGATAAAAAATCTGAAAATGAATATCTATTGTTTTAGATCAATTGTTGCGATGAAAAATAGGAAGTTAAAGGGACACAGATAGAAAGATAAGGAAATAGAGAAAATGAATAATTCAGACTACCTAGTGAATTTCATTTTGAAAGACATTTCTCGTATTATTTTGAATGTTATCATTATTTTCATTTTTTCTTTTCATCTTGGATGTTCTGACAACGACTTTCTTGAAACAATTTATTTTATAATTGCAACAAATGGAGACACAGCGTCGTAGTTTTTGAATAGAATCAGTTATTTTCCTTTTTGTTCACAAAGTTTATTCTTCTCATAAATATGCTTAATAAGCAAAAGTATGTATTCGCTTTTATAAAGGGCCTATAATTGTGTATGTAAGACGGTTAAACATCTTCTCTTCTCGTATGATGCGACTGATAATGTAAAATGAAATGAGGTTTTAGATCCGCTTATTTTTAAAAAATCAAATCGTCTGTCGCCGAAGAAACAGTCTAGTAATTAAAGGAAGGTTTGAAAAAAAAAGTTAAATAATGCTCATTTGCAAAGGATTTGAAAAATCAACGGAAAATACATTGCTTTCAAAGTGAAAGAATAAGCCCACTGATATCAAACGCCCAGTTTAATTAGTTTCCTCAATTTGCAAACGTATACAGAAAAGTATAAAAAGGGGGATAACTAGGTTTTCAAACAGCATCCAGGTTTGACTTGAACAGTGAAATAACTCACTCTTTCCAACTGATCACGAAAAACGAGTTTTCAAATAATTGCAGCAGAACTCAATTTAACTTATGAAATAAGAGTAATATGAGTATTCCTCACTTTCGAAAGTTCAGGCCATAAAAGCACCATAGAGACAGCACGCACAACCAACTTCTTTCTTTCTCCTACACCCCTGTCTCCTGCCTTTTTATTACCTAAAGCTATGATGATACACCCCGAAATACCATTATCACCATATTTTGGCTTAGAGGTCTCATAAATCATACAACCGTTTTTGAAAACCAGATCATCTTCGTTGGGACGTGCACACGTATGCTCGTGCATGCAGTCGACAAAATAATGATTCAATTTATGTACTTTTTGTTGTTGGTTTGTGTATTCCTGTCCGATTCCTTTCAAATTATCTCCCCTTACTCCCAACAGTTTCTATTGCTTTGTTGCACCGTAAGTTGGTCTGTTCATGATTTCATAGCAAGCTAAGTCTGTATAGTGTTGTAAGTAATTAAATTCGTTACAGCCGACAATACACTCTTGTGCAGGGTAATAAATTCCCCATAAGATATTACCTTTGCTGGCCAGGGCTCAGGCTTCTAAACAAAATTTTAGGTATGTTTAGAGGAAGACTTTTACCAAAATATCAAATATTCCCTTGTTTTCTTTTCACAGAAAACGGAAGAGGCAATATAAAGATTTCTATCTTTTTTCGATTGATACAATATCTGTCAAGCTGACAATTAGTAACCTAACTATCAATTTAATATATGCACACACACTCACACACACACACACAAACACGCACACACACAGACACACACAGACACACACAGACACACACACACACACACACACACACACACACACACATATATATATATATATATATATATATATATATATATATATACACATATATATGAGGGAAAATATGTATATATTGCAAGAAAAGATGACAATATGGAGAAAAGAAAAAAACTGAGGCAAATTAAAATATCTTTTCTTTCGTTAATCACATTTGCTTAAGTTATGGACCCCAGGTTTTATCAGAGCTTGGAAAACAAAGTTGTTTTGAAAGAAATGGCGAAAATAACAGAAATCCCACGCTGTTACTTTGGGTGGATGCATTGTTCAGTTTGGGTGGAAGACGGGTGTTTTTTTTATTCTTATGTATAAGAAAGGAATTTTTTCTGGCATAATCGAGTTAGGTGTCCTGACAATTAAAATCTCTTTTCAAGTAATTAAAGTTGTTTTAAGGGAAGGGGAATGAGAGTGTCTCGATGATTTGTAATGTGAGGGGAAAAATGATTACGTCTTTTGCAGGGAAGTTATTCGTTGGAGAGTTTGTGCAAAAATGTGTTCCAAAGAAGATTCAGTAAAGATGATACCCTTAGCCAGCATCATATTTGATTTTGTTTCTTGAATGAATTGTTATATTATGTTGTTTTACGAATAATTTTGATAGTGGTTTTCTTAAATTTCAAATATAGCAACGCGGTGGATGATCGAGTCGCTGACCAAAATGAAAGAAGATCCAATGTTTTGATGCGAGAAATTTTGAAGTAAGGCCAAAGCATTTAAGTGATTACCCAGTATCAAGGTCCTTCAGTGTTCGTAAATTCGTGTTTTGAGACTCCTATCTGCCTCTACTATGTTAAATAAGTTGTGGTTCCAACGAGGAATCTTGTAGATACCTGTTCAGGAAGGCGAGGAGTTAGTAAGCGTATTTGTATTAATACTGTTTCTGATTATCTTTGATGTTTTTGACTCTATGTGTATGATATATTTTAGATTTTTCTGAACAATGCTCTCATTGACTTGATGGGAAATTTGATACGTTTTTCAGTGTTTTTAATCTTTTTGTTTCCGTTTTCTGATCCGTAAGTTTGATGTGCTTCACGTAGTGAATTCTCAACGATAAAGTAGTACTGACAAATGACTGTTTTATCAAATGAAAAATCTTGATCATGATTTGTAAATTGTATAAAATATAATAATTAAATGAATGCTTCTTCTTGCTTCAGTAGACAGTGGAGCAACCTGCTCATGGTAGATAAACTCCAGACAAAGTGCAAAAAATCTCATTGATTGCTATCTACACCGGTAAATGTAGGAGAATAAAAACATCATCAATTCGGATAAACCGATATTTCAGTCACGAATGACGATGCTTAAACAAAGTAGCGTCTCTGTAAACCTTTTCTTCGCTGTTTTAAACCTTAATTGCCAATTTTTTTCAACCATGAGCTAGTTGATGATTTGATCTCTGATTTTGAACGTAAATAACTTGTCTATTTGGTCATTAAAAGAAAGTCAGAAAAAGGAAATGTATAACCGATTGATGAAAATGGTTCTTTTATTTACAATTGTATATCGAAAACATTAGATGGGAGAATTTGAATAATATATATATATATATATATATATATATATATATATATATATATATATATATATATATATATATATATATATACAGAGAGAAGAAGACTGACGGACAAACAAACGTAGAGAGAGAGAGGGAGAGAGAGACAGATTGACAATCAGACTAAGGGATGGACGGAGACAGAGAGAAAGAATATGAAAATAAAGGTGAAATATATACCACAAGTCGTGTACATATATATATATATATATATATATATATATATATATATATATATATATATATATATATATATATTAAGGGATTTCTTTGTAAACAAATGTATCGCTTAAATCGATTCTTTTCTGTCCAGAGGTAGGGTATTGGCCTGCAGGTCCGAAGTGAAGGTTCCAATTCTGCCTGGCGGGACTGGATGGGATAATGGAAAGTCTATCGCCACTCTGAAGAGATGTAATACATCGAAACAGCTGTCTGTGGATGACACAATATCATATATATATATATATATATATATATATATATATATATATATATATATATATATATACATATACATATGTATATACATATGTATGTATGTATGTATGTATGTATATATGTAGAGTGAGAGAGAGATAAAGGGGGAAGGAACAGAGAAAAAGAAATACAATTTGAGACCAGGATATTACACATATGGCATGTAGTTATGTTGTAACGTCTACGAATAAGTTTTATCCCCCTTCCTTTTTATCTGGAGTGGAAGATTAAGATTTTATAGTTAACCAACTTTTGCACATTGATTTGGGGATTGTCAATGTTTTGCTCGCTTCTTACTCTTGCAAACTGAGTTGGGATTAGACCTTGTATACAACCATGTTCGTCTGTTTCAATATTCAATATATCTAACAATATTAATGATATTCTGTTAAACAATCATCCATAAGAGGGAAAATAATTCATTGAATTTTGTAGTAGATTTTTTTATTTCATCTTATCAGGCAACTAGCAATGTCACATCTATTCTGATAAAATGATGGGGTAATGACATCATCGTAATGTCTTCATTATAAACAGATATGATATTATTTGCATTGATATCGTTTTTGAAACAATTAAGTATACATCTTTGAGGAATAATTACTATAAATGTTTGCCATGGTGTAGTCTGTGATCTATAATCTGATCCTCCAGATTTCATTGATGAAGACTTTGGCAGAGTAATGCGTTCTCTGAGTGCTTCACGGTGTTATTTGTCTTCATCATCACTATTTAACAAGTTGACCAACGATAGTAATAAAAAAAGACAATGAAAACTGATTCCTGGCAAATTTCCAATCTAAGAGACGATTATTGAATTGAATTTCAATAAATGTTTTTTAGCAACGGATTTCATTTGTGATAGATTCTTAAGGGGTTTCAAAGTCTCTCAACAATTTCAATATTTAATAACTGAGGTTATACAAATGATAAAATGATTCAGTGCAACATATATAAGAACTCATTTTTTTATACGATTATATTATCCGTGTGAATACGACTTTCATTTTCTGTATTTAAGAAGAGTTGTCTGTTTTTTGAACGAATTATTTTATGATCGTACACACAAGGGTTTGACTGGCAACCAAAATGCTGCACTGACATTTAATTAAATATTTCTATAGAATCTAAGACTTCCGTGGAGAACGGATGAAGTGACGTGTGCTAACGCGTTTGAGGGCTGAGAAAGATGTAGAGTATGTGCCTCAAAAAATAAATACTGCACAAAACAGTGTTGATTTAGTCCAATACCATCTTTACAAAAAAAACATGATGCACGTTTGGCATTGTTAGCTGATCTTATTGAGAGTTGATGAGTGTCGTTCTTTACAAAATGTGCGATCCCGTTTAACTGTTATTACTTACTTAGATATGGTTTGATAGAAACTGTAGACATGAACACTCGATTTATTACCGGGATGATACACAGGCATTTAAATAATCATTCAGGTAAAACGCAAGAGTACCTTATAAAAAGAAAGGAATCGTAGATAATGAAGATGGATACGATGAAGACACGTCCCAACATGATGTGACTGACTGAGAGAATGACTATCTCAAAAAATGCGTTAGTTTCAAGACAAACCCCTTCTAGAACAAAAAGAGAAAAAACAAGATCATCGTTTGATTTACCCAATTGACAAATGATAATTTGCAAGGATTTCTGTTGACGTTTTTGCATTGTCATCGTATAATCATATTTTCATACAAAAAATCAGAGCCAAAATTCCCTTGGAATAAAACAGTGTTCTTTACAACTGTCCCTTCTAAGTTTTCCATGTAGATGAAATGTAGTGTTTTATTTGGTAAAATCCTTTATGGAATGCATCAGACATATGAGAAAAGCCAGATGTCTCATTGTCCAACAGTTGGCGATACAGACTATACAAACAAAGAATTGATCCTGACAACTTAATGTATCATAGTACAAATGTTTTGTCTCAGAAAATAATGTATCCAAAAAGATACACAACTAGAGTGATCACCGCAGCAAGGTCCCCGCCCACACATCTTACAAGAATCCCAAATCAAAGATGTATCTTGTCAATCAAACATCAATGTGGGGAGACTTGACAGCAAAGTATATTTGCTAAGAATAACTGACATTGGAGAATAGTGAATTTCATGAGAGACAGTTGTTTTCCCGACTGAAATTATAGACTGTAATAATTACTCATCACCATTGTCAATCTCTCAATGTCCGTCGTTTGATATAAAGTTTCCCCTATGTTCGCCATACCTTTTTGTCGTTGGTGTCGCAAAGTCAGGAATTTCTGAATTTGTCGAGTTCATCTCTCCATCTTGTACTCCATCGGCCTCAATTTTGCATGTTATCTCTGGGGACTCATGTTGTGAGTCAAAGCGTCGATTGGTTGTCTGTCATTCTTGCAACATGGCCTGCCCATTGCTATTTAAGTTTTATAATAGATTCTATGACGTCTTTGACCCCCATTTTCTTCCTTATATACCTTGCTGTCTTGTAATATCTCCACGTGAGGTTGAGTATGATTCTCTCATGTGTGTGGTGCATGGCCCTCATTTTGCGAATCTGTCACTTGGTTAAGTTCCATGTTCCACCTCCATGAGTTATTATTTGGAGGATTCATTGGTTGTATACTCTTCTTTGGATTTTTGGGATTGTCTTGTTTCTGAAAGTCGAGCTAGCCCTGCCGAAGGCCTGTCATCCTAAAGTAATTTTTCGCTCGGTCTCTTCCTTTTTTTATGTGTTCCATAGAGATTCGTTATCCTACTTAGAAGTCACAGTCTATTTTCCCTAGTTTTGCATCTTCGATTTTGACGGTTATGTTCTTATTCTCAATGTGATTGTTGCACATGATTTTTGTTTTACTGAAGTTCATATGTCGGCTAAATGTTTTGCTTTCTTCGTTTACTTCATCTAGCATTAGCTGGAAGTCGTGTACGTTCTCTGCAAATCTTAGATTTGCTTTGATATTCGCTGTCTATTTTGATTCCACTATTCTCTCAGTCCAGGTTTTGGAAGATTATCTTAAGGCAGGCAGTGAAGAGTTTTGGTGAGCTGGTATCGCCTTGTCTTACTCCTCTTTGAAGCTGGAAGGATTCAGAGTTCTTATGTAGCCTGCGATTGTATATATGCTATAGTACTTTGACGTATACAAGGTCAACACCTTGTACAGTGATGGCCTTCATGACCATGGGGTCTTTTATAGAATCAAATGCCTTTTTGAAGTGTATAAATGCTATGACTACTGGCATTATATGTTCTGTTACGTCCTCTTTCAGCTGATTTATTGAATGGAAATGGTCCATGTTAGAGTATTTTTTTCTTTATCCTGCCTGCGAACGAAATTACAACAATTGTGCTCCTCTCATAGCAAATCTCCGTTACAATTGTACATGTTTGAAAAATAGCATTTTTTTCTTTTTCTTCTAAATATTTTTGGCAGTTTCTATCAGTGTCAGGAGAAATGAGAAAATGTCTTTTGTTAACTGTTTTCCCTCTTATTCAACACTCCAGTAAGCTATACTAGTCATTTGCATTGTTGAGTTAACGAAAGGGACCCATTTTCCCGATACTAACTGTATGGTCTTTAAACTTTAGTTTTACCAATTGACACCGATTGAACTGCCTTTTGGAAAAAGGACAATCTCTTTTGCCTGTAATGTTAGCATTCACTTGAATGTACAAGACTCTAACCATAATTTACCAGTTTAAAAGCTCACCAATCAGCTGGATTTGGCGATGTTGATTGGGTGATGTTCCTTCAGTCGAATAGATCGTCTTAACACAACCCAATACAAACTTCCTCAACAATTTTTGCACCATGAACCAGGTGATAATTCCGGTAGCCAGGTAACTAGTGGCTCGCATACAAGTCCGTTGCCCAATAGTTAGACACGACCGATCCGATGATCCCATGCACCAGATGTGATGGGTAATAGTTGTGTCAATTGATTTTTTACAGGACATGAGTGATAGCCCGATGCCAAACACTATCAATTTCAAGAGCAGGATTGGGACCATGGCAACGAGAGAATTATGGATGTTTGCCGGTACATGGATTATTAACGAGACTAAATGGCTGGTATTTCAAGTTTATCCATCCATAGCTGAGAAATGGATTTATACCTTTCCTGAGTACATTTCTAAAGTGCACATAAGAATGACACCGTTCTCTATGCCTGTAACCACAATATGACTCTTCACAATAGTCTAAACATGATTCTGAATTAACTAAAGAAGATCTAACATTTGAAAGAACATTGACGAGGACATAAAGTGAGGAATCATCTAATGAATTTTCGAAAAATTGCTTTCAATCCAAGGTATGGCATTTGTTCATAAGGCTAGATTTACACAGAATTCACTCGAAATGCAATAATGGACCCTTCTTTAATGTCTTAGTTCAAAAACGCTTCGGGGAGAGGTTTGCTGCCAATGTATTTAGTATATTACAAAACTGTGCCATTAGGGGAAGCGTCAATACTTTGTATAGAATTGAGACAAATATGGTGATAATGTCGAATTTTGAACCTAAGTCACAAATCCAGTTAGCTAATTTCATTCAAGTATCAATGATGGATATGTTTTGATTGGTTTTCGATTGAACCAACCACCCCACTCCCATTGCAATACGTATCACAACATAGAGCATTGTATTTTTCTTTTCTTTTTTTTTTTTTTTTGGTATTCACACGAAGATATTTTCCCGCGTGACACTCCAGGAAATGATTGAGAATGGAAGGTTTTGCGCCGAATAAAATGAAAGTATGTTCATAAAATTATTGTCTTGGCTACAGCCCGGTCATGAGGAAGGCATTTTGGATGCGTTCCTATTGAGGGAACAGCACACTCTGAACAATTAGATACTGGTCAATTCCAAGTCGTAAATTTGTTCCCTCTCTCTCTATTTGATCACTGGCCATTGGGTGATCCAAATATATTCCCAAACCTGTTGACTGGCATATTCTTTGAACTACCCTACCCGTCCACGTAATTAAGATCCCTCAACGATGTTATCAAACATTCCATGGACTGTATTGTGATTACGGAGAATCAATCATTCCTTTCTTGCCGCTCCCAACCAATTGGACAGAGGAGCGTCGGCCTTTGAAAGTCAGTCTGCAAACTGTCTGATCTTCTGATTGTAGTTCGTTTCAGCCAGCCCCAGAGACTACGCTAAACATCCTTCCAGTCCCCAGTCCACGAGACTGTCCAAAGGCCAATTTGCTCCTCTGATAAAAGCTGTCACGAAACCATGAAAACTTGACGTTTTAAAATTGGTTCTAATCCCAAGAGCCTTGGCCTATCCTCCCGCTGGATGGTATTTGCATCTGCTCTCATCCATTGATTTACTTCAATGTCAACGCAACCTCTTGCCTTTCCTATCAAGAGCCAACAGGGGGGGGGGCGCTTATATCATTTTCTGCACGAGACAAAACATAAATTGATAGTTTTATCCATTCAATCCATATCAAGGGAATTCATTTTTTAGATCGTCCGTTGCCCTGATCAACGAAAGTTCTTAATAACAGATGTTTTGAAACTGCCTCATGTATTCCCTATGACGTGGGCATATTCTTTTTTCTAAAATGAGTTTTCATCATTTGATATCGGCTCACTCTCCCCAAGGTGGCTGACTCCTCAGACAACTGATTAAAGCTATGTACTATAGCACTTTTTTTTTTTCAAAACAAAGGCATTACCATTTGGCCATTCATCGTTTGGTTATCACTCATTTCGATGTCTTTCGATGAAACCCAGAGGATGAGACTGATGATATCGATCCCAATGGAACATGAAATTTCTGGACTTTAGCATTTTAACTAATCTATTGTCGATATGTATTTTGCAAGGATAGTTATGAATTAAAATAGGGATTTGTCAATGTTTTATTGAAAGCTTACGCATCAGCTATTTTGTTTTTCACTATAACATCCAACGATTTCTAATTATATATGCACATTTTCCGTTTTCAAAGCAGAAATCTGATAAGTTTATATTTCATGAAGGCTAACCTTTCAACCAGTGGAAGCTACACACATGCTATGGAAGATGGGAATCTCTCCTGAATTATGTGTAGCATAGTAATTGATTTGTGAATTAACAGATAGTCTCCATGTACTTTTACATTCGAGTTCCTTGTTCGTAATTTTTCTCAGACGCATGCATATGAATTGCATTTTATCATATAGAAACTTATTTGAGATTATCTCCTGTCGTTACACGCTCAATATATCACTCTTCAGAAAACGTGGAGTAAATAAAGAAAACGGGGTCTCTTGCAAGAATCAAACCTGCCACCGAGGGAAGATAACAATTCACTAACTATTCAGCTAAAAAGTAGTTGGTAATGCAAAGGTGAAATAACCAAGCGATTTTATGATTTACAAAAAATTGAACGTTCCAGAAAGAAATATTTTTGTCTCAAAGAAATGGTGTGAATTCGTCAGTGTAGATATAATTGTAAAATAAAAACATCTTTTTGGATTTGTGTGTGTCTGTGTGTCCGTGTGCCCTTACGTCTGTGTGTGTTTTAGCATGTGTGTTTGTGTCTATTTGTGTGTGTCTTCCAAAACAGTTGATAAACAGAGCATTTTTAATAAAGTTTCTGAATCCAAAAATGAATGAAGAGAAAATAGAGAAATGAGTAAATTGACATTAAAAATGAGAAAAAATAAAATGAAATGATGGAAAAGGAAAGAAAGAGATTTTCAAAAATGAATAAAATCCAGAAACATATCAAGAAGCTAGAAAATTGAGAAAAGGGTTCGAAAGATTTTTTGATGAAAAAAAACTAAAAATAATCGAAGAATCTTACGTGCTTATAAAGAAGATACACGATAAAAATATATGTAAATATATAAAGATATAATAATAATTTTACTAATAAACAGGAATTTTTAAAGTTCATGCATGGCCATGGGCGAACTCTCCCGCAGAAAAAACAAAAAAAGCCTGTATTTCTCTTTTTTTTCTCTCTCAATATTACACTCATTTTCTCGGATTGTAACGTATTTTGCCCGGATGAGGAACCCTTGGGTTGCTGGCACATGCATATATGCATACTTATAATTAGTTGATGCAAAATTCTCACCATTATTTTTTGCTTTTTTTTTCATTTGCATATATTCTTAGATTCATGAACCAGTCATCTAAATTGTTCCCTGCCTTTCTATGAATTACTGTATCTTTCTAGTAAATTGAGCATTCTCCTTCAGAAAAAACGATTCTGGTTTTATTGAAAGAATTCCTTGAAGGATATATCAATACTTCGGATGACTTTCCTTCCTATCGAAGAAAAACAAAAATCGTAGTGTCTAAAAGCTGATCCTTACTCGATGTTAAGGCTAAGGTTGAAGGGAAAGGATTAGTCGTTAGTGTTCAGGATTGAAATCAACCATTATTGACAGAATAAGGCTGTTATAAGCATGATTTAGATGCATTTCTGATGATTTTGTAATTGTTAAGTTCCGAATTATTTTAGAAGGGATTATCAACACCCAGGAATAAATGCTAGTCGACAGAATTTGACTGTTAGATTTACAATATTCGACGAATTATCGTTGGTTCTAATTCGGGGGAAAAAACGATTGTTAAAGCATATTTGAAGGAAGATTATCTTCAAAGATCAATGAATTTCAGATTTTATCTGAGTAAGGGCTGATAAAAATCATAAGGTGAACAGTTAGAAATATAATTGAAATATTCTACGGCAAATAACGAAGCCCGAAACGTTTCAGGAGTGACTGACATCGAAAAATGTAATGTAAATTTTGCAGGGAACGCAGTTAGTTGTTGGAGGGATCTGAATGTTTGAGTGGGGGGGGGGACATTTGAGTTCAGTAAAGTTGAAAGTTGGATGAGGTGGGTGATACTGATGATATTCTGATGGAAACAGGTATGTTTGGTGAAATATAAACCCGTAAATGTGGGTTGAATTATGAATCCACATTGATTTTTTCCTTCATTATATTGCGAAGAATATACAAAAAATGTATACTTGAAGTAATATGCAAAACATTCGAACACGCGAGCATACTACCTAATTCAGTGGATATTTTAGTTATCGTTGAATAGAATGATAACAGTGTTATCGTGTCTTGTTCATTACATTGCAATTTCGATTTTCATGATCGGAGAACTAACATGTTCATATTTTTAATTTTATGTTGAAGTCAATGAACAAGGGTGCCACTACTGTAATATGAAACTAGTTGAGTTTCATTTTATTTTTAATTCAAATAATTTTACTTCAATCTTATTCTGTTTAAAAAAGAACAAAAAACACTGAGAGGGGTTGAGTCTGCTTTTTTGATAACCGGCGTCAGATATTTTCGAAGCGACAAAAGAATTCGTTCATAAATGAGGAGAGAAACGCTAGAGGTCGAAATTATTGTTTGCTTTCTTTTGTTATTGTCTTCATAACATTATTGCTTTTTCTGCGCATAAGGTATTGTTTACTTGACTCTTCGACGTTTAGTGATCACGTATAGGACTCATCTTGAAGTGCCACTTTTTTTTTCCAAAAGTGGTTAACTGGTGTCACGTGATAAAAACAAATAGATCATTTCACAGTAATGTGTTTGCTGGCATAATCTTGCACGATACAATAAAAGTTTGCTACCTAATGAAGACTGATCACAAAACCTATTATGTAAAATACCAATGTATTCTCCGGTGGATGCTCACTGGTGTAGACTAAGGCTGTCTCGTGTGAATTGTTTATTTTCAACATCTTTTTTTTTTCAGTCAATTTTATTTGATGTCTATCTTAATACTTTGGGTTCACGCTTTCAAAGATTAACAATTTGCATCAACATTTCCGATTATTGTAATCTAATCAAAAAAGATTTCAATTTTGCTGATCTGTACGAACGAAGAACCTGTAAACGTTTTGTGGCTTTTTAATCTATTTGAAAATGACTGAGGATTCTGGGGTAAATGTCGATTGTTAATTGTTAGATTGGTACTATGAATATCAGTGGGACGTCACCGGCTCAAAGATGGTGAGAGAATTATTACGTTATTCAATTGGCAAAATATCATAATAATAATAATCTGTGTACTAAGAGTCGAGGATACTAAACCAGCACCTACAAGAGGGAAATACCTAGATCCATCGGTCAGGGGTGAGCTGAGATCCCACTGATCAAACTAGACGACTAATGAAAAAGGCGAAGGGGACCTGACAAAAACTTTTACTCCTTCACATTTACTATCAGAGACCCTCCCCTGGACAGAGAGAATTCTAATAGTGCCTAATAATTTTGACTGATTTCAAACTATTTTTTCTCTCTGAACCAAAGTAATATACCCAGGCGTAATGATCTTTGCCAGGGTTTGTTTTATCGGACATTGGCCCTCCAAGTCATTTTTAAAAATGACAAAATCTTTTTTGAATCGATCAAGTGTTTTTGCAGAAATATTCACTTTTTGTGCTATATTAGTAAAGATCTGCTTGAATTATCTACTGTCATTCTTATAATGTATGATAGAAAAAAACGTATTGCATCCAGTCGATTATCCATGAAACTCTTAGGTTGATTAAGCTCTGGTTTAAACGTTATCAAGGATCCTTTTCTCAAAATTCATAATCCCTCAAAAGAGAATAGAAATATAAGATTTTGTCATTGTATATAAAAAGGTGTTTAGTAATAAGGCCGGTATTTTAGGAAGCAAAACCAAATCAATGTGATGTATACAGTTTCAATCAATTTGCCATCGAAAGACCTCACGAAGTCAAAGTAAGTGTTAGATGAGGGAATTAGTTTCTAAGCATTTGCTATTCACTATTCTTTTTATTTCTGCATCTGATGACATCAAATACTGCTGAGAAGGATAATGTTTTTTGAGCAGGTCGAGGAACAGATTTTCAACATTGTTTACCAATGATATCTCTAAGATTTCGAGTCAAATCTTTTTAGAAAATCTAACTTTTCAAACCTTTGTACAGTTGTTAATGTAGCCGTAATATCACCAAAGGCACTGTAATCAATCTACATCAATTGATAAAAAGGGGCATATAGTTATATCTCTACAAGACTTGCGTCCTGTGTACAAATCGACTTGAAAGCGTCTGGAACATCCCCGGAAACCACATGCACGTTTGTCAATATCTGTCAGCTCCTTCGAATGTCATTTTTCGTTTCTTTCGGAGAGAAACAGATAGTTACAATTTGTTTTCCATTAGATACTTTTCAACAATCACCATGCTTATGAGAAATGCATTCAGATTGGGAACGTTTTTCCAGTCACAGCAAAGAAATGTAACATTATTCTTAGAACAGCCAAAAATACTTCAGTACTTTCCTCGATATGAGCAGTTTAGAATCGCAGATTGTAAACATCTTTCTCAACATGAAATGAACAATAGTAAAAATGCGTATTTATTGCTTTTGGACGGCACATTCGGGTATTTTGTATATTCTTGTTGAATAACTAATAAAGAATGAACAAGCTATTATGATTGAACAGAATTGGTCCAAACGCTTTTGATCTTTGCCCCATTTAGGCTCCAGGGTTTGGAAAGAGGAATGATTAGATTACCAATCTTGTGATTCAATTCAACGCCTTGATTTCTGGTGTTAAGTACATCGACATTCTATGATTTTATTTAAAGCAGACGACTCTTATTATTTGATCAAACGAAATCTTTATCCCCCGGACAATGCTTTCTGCTTCAATAGTAAGAACGTTAGTTTGTATAAAACAAATCAGATTAGTTTAAAATAGCTCCAAAGGACCCCATACTAGAAAATATTCTTATGCCCTTTGTAAAAGCATTCATCCATATTCCTTTGCAGTTTCTTCACCGAATTCTGCCATTCATATGACACAAAGGCTGACGGATAACGATATAATCAGGTTTCGACCCCCTCCCTCTCTCTCTCTCTCTCCTTCTCCATCTTATACGACCAATAGCAGAGGCAAAATCCTGATATGGTTTGTGAAGAGCAATAATTTTATTATCATCAATGCAAATTAGACTGCTTTGATAAGTAGACCGAACGAATACATAATCATCGGGCAATGCTTCTATTCCTTATTATAAGAATGCAGGACGTTATATAAAACATAAGATATGTACATGATCCCTCAATAGTACTTCATTTTACACAACAAGATCCCGTAAGGCTGTTACCACAACAATAGAACAACAGCAAATTCATTATGGTTCTGAACCCATTCTACTCTCAATATGCTTGGATGGTTTGCACTAGAGAAGAACTATCATTGTAGACAATAAAAAAACAAAACTCTGGGATGTTTCCTCCAAAAAAACAAACAAACATGACTCGAAAATCATACTGTTTCAACTCAATTTTACCCTCAATACTGGTCCTTTTCACTGATCAAATGGGGTCGGTGAAATATGTCAACGCAATTAACTGAACCCATTTCAAAATGAAAGAGAACGATGATTGAACAATATATTTATTTACACATTTATATGTGTGTATGTATGCGTTGCTGTGTGTGTTTCCATAGAATATGTCAACTGATTGAGCAACTTCAACGCATTAAAAGATAAAAACAAAAAAGTGTAGAATCAGAAATATCTAGAGGAAATGATATTTGGGGAAATGAGACAAAATATATTCCAAGAATTGAAAAGAGGAGGAATGTCAGAGAAAAGAATGAAAAAGTGGGGGAGTCATTCTCTGCAACCATTCTCCATTGAGAAGTAGATTTCTCTGCAATTACCTTATATGTTTTCTGTTGTTCAGGAAAATGTTACAGATTTCTACACGTTATACATCTTTTTTTTTTTGCATGAGACTCAGTTACTTTGTTCACTCTCCAGATTTGTTGAAACTGCTCTTGTATAGAACATGATGTATTGAGTTTTTCTGAGGAAATTTAGATGTGAAAATGTAATTTTGATTTTTTAAAAAATTAGAGTAAATAGCCGTCAGGAAGAGAAAAAAAAGAGAGAAGAGAAATTATCTCTTCGGAAGCGACGTTACGAGTTGGAGATCGAATGTGCAGCCGAAAACCAGATGTCTGCTTGGAACTTTTGAACACATTTGATACATTTATTCATCAGATGAAGATCAGAAAAAATATGACAACGCAATACCATTTTTTAAACTATTTATACATAGTCCTGAGAGCATTTCGGGCAAAATGGACCGGGCAGGGATGGGAGCAAAAAGATTTTGCACTTTCTCAACCATCTACGTTTTGTTAACTTCATCTGGCTAACCAATATCGTAAGGAAAACAGTTATATCCATGCCAATTAGATACGTTAAATCTCAAATTAGGTTCAAAGATGAACAGAATTAAAAACAAAAGAGGGAATGACTATGTGGAAGGCAGACAAGAAATATAAAAATCATTATGAAAACCTTGCATAACGATTAAGTTGAAAACGATTTGATAAGAAAAAGAGACATAAGTAAGAAAGATCAGATAATTAATTTGTTGACATCATATAAGTGCGTGGGACACATAGCACAATGATGGAACATCAGCAAGGTTGAATAATGTTCAAAGCATATCAATCATAGAAGGGGAGGCAGGCAGATGGAGAGATAGGATAGAAGGTTTACTGGTGAGACAGATGTTACTTGTAAGACAGATGTAAGCGAGATCTTAACGTGGATAAGGTCATGGAAGGAACTCGTATAGGCATTTGTCCAGTAATGTACCTGGGATGACTGATATATACATATGAGTGTGTTTGTGTGTTTGTGTGTGTGTGTGTGTGTGTGTGTGTTCAATCACGTTCATGATGCAAGGTCATTACCAACACAACGCCTGTGAATATGTACCTATTCATCCAATCTACAACTTACGGTTAAATGTTCTGTGGACTACAGAGTATTTTAAAGTATATTGAACCAATCATTTATGCTTCTCTGGATAGAAAATTCATATTTAGTAAAAAAATCCAAAGACGAAAGGATTAAGGCAAAATGTTCGTAAAGTTTTAGAGAAAATATTTCAGAAACCTTCCCTGGCAGGTGATATTAGCACTTTCGTCTTATCCAAAACTGTTGGCACTTATTTCCTTAACCAGTGTGAAACATTTCCTTGACGACATTGGAAAATTAAATTTAAGGTTAGAGGAAAAAATGTCAAATTATCCGATTGAATCTATTTATAGAGAATAAACTTGGAAACCTTTTCCGTGTAATTACTATTCCTAATGATGATATCTAAAGCGGATTTGCATGTAGTCTGGAATTAAAACCGATACAACAAATTCAATCTCCACTTGGGTGCACACTCAAAAGAAGTGACACAAACAACGACTCATGCCTGTTGTTATATCTACTGCTCCCTCATCATTAAATATCTTTTGGGGTAACCAGCGTGAATAAGCCTGTGTTCTAAAAGATAGTTATTATGAAATACGATATAATATCAACATATAATACACATGATACCTTATAAAAAGTGACAAACTGTATGTATGACATGATAACTATAGTGAGAAAGGGGGATGATGGGGTGTAATGTTATCATGATTGTTTTGTTTTGAAAATGCCCGAAACACTTTCATGGTAAACTAATGATCCCAACAAGAGAAATTTTGACATTGTGCTATATCAACGAAGTATATGTGAAACAGGGGAAGTTAGATAATAGATATGTGAGATATATGACTGAAGTGACACAAATATTTTTTTGGTAAAGTCTTTTATTGTTCAGCGTTTAACGCTATAAAGCTATAGAGTTCATACTACCCTCTATCTGTCTTTCGCCAGTCCCATTCATCCAGTGAAAGAGGCGTTGACAGCAGCATCCATTGCCATATATGATGGCTGTCCTGTGGGATAGAAAGTAACTTCCTGGCAATTATAAAATTCCAAGTTTGCTTTTTGCATGATACAAAATTTACAATTGGCCAACGAGATCATCATTCATATCAAAGTACTTTACGCAACCTTATTGCACTTAAAAATATCAGACGACTCTTGGACACCACCTTGTATCATCCAAACAGCCACCCCAAGAAGTATGCGTTTTGTTTTTGTTGAAGCAATATTATTTTAAGATTATCCGGTGTAACATTTATTGATCATTTTTGCCATGATGTTCACAACAAGCACAACCACCAACATCGCCAGCAAGATCACCAGCCTCATCACTGACCTTGCCAGCCTCATCACCAGCACCATCAGCAATATAACCACAACCGTCATCATCTCGTCAAGCCCAACATATCCAATACCATCATCATTATGATCTGCATATGCCATCCAAATTTCAATTCCAAAATTATGTACGGTAACCACGCTCAACTACTAATATCCTCAATATCTTATATCAAAACGCCGATAGGAAAAGTGATCTGTAAACAGCAATCACAGGCAGCAATTTTGAATTGGCTACCATGCGCAATAATCTTCGAAATTTAGAAAAAGGCTCAGAATCCGATTGTTTGAAATGCTCAGGGTTTTGCGTGCTTATCACAACTTGCTCAAAATTTCCAGCTACTTGGCCCACTATTGAAGGCGGAGAGAAGTAAACCTGTGAAGTTTAACAGGTGTAATCGGGCAAAAAGAACATTTTCCCCCAATGAAGGCTGTTTGCTTGGGATAATTACAAAAAAAAAAAAAATTATTTTGGTTTACTTGATTGATTATATGAGATTTAGTAATTTTCCAGTTGAATCGAATGTTGCACTCAACCAGTTTTTCATTTATATCTTATTGACCTTCCTAATTTATGCAATCAGTGATTGTACATTCTTACGGGTCAATGACACCAAATTACTAACAATGGCTTTCGAAAGGAACATTTTTTATACATTTAAATATGGGAATAAAGCACTTTCACCCGCCATATTTACCAACTTTTTTTCAAGTACGAACTTATCAATCAGTCAATCACCCTATATGTCTATATGTTTGTCAGTCTTTTCCAGTTATAAGGATCGATATTTACGGTAAGAAACTTCATGCGTGTGACGACCAGCGAAGATCAAATTCAATACAATAAGTTCATTTTGCGAGTCTAGGTTGTAAGAAAGAAAACTACGCTGAGTAACCTGAATTTTCCTTATCAGACAGTTTACATCTTTGATTATTATTCATGGAAGTTTTGTCTCATCTTTATGAATATCAGATAGTGGTTGAACTGAAATTTCCAGATCAAAGTTTGAAATATTGAAAAAAAATACTGGTTCAAATAAAGATTCGTTCTGGGTACTTGGCTGATGTTTTCAATGAAGCATATACCGTTTCTTTCCAAAAGAAAAATGGAATAAAAAGAGCAAACTTTCGTGTTTACCTTCATAGTTTAAATTCATATGCTTCGCCACTATCACACCGGATATTGAATATTATCTTGTTTTATCTTCAAAGAGACATATGTCTGTAATGTATGCAATGTATGGTAATGTATTCTGTGGTCTGTTCATATTGCATTCAAGTTGTTATCTTTACCATTATATCTTCTTTGAACAGTTGAAGAAAGATTCACAATATTCCAAATACTGCAACAGAGAAAGGTTGATAGATATGAGTATAGCACGATAAATAGATTGATAGATGAAAAGCCAACGATAGAGAATGATACAGGAAACGATAGATATGGGAAAACTGGAACAGGCGGACTTATGGCCATGTGCCACACAAAGTCAAACATTGTAAATACTTTGCTAGTTTTGCCATTGAGTAGATGCTAATCGGTTTATATTGTAAACAGTTATCACTTTAGTGAGTTCCTTTATACCGGAAAAGAAATATTTCCGTTATGATATTCAAGACTGAGAATGAAATTAAAAGGGACGTAATATGGCAGATGATGTCAATCCCTAAATAAAGCTTTACTGGGTTTTTTCGGGTTTTTTTTCCCTGAAAGTGGGAGGGACTTAGGGATGAACGTGGATGGTCTCAAATATGATACCCCAAGCAGGATGAGTGCGCCATAGTCCTAGGTTGGGTATTATGTTTCTTAATAAGAAAAAGGTTAGATAGATCCCAGCCAAATATGGAAAACATGTTGGTTTTTTCGATAGACCAAATAATGAAAAAAAAACAACCTTTTCTGCTTCCCTTTACCTCTATTAATGTGTGTGTGAGTGTATGCATTTGTGTGCACGTGTCTGGGTGTGTCTATAGCAAGGTAATTATAGATGATTTACATTAGAGAAGCTCGTCTATTTTGAAGCATGTACTTTTGCCGTTAACGTCTAGGCATGCATCGTTGTTTCAATGACGTAAATCTGCTCAGATCATCAGACGTTTGATGACGTTTTGGAAAATACAAATAACATTAAATGCATCGACGGGGGACGATATGGCGACATAAAACAGAAAGGTAAATGTTTTTTTCTTTCACCTTCTTCTTATCTTCCGTCTATCGCCATAAACTTGAATGGATATTAGGTTTTTTTTAATGGGATAATCGAGATTTGTTTTGCAATTTATACTACAATGATGAAGAAGCAGAAACGATAAAAGTGAAAAAAAACTCAAATATCTCCGAAATCTCTTCAATGGTAAGAAAAGTAGACAGACGGAAAAAATTTTTTTGTATATCAAAGTTGATGAGTACTGAGTTATTCGAAGATTAGTTTCATTGTTATTAGTGAAAGAATAATGATTGAAAAGAGCTGCATTTCATGAAAGAAAACGTTGACCAATGGATATTTTCAAAAAGATGAGTTTCAACTCTTCTGCTTTTCTCGGCAAGGAAAATCATCATTTAGAATTTGACAGTAAGTAATGTCTGAAAGTAAATTGATCTTTTTCTTCTAGAGTGTTTTTGCAGAACCATTCAGTGAATGAATGCAGCCTCAGTGAATAGTGTGTGACATTCACTGAACCAAAAAAGCAAAACATGGAGAGAATAACATCAAAGATGAAGTCAATCGTTCCGAAACCATCCAACGATTTTTTAAAGATTATTATTATTACATTTTCTTATCAACTCATTGTCATCGGGGAGATTTGATGGCTTTCCAATTCGTGAAGCTTCTATTGAGTATCAATAGATCATTCGTTGATCATGTGCTTATCAGGGGGTTTTGGTACCATTCCAATCTTTAAAGTTCAAACAGAAGGCAAATAACGGACAAATCATAATTATCTGCAATCTGTTCATGCATAATAAGTTTATAATTTTTGTATGTGTCTGTGAAACATTGTTGATGAAATAGAACTAAAAAACTTGTAACGAATAGAAATTCGATATATATATACATATATACTCGCACATTCACACAGACATATATATGTACAGATAGAGATAGAAAAAAAAAGAGTGAAAGAGAGAGAGGGTAATTGATAGGTATGTTAGTAGACAGATACATACATCGACTTGTCATATAAACTCCAATCCACCCACTCGTTATAATGTGATGCTCTTTTTAGAAAGTTGGTTTTGAAGTGCGTTCAATTGATCTTATGATCAAGGTTAAAGCACTGTACGTAAGGTTGGGATGTAATTAGTGATACATGTTAGCTTAGGATATCTTGCTGATCGTGCGTGCAAGGGCACACACACACACACACACACACACACACACACACACACATACACACACACACACACTTTCAAGAGAAACACATTATTTCTTTCATTCTCCCATATATGATCTTCATTTTCTTGGTTCAGACTTCATGGCACTTTTCATCCCACAATTGAAGGCGTTTAACCAGATTTTTTTTTCATTTTTGTCTCATCGTTCCTTGATATTTAATTTACGACTTCATGCAGGTCTTAATTTAATTCGAATGAGGATTGAAATCAAAATGTTGCACTTGAAAAAGACTTCTGAGTGATTTTGACAACAATTCACTTTTTTAAGTACAAATCAAACGAATTATACAATTTGAAGCAGACAGGTTCCGTCCCAAGTGCACTTTGACACTAAAATAAAATCAATAAAAACTTTGTGAATATTTCGGCAAATTTCCCAGCACCAAGTACTACGTTTCCAATTTGAACAGCATCAGACAAGTTTTCAGAATATTGAATTTTTTAGCCTGTACTCTATAACCCTTTCCTTGCAAATATTTTGTATCATACTTCTTTTCCTAGTTGGTATAATTGTGATGTTAATGTAAGAAAACTTAGTTTGATCCAAACCTCATGGTAGAACCAGCACAATTGAAACCTACTCAAGCAATCCAGAACCATACAATGTGTTTATATATATATATATATATATATATATATATATATATATATATATATATATATATATATATATATATACGTGTGTGTGTGTGCAAGTGTGTGTGTGTGCAAGTGTGTGTGTTTGCGTGTATAATTATAAATTGTGTTATATATATATGTATAAATATATATATATATATATATATATATATATATATATATATATATATATATATATGCAGAGAGAGAAAAAGAACAAGTAAAAGAGAGGGGGAAGGGATGAGAGTCTTGAAATCTTCACAGCTTTAAACACTATATATATACGTATATATTGAAATGAAAACATTTCAATGCTAAGTTAGCTTGAAAATGTTGGGATAAAATTGAAAATTTTTTTTGACAAATGGGCACGTGACAGGATTCCTTCCAAATATTTTACCAGTGAAATAAAGCGGGAATATGTTTCTGCATATATTCTCTAAATGGTAATCAGATTCTGCACCCATTAGCCAAAAGGCTTATTTTCACTTCACATATTCAACAGCATCGATTTTCTTCCCCTTTATGACATCTTGAGAATTTCAACATATTTCCAATTCATTTTCTTATACTGAGTCATAGAAAATATTCATGCATTTTCTTCCCCCGCCCAATCACCTGCCTAGTGAATGAAACACCCTTTTTTATTTTTTTATTTTTATTCAACACTTCGTTTTGCTTCTTTTCGAAATAATGAAAGTTAACAAAATGGAAAACACGTTGATAAGATTGAAAAACGAATAAACAGGACTCAGGCAAGGTCACCAAAATGTCATTGAAAGGCTTTTAAAAACTTCCTGAAATGAACGAAAAAATTTGAAAATGCTTATACAAGACAACAACTAAAATGTTTAAAGCTTTTGGAAAAAAAAAATGTTTTCCCCTGAATTTTTGCAATGTTTTGATGCTGGGTTGAGTTAGAAGTATGTAAAAACGTTGGGATAACAATGAATGCTCGAACTTCATTTGACTAATGTTCTTTGGATCCATCCCGAGAAAAGGACGTGAAAATGATCAGATTTCTTTGGAATGTTCACTGTACCAAAATAAAAGGGACATATATAAAGAGAATTCACACACACACACACACACACACACACACACACACACACATATATATATATATATATATATATATATATATATATATAGTGTATTGTGTACTGACAGGCAGATTATGCAATAGAATCATGGAATAAGTCTCAAGAACCGTCAGTTGAGTTCGTCCACCCACCTCTCGGGAGAACTGTGCAGGCCCACATACATTGTGTTGCAGATGAACGTTGTCTGCGCTGGAATCGTGAAGCAAAATATTTGGTTTAAGATTCCTATAATAAAAATTCCCCTGAATCAGAAATCTGGTTCCGCTCCAAGAGCATTTTAACAAAAATTCAACTGATTTGAGGAAGTAACAAAATGTTTTGAAAACTTATTCTTGGCTTGAAACTTTGGGCCGGCAACTATATCTTTACTTTTTTCCATTTCATATGTACAAAAGGGGGTCAGTACAGGAGGTTACGCAAGGAACTGTACAAAATATTGCTATGGCGAGTGTTTGGGGAATGATATGGGAGGTCCTTGTAAGGAAAGTTTTTTGTATTTCATAGATGATTGGGTAAACTGGCATTCTATCAGTAGTAATAGTGTCAGTAGTAGTAGTAGTAGTAGTAGTAGTAGTAGTAACAATATTATTACAGTACAAATAATCTCAGTCAGTCATGGTTTATGTCTCTGCTAGTACCAATGATCCAGAAACAGTATCTTTTTGTTCCAATCTAACTGAGACAGCCTTCGGTGGTTTTTGAAGCTCTTCGCAGATCCAAAAAGAAGAGAATCGATCTGCACAGGTTGCAATTCCCCGATCAATGATCGCAAAGTAGAGTATCGATTTCACTTTGCACAATAGGTGACGAGTATTAAAAGTGAATTTCAAGGGCGAATAAAAGCACCTATCACGGGATTTATGGTTTGTGAATCTGTTCAGGGCTTTTGAATAAACTGTCTAATGTGGAACTGATTTTTCAGGCAGTGGTGATTATTCATGTGATTTTTTTTATCTCAAACATGTGTACAGTTGACTGAGAGCCACCAAAAGGAGCCTGATAAAAAAATGATGGTGGAAGTTTTACATCCTGGAATAAATGAATGCTTAAAAATATATCTTCAGTTATTTATCCATCATGTGTCCTCAATGCTTTTATTTCAAAAATCAGCCGTTGTCACCACGTGAAAACATATATTCACGAGAGATATTAAAATTTATATGTCCTGAGATTGATGGAATATTGGTCATCAATCCTTATTTATCGATACGTTCACATTATTATGTTGAGATTGACAGTTTTTTCAAGGAAGGGAACAGATGGAAATATTGATAAAAACTAATCAAGCAATTTATTTACATAACAGGGATTATATAAACGGTAAAATGATCTTAAAAACAGATTTTGGGAACGGTATTGTGTGTATATTAGCTTTTTTGAACAGGTGTCAAGTAGCTCCCTCTGAGGTCTTGGCACAATTCAAGGGGACCATAGACTCGGAAAATAATGAATGAATTTATATTTTTTTGTCCATGTTGTATCTTAGCTTGGCGTTGGGCCCATGAACCTGTAGGAGACTCTTAAGGAGACCGAGATAAAAGAAAAGTTAGAATGGCTTGTCTAAAATCTGAAACTATGGACACTCAGAGAGTAAGATATAAGTATCTATCTTTCTTGCATATCTAGACGGGTGTGAAATGTCCATGTATTGTGTGCAGAAAGGTCATACATCATGATTCTAGAAGCAGCACCCGGGACAATACTGAGAACAAAGTAACGCGAGATCTTAACGAGACTTTTCAATGGAAAAGAAGTCACCAGATCCTTTTCAACCATGTTATATATTATGGGATTCGTTTCCCCCATAAAATTTTTCCCAGCCGAGGATCAATGAATTGATTCTTGTCTAAAAAGTTCTGATGATCCATTGAAATAGAATCAAATGTCATGTTCGTTCAGTTCAGCATCTTGAAAGTTATTTTATTCTACTTACGATTGGATCAGAATGCACAAAAGAGAAAATAGAATAATAGATAAGGAAAAGTGAAATACAAACAGTTTTGTGAAAAATTGACACATAGAAACAAAAAGAGAGGAAGGGGATAAAAGAGCAAAGAAAGAGGGAAAAAACGGTAAAACCAAGCAAACAAAGTCAAGGACCGAAAGACAAAGAGGAAGATATAAAGAGATAGATAGAGAGAGAAAGAAGGAGAGAAGAGAGAGAGGAAGTAAGAGAGAAATCCATTTGAAGAAAGTTAGAGTGAAAACGATAGAGAAGTAGAACAAAAAGGGAAGATAGATGAAAGGGAAAAAAGGATAGATAAGACAGTACGGATAAAGGAATAATGAGAACAATTATTTCACATTTAGACACATTTTTGTGTCTTTCCACTTATCTTTTGGATCAAAGAGGGTTTAAAAGTAAAAAAAGTTATGCAAAGAAAGAATAAAAACAGGGCAATCAAAGAGAGAGGGTGAGAGAAAGAGAGAATATTAAGAGAGTTGAGGTACAAAAAAAATTGAAAAATAATAAACGTCCTTCCAATATGTCAGTTTTATATTTTTTTTAATCCTGCATTAACTGGTTTAAAATGAACAACTCAATCAATCATTCGCGCGATGAAGATGCTTTCCTATTGTACCGAATGATTTTGGTCACACTCTACAACACTTATTACGAAAAAAGCAGTTCAAGTTTTGATCTCATTGAACGATGACATTTTTCTAAATGTAAGAAGTTTCTCATGTTGTGTTCCTAATCAAAAGAAGAAAAAAGTTCCTCTCGGGCATAACTCAGCTAAATAAATGTCTCTCTCCGATGAAATGTTATTTTGTATCTTCCTTTTCTTAGTTTTGAAACCTCTTGTGGGGATCCATAAGCTTCCTGGCTTAAAAATAAACTCATTTACTTTCAATGCTGTATGAGCAAAATTAACCTAATCTAATGGTTAGCGTTACTTTTGGTTACTTATACCCGACTTTACAAATTCAAACACTCCAAACTTTCACCGTCCAAAATATTCTTTTTTCAATCAGTTCCCAAATCAACTGGAATAGCTATTCATAATCCATTCTGGTGCAAGCGTTATCTAATAAAGGGTGTTTTGCTGTTACTTTTCTACTGCCTTTCACAGAGGGTTTTGCTGGGTGTATTCAACTTTTATGCATGCATTATATTCATGTAATTATGATCTGGCTATTTCAGGCGCATTGGTTCCCATTCTGGTAAATACGCAAGGGAATCATAAAGAAAACTTTTCAGTACCATGTCAAACAACAAGATACAATTCCAAATAAATCTCATTTATTATGTTGGAAAATATTGACACATATGTACTGGGTCGGATCTGGTTGAATGTCCAGAGTCAGATACAAATGTTATAGAAGGAAGCACAGAAGAGAAAATAAAAGGAAAAAAGAGGAATTCTATGGAAGAAAACACTCCTTGTTGGCTTACTTCATCTGAAGAAAGAAAAGTAAAACATAATAGAATATTTATGTACTTTACCAGGAGATGCTTAGTAGCTTGGGAAATGAAAGAAAGGACAAAAAAAAAAGAGAAAAGTGAATGTGAAAAAAAAAATCAGACAGAATCAGTATGGAAAATTGATATGAAGAATCGTAATGAGAAAAAGAAAGATGAAAAAAATTATACATATTTCAGAAGACATCTGAGCAAAAATTTTCCAACTTGATCAAATATTATCCATGTCCATCGCAGACATTTGGTGCAGCTTTTGCACCATTTACTCTGACTGTCAAAGATGTTCAGCAGCATTCTGTAAAAAATATTTCTCTTTATGATAGTTTGACCAATAATTGATAGATCTCTCAAAATATATAGTCTGGATCAACTTTGTCACAAACAGTTTGATCCAAACTTTTGATAACTATTCAAATGATTACTTTATGAATAGAGTCACATGCTTTAGTTTTTTTTTTTTATTCAAATGTCGTCTTTTATGGCTTTCATGTGAAATCCAAATAAGTATGAATCTTATCCACGTATAGATTTTAGTGAAGAATGGCAAAACGAATTGTTGGATAACATTTTTCATGGAAGATTCTATGGCACAAAACAAAAATATCTAAGCTTGACCGTCAATAAAAAGAACCATAATCATTCCTGACCACTGAAAATCCCATTCGTTCTGAGTTGTAAGACATTCCTTCAGTAAAACATAGGAATTAAATTTACTTTCTTTGTAAAATAGTGTTATACTTTTTGTTATGCTTGCATTAATTCTCCACAACTGACGATTCATTATTTTATCATCTTACGACTGCGATATAGAAGAAATTGGCATTGATTGAATATGAACGAAAGTAATAGAAACTAAATTGGAGAAAAAGCTGTGTGTGTCAGTCATTTTTTAATTTTCTTTTTGACGATTACTATTTTCACCTTCTTCCTCGGTAAAAATTTCCCCAAGTGTTGTTCCATAAGTTACAGTGCGGAATGAGCTCTGTTTTTTTTTTCAATACATTTTGAAGCCTGAATAAATTATCATCAATGAATACAAGCAAAATATGAAGATTGAAATCGAAAAGATGCCAAAAGTAATAATAATCCCGAATTTCAAAATCTTAAAGAAAAATTGTTCGTTTTTTCGATTATCTCCTTTGCGTTTAAAATCTAGGAAGAAAGACCGGCCTGTTCATTGAATGGCACCGTTACATAGTTTTACAACATGATTGATGGATAAAATAGAGATTTGCCGACGATAAATATCCTAATGCTCCACTAAACGTAAAGACGATAAACATTCTAATGTAATCACACAACCGTGAAAACATAAATATTCTAATGTATCACACAACCGTGAGAATGATCAACCTTTAATGTAATCTTACTGAAAACATTCCCAACCTATTTGAAAGTTATCAAGGGTCAAGTAGCCATTCTTATTCAACTTGTTGAAAGAGATATTAAATAAGAAGTGTCGAATAGTTTCATGATATTTGAGGAAGTTTTGTAGCGTCCATCCATTTGGTGTCAAGAGTAAAAGTCAATGCTTATTGATTACTTGGTTGGATTTTTATAGAAAACGTTATTCAGGTGGATATAGAGAGTAGATCTGTTGAATGGACCTGATCTAAGTATTGTGAGGCTGATAAAAATGTTTCAGGCAGACATTTCACAAACATTTTTATTCATAACAGCTCATAATATCTGCTCTCTTACGATTTGATAACTGGTTTCACTTCAATTGTGTATTCAACCATGAAGAATATCCGATCTGATGTAGATTGAATTATTAAAATAATATTTTTGATATGTCTTTCTTGTTCAAACTATGCATTATACAAAAGGGCTGAACTGAGCGAATAATATATAAGTTTAACGGTAGAAAGTCAACTTGTGGAAGAACTTCCCATTCTTGCACGATTATTGTTTCATGCGTCATATTTGCAACACAAAGACGGGCATTTACGTTCACCGAAATTTCTGTTAATTGTTCTTATCCGGAAATAATTTCATTGTTTTATGTTTCTTTCACACTTTTCGGTTGTCAGTCAAACGAGTTGACTGATATATCTCTTTACATCTCTGATTTTCAACGTTGTGAGTACAGAAGCTGATTTTAAAGGGTATTTTTAATTTTTAGGGTTTCAATTTCAGATGCTTCTGTGGGTTGCTTCAGTGCTCACTAATCTCTATTTATGTGTTCAAATTTCTGAAAAGATGTTCAATCATTTCTCTTGAAGGGTATTAGTAGCATAACGCTTTGTTTTGAAAACAAACACACACATTAACACATGCACTAAGACTTATATATCTCTGTATGGGTGTCTGTGTGCATGTCTATGTATATGCAAGTATGCAAACTCACTTATATAGATAGACGTGGATACACACAATTGCACACATACATGGATACTTGCACACAACACACACACACACACACATACACATACACATACACACAAACTCATATATATATATATATATATATATATATATATATATATATATATATATATGGGGGGAATAGGACTAAGATTCATTATTCATGGAGAAAAATAATTCATGATATCCCAGCACAAGTTTGGTACCAATCAGCATTTAAATTAGTTTACATCGATTAGAAAGATATTCAATCAGAATCCGTGTTAGAATAATTCTACTTTTAGTCTCATCAGAACCAAACAGCGACCAAAAATGTGAGGAACAAGCTTTATTTTGATCCTTGTATTTGGGATTGTCTACTTCAATGATGCATAAGTAATGAGTCTGGCTGCTCGACAAACATGACCTTAACAAAACTAAATCCCGGGGAAATGCAAAAGGAGGAATATATAACTACATCCATGAGACATATTTGTGGATGAAAGCTATTGAATTCACTAAATCTCCAACTATTATTTTTCCTATCTGCTAATCCAGCTTTGATTAGCTTTATAAGCTTTTGTTTGAAGTTTCCCTTTATCCTGCTGCTCTCTGTCTGTCTGTCTGTCTCTGTCTCTCTCTTCTCACATATATGATAATATTTTCCTGGTGAATGTAAACATTCCTTGTCTATCTGAAATTTGTTTTTTGTTTGTTACAAATTGAGAAATAATATGCTTCATGTACGAAATGTACGTGTATGTGTGTGTGAGTGTGTGTGTGTAGTCTTGAAAGTTCTACAGTTTCAAAAAGTAAACGTTAAAAAACTTTTTCACGATTTTTTTTTGTCACCACAGCCACTTATTTCCAAATATCTGTCAACGCATTTATTGAAAAAGTTGTCAGTATCCTCCACATCTTATTGTATATACATATATACTTCGTTTTTTGGCTACAATATATATATATATATATATATATATATATATATATATATATATATATATATATGTACATACATATATATATATATATATATATATATATATATATGTATCTATATATATATACATATATATATATATATGTATATATATATATACATATATATATATATATATATATATATATATATATATATATATATATATATATATATATATATATATATATATGTATATATGTATATCAGTCACAACTGTCTCATGTTTGGTTTTCCAGACTACCTAATAGAAACCTAGAGACGAATCAAAAATTCATACACAAATAAGCTGAATGCGCTGTTGGGTCTGATTTATCATCAGATTGCAAATTGATTTTGTCTATAATGCAACAACCCAAACGCTTTGTTCGTGTCAGAAACTAACATACATTCATAAAAGCATGCTGAGAAGCGACTTTTTGTTCTTCAATTGAGATTAAAATGAATGACATAGATAATGACAGAAAAGTAAAGACACATCGAATAGTAACACCAACGGCTCAGTTAATCACAAAAATCTTTTTGACAAACTATTTTATAAGTATAAGAAAAAGAATGAACAAATAATACCCTGGGACGAAAAACAAATCCCTAAATCTTTTCGAAGCAGAGAAACGAAAATAATGACCCCCAGAAGCGCCAGTCTATTGATCTTTCACTTTGTGATATTGTTTTTTGTTTAATTTTTTTTACTTTTCTCTTTGCAGAGATAATAGTGGAATCATTGATCTCCAGGAATACCAGAGTATTGATCTTTCCTCTTGGTAAAATAGCACTCTGCGGTACTAATATTTTTTTTCTTTCTTTGGGGGGAAAATAATAGAATCACTGACTTCCAGCAGCGCTGTCGATTGATCTTCCCTCCATCTTGAAATCTCAATTTGTAATATTTTCATTTCTTCTGTATCTTTTTAGGGAGACAATCCCGTGGAGGAAAAAAGTAATTATATTTTTACAAATAAAGATTGAATCAATTGATTGAATTTGCTAAGCATTAAACTTCTCGTATGAAAAAAAAATCTTTACGACAAAGCGTTAAAAAGATAAGTGGTTGGTTGGTTCAATCGGATTAATTTGCTGGACCATTACTTTATTTTGGTCTGGACACCTTTTCATACCAAAAACATGATTTTTTTTCAGATCTATATTCCTCTTCAGGAACAACTGTACCTCATATTGAATATGATGGTCTAAAATTGTCTCTGTCAACTTGGAATCACTGTTTTTTCCAGTTGGTTTGTTTAATCGATGAGGAAAATTATTATTTTATACAATGCTGCATCCCTAAGTATTCTTCTTATTGTTTTACCTGAAATCCTCTAATATAAAAGTTATCCCCATCGGAAATGCTACTAGATAGCTGTCTTATTTCACTTGATTAATTCATTCTATTGTATGCGACATTATATGAAAATAATTTTTGTACACTAATGAGTTGGTTTTTGAAATTTGCTGTAAGGCCATAAACTACTAATGCAACTAGATAATCATCGGCCATTTTTCTTTTGGATTGAACTTTTAGGTATAATTATTGACATTTTATTCTGCTTTAGGCATTAGTTGGACTGAATAGCTAGTTTTGTAGTGATGAGTTCACCAGTTTTTTCGAGTACGTCACTGGGGCCTTTCCTAACTTTGTTCGTTTGATGGTTTGTTTCACCTCACATGGCATAACTTCTGGGAAGTTTTCGAACTGGTTGACCGTGTCTTGCACATTATGTTCGTGATATTGTTGTCCTAATTTGAAATAGTGAAGGTTCTGGTAGAATTCTTTGGCATGTTTAACAATCTGGTCTTTAATGGATGTTGAGTCTCCATTTAAAACTATACAAGTGATTTGTTTCCATCCAATAGGGAGGGCTTTGTTAATAACTTGAAGATAAATGTTTTGATAATTGCTTTCTTTTATCTCCTCTCCCTTTACGATATTTTTCAGTTTGGTTGCGCCAATCTTCTCTCTCGTTGTCTTTGGCACAAGATTTCTCTGTTTTCTGATTAGATTATTGGTTTCATCTGAGACTTTACCGGTGGTTTGGTTAAGATAACGTGGTGACTTCAATTAGAGAGGCTTTTGTTTGGTTGATGGATCTGTTGATTTCGGTGTTGTTCTTCTCTGGTGTTGTAAAAATGTTATATCTGTTTTGCCTTGATTTACAACCTGGAAGTCTTTGACATTGTTGCTTTAATTCACTAATATATATATATATATATATATATATATATATATATATATATATATATATATATATATATATATATACACACACACACACACACACACATATATATATATATGTATATGTATATATATATATACATATATATATATATATATATATATATATATATATATATATATATATATATATATATATATATTTATATATGTATATATATATATATATATATATATATATATATATATATATATATATATTAGGTTGATGTAATGTCTGGATATAAAACGCAGCTTTGACAATTTTTGCTCTTCATATATTATTCAGAAGGAAGTGCACTGTTAGCTATGAGTTACTGGAGTTGGAGCTTTTGGTTAAAACGCGTACAGTAAAGAATTTCCAAAGTATAGATGGATCAAATGATTTAGTCTTCTAAGCATGTGCATTGATATAATGAGCTTTATAGACTGATATGCAAGTCAGAAAAACTATTTTAATGCATAATTAAAAATCATAAGCACAAGAATAATGTTGTATGACTAATCAACAAAACACCCTGCACCCTCTTATTATACTGCTACCATGTATTTTGTGTACATTGATTTGATAAAAGCACAATCTAAATATTAAAATTGAATAAAACATTTTTGTTTGTTTATTATTTTGGGTAAAAAGTTTACTATTTATATACACATGCAAACAAATAGATATATGTGTGGTGTGTGTGTTTTTACTAGCGTTAGTTTGTATGTGCATAAGTGTAGGAAAACAGAGTGGGATGTATGTCCTTGCGCATGAATATTTCTTCAAATTTTAAGTTATTCCATTCAAGTAGTGCAAAAAACAATACTGAAATTGTATATATATATATATATATATGTATAATGATATGTTCGTTTAAAATTCGTATTGGAACGTTCTATTTACCATAAAAGAACTGTCTTATGTTTGTCGTAATGAATGTTTCAAAACATCTCAGATTGAACTAATTATGCATTTATAAATTCTTTCAAGATGTATGATGATGCTATGATATGAAGAAGGATGAATAATTTTCCTATAAAACTACACACACACACACACACACACACACACATATATATATATATGTATATATATATATAAACTATGCACGCACGTATACAGGGTTATTAATGTACTTGTGTTGTTCGCATTCAAACACATAGGTTTAAATGTTTCTTCTGTACAAAAATGTTTTTTACTTAAAATATTGTTGACTCTTCCCATATCATCCCCCTCTCTCTCTCTCTCTCTCTCTCTCTCTCTCTCTCTCTCTCTCTCTCTCTCTGTCTCCCCCCCCATTTGATGATGGTCTGGCTTCTGGTATCTATGGGGTTAGATACACAATCGCCGCTGACTTAGAGTAACCCAACTATACTTCATCCCAATATCAAGAAAATAAACTTCTTTTTCACGTTAGAGGGAGGCAAATAAAAACCATAATTCACACAAAAGAAACCGTCCTCTTTGTGTGAAATAATTGAACAATTTTTGCTCGCAATAATTGTGTTCAAATCTATTCCTTCGCGACGAAAAATGGAAAAATAAAAACAATCAAAACAAAGGAATCATGGCGTGAATATTA
>OY735219.1:17530031-17535031 GCA_963457665.1 Thysanoteuthis rhombus | reverse complement strand
TAAGACATGAAAAATCATACGAATGATCAGAAATACAGAAGCAGGTTGGATGATGAAAATGAGACGATAAATTAGAAAATAAAAAATACATGTAGAGTATTACATTCTGGAAAGGGGGAAAAATTCTCTGAATGGAGGAAGAGTAAACGACATATCAACTGAAAAGTTATCCTAAAAGCCATAAAGATCTGAGAAATAATCCCTAAAAATATGTAATGAAAAGATTTCCTCTTAGAATTTAACAGAACAATGATAATGCGTTTGAATGATCGACTAAAGCAATAATTGATCGATAATTATTGCCATACTTAAATTAATATACATCCATTTTGCTAGTAGGAATTTAAATGGTCATCTGAACATGTTTTTTCATCTATTCAGACGGTTTGGTAATCTTTCATTACTAAATGCTTTCATGCTTTCTGCATCTTTCGGCTGTTTGAGGGGAAAATATGATTTTTGATTTGTGACAAGGAATTTATCTCTCTTTTTTCGTCCGTTCAGTATAGTCTTAATGCAAGAAATAGTCTGAAATGAATAGAATTGAAGAACGTGACATAAAAACCATCAGTCAAATATTGATACATCAAATGCTAAAGAATACGAATACAAATAACAAGAAGCTCATATTCATTTTTTTTTATTCGCTGTGTTAATTTGATTTAGAGACCTGTCAAAGGATATAACTGAATAATAAACAAGGTTAATGTCACTTGATTTCTAGGGTGAACCATTACATAAGACTGATGAGAACAATAATACTTCTTCTTCTTCTTCTTCTTCTTCTTCTTCTTCTTATCATTATTATTATTATTATTATTATTATTATTATTATTATTATTATTATTATTATTATTATTATTATTATTATTGTTATTAGGAATCTCACACCAGTTGCCTGGTGGTAACCGCTGGAGTTTGAGTGACAGCAAGTCTCCTCAAGTCTCCAGCCCTCCTCTCCTAGTACTAGCAGGTCGCAGTAATTCTGCGATTTACAGTTTCACACCGGTTGCCCAGTGGTTATCGCTGAGGGCTGAGTGACAATAAGTCTCCTCAGGTCTTCAGCTACCGTCTCCTCCCTCTTTCGCATATCATGACAGAGTTACAATTCGTTGCAGTACTTATATCTCTAGCACCTTCCTCAGTACCCGTGCAGTTCCCAGTAGTGCTGTGGTCTGTACGGTCTCTATCCTCCCCCTAATCCCGATCTCCTCCAGTCTCTCCCTCAGCGTTCTGGGGACAGTTCCTAGTGCTCCCACTATGACTGGTACTACCCTAGTTTTCATGTTCCACATTTTCTTTAACTCCCTTGCTAGGTCCTGGTATTTTTCCCTTTTTTCACCCTCCTTCTTTTTTACTCTATGGTCTGCTGGCACAGCCACGTCTACTATTTGGCAGGCCTTCTTTTTTTTGTCTACTATTACTAAGTCCGGCCTTCTTGCCTGGATGAGGTGGTCAGTTTGGATGTCAAAATCCCACAGTAGTTTGTGGTTGTCATTCTCCAAAACTGCCTCTGGCTTGTGCTGATACCACTTTTCCCCATGGTTGAATCCCATTTGTTTACTTAGTTCCCAGTGTATCATCGTTGCTACTCTATCGTGTCTATGCTTATACTCCTTCTGGGCGAGTTGACTACATTCACTAGTTATGTGGTTTACTGTCTCATCTCTTTCACCGCACATGCGGCATTTGCTGTTTGCCTGTGTTCTGTCGATTTTAGCTTTTATGTAGTTTGTCCTTATGCTTTTGTTTTGGGCTGCCATGATGAGCGATTCTGTTTCTCTCTTAAGGTTTCCCTTTCGTAACCACGTCCATGATTTCTCGTCTGCTATATCTTTTATCTGTCTTTTAAACTCGCCGTACAATTTTTTCCCTTCCCACTTTTCTTTTCTAGTTTGCTGTACCGTTCCATTGCTTTCTACTTTGTTTGTTGCACTATCCCTCGCGCTCTTTATGATTTCTTCACTATTTGTTTGCACATATTTATCTAGGACTACTCTAGCTCTCTGGACACAATCTTCTATGCTGATGAGCCCCCTACCACCTTCTTTTCTCTTAACGTATAGTCTATCTGTATCATCCCTAGGGTGTAATGCTTTATGCATCGTCATAAGTTTCCTTGTTCGCCTATCCATTGATTGGAGCTCTTCCTTTGTCCATCCTAAGAATGGTCCTGTATACCTAACTACTGACACAGCCCAGGTGTTCATTCCTTTTATTAGATTTCTGCTATTTAATTTGGTTTCTAATATTTTCCTTATCCTTCTAAGGTATTCCCTCTTAATTTTCTCCTTCATCTCTTCCCGTTTTATCGTGTCACATTCAAGGACACCTAGGTACTTGTATCGGTCTTGTGCAGTCAATGCCCTAATCTTGTTGTTGTCCGGAAGTTCATATTATTATCATTATTATTATTATTATTATTATTATTATTTTTATTATTATTATTTCTTTTTCTTTTCTTCATCTTCTTTCTTTTCTTCTTATTCTTCCTCCCCCCCTTCTTCTTGTTCTTGTACTTGTGCTTCTCTCTTTCTTTCTTTCTTTCTTTCTATTTCTTTCTTTTTCTGCTTCTTTTTCTTCTATTATTTCTTCTTTCTCTTCTTCTTTTCTTTTCCTTTTTCTTTTTCTTCATCTTCTTTCTTTACTTCTTCTCCATCTTTCTTTTTTTCTCTCTTTTTCTCCTCGTTCTTCCACTTCTTCTCCTTCTTCCTCCTTTCTTTCTTCTTTTTCTTCCTCTCTTTCTTTGTTTCTTTTTCTTCTTATTTTCTTTCTTTATTTTCTTTTTCTTTTTCTTCTTTCTTTTTTCTTTCCTTCATCTTCTTTCTTTTCTTCTTCCACTTTTTCTCCTTCTTCTTTCTTTTTTTCTTCTTCCATTAGGCTTTGATCGACAATTTCATTCCTGTTCCTGCAGACGCAACATTATTCATTCCATAATGTCTCGTCTATTTCGTTCGTAATAATAAAAACTGTTCTATTATACTGGTTCACAGAAGCCATCAATTATGAATCCATTCCCCTTCAACATCTTTCGGGGAAACATGTCATTTTCTTTCCGATTGCCTTCGTTTATCTCAGGAAATCTCAATAGGTTTCTTTTATTTTTCTATTTTTGAATTTTCTATTGAGATAACCGATTCTCCATTTGTCATTGTGTTAATTAAATTTTGCTGCGTCTGGCTGTAATAACAATTCTAACTTTATAGTCCCGTGTGTAGTCTTCGATTGCTTTGTAAACCAAGTCAACATCGTTTCCCATGCGAGCAAATTCTGTTCATCCATCGTTCCTATTTGCAGAAATAACATCGACGTCTTCTTTTAGATACCTGACTCTACATTTGGCAATCAATTTGCTCTTTCCCCTCATCCATACTTATCTCATCCAGATAAGGAATGACCCATAATCTTTCAGAATGTATGAATAATCATATATATGCTTTTGTATGAGCGAGCTGTTTAGATAACCCTCGATAACACAGGGAAAATATATCAACACTTGCAATCCATTCTATGGAAATCACCTTAAATAGCCTTCCTGGGCTGGGTCACTATCGCTTAATGCAAAAATCTTTGATTCTTTAGTTGTGCTTTTCTCCCTATATTTCACTGATCTAATTTTTATATATATATATATATATAGAAACAGCTGTCTATGGATGACACAAATATATATATAGTGTGGCTATAGACTCTCCCATCCAATACAGCAAGGCAGGATTGAAACCTTCACTTCAGACCTGAAGGCCGATATCCTACCTGTGGACTACCAAACTTAATTCAAATTTTTATAGCATCGCACCAGAGCAGCAGAAACACTTTTGGGTAACAGAAAAAAATTAAGAGAGAGAGAGAGAGAGAAGAGAGAGAGAGAAAGAGAGAGCAGCGGAGACTTGAATACCAATGCCATCAGTTATGGCCATTTGATCCTTCTGACTCTCTCAGCCACAAACCACAGCCAAGGTAGAGAATCTACGAGTTGATGTCCTATTCGTTCTGGAGTGGAAAACTCAGCTAACTTATAATTTTTCTTTTTTTCAAATACCCTGATAACATGCTACGCTTCTTTGGCTAGCTGAGGTCATGTGATATACTTGTTCGGAATGTATCCATATTCTCAAGCAAGATAATCTATATGTCACTTATCAAGAGCCAGGTCCTTGGAAACATTAACGGAGCATAGATATCCGGAGCTTCCCAGAACTTGGCCAATATCTTTGCGAAGGATAGTTGTATTCACATTCAGTCCTGCCATAATTAGAAGAAGCAAAAAAAAAAGGAGAAACTATTCATTCAATTAATCCTGCGCATTTCCTGTGATGTTACAGCTTGGCAGAACGAGTGAAATAGTTTGCGTTCATCTCTCACTCATGTTCTCCGGAAAAGCGTGGATCCACGTTTATTCAAGTTCGAATCTGCCAGAGAACGATTGTTAGCAAGTTATCCCTGCGGGTTTTTTGATAGTTTTAACTGTTCGATCCTCAGTGGGGATCCTGCAGAACAATTAGTAACAGGCAAATGTATCAGTCCTTTTATTTCCATCGTAAAGACACCAGTGTAGTTGCTCTTTGCTTAATTGAAGGAATCTTTGAATTGCAAGTTGGAAGAGAGAGAAAAAGAAAGCCAAACAGCTCAGGGTTTTCGTTACCGGAAGTGTAGATTGGGTTCCAGGGCGAATTTTGGTCCTACAGAAGTTGGATTGACTGTCCTCCCTCGGTCACAGCAAGCAACAATCAAGTGAGGAATAAACAAACAAAGCAGTAAAATGATCTACAGTAACAAAGATGTCGTAATTTAGCACAAGTCTACGATTACAGGGCACCAAGTGAGCATCATTTTGACTTGAATGACTAATATGATCGACAAGACCAGTTAACCATTATTTCCCGACCAGATACACCACTGTTTTTTCATTTATAACCATGTGTATGATGGTTTGCATGTGTCTATGTGTGTGCCTGAATACATGTATTCACACGGTTTACATTCAAGGTTTTGGAACA
>OY735219.1:17510031-17525031 GCA_963457665.1 Thysanoteuthis rhombus | reverse complement strand
CTCTTATTTTGAGTTGAGAAAATGACAGAACACATTGAATTTTTGGAGCAGGAAAACTGAACGATTAAAAATATCGGAAAGTTAAGTTGGAATTAAAAGTGATGAAATTTCTTTTGGTGTGTGGAAACAAAGGGAGGATTTACAACAAAAAATGTCAAAAAAAAGAGAACAGGAAGAACAAGAGGAAGAATTGACAATTAAAGCTAGTGAAGTGAATGAAAGAGGGAAGAATATCATGCTACGTTTTGCAGCGTGAAACACAAATAGAAACAAAGAGAATAGTATGTAAGCCAGGGAATTAATTTGTTTTGAATCATCAAAACGATGATATTCATATTTGAATTTAGTATAAATAAAAACAAATATCATTGATATTAATATTTCTTCATTCCATCGTTTTTTGTTTGTTTGTTTTTTGTTGTTCTATTTCTTCTTTTTCTTTCTTTGACAACCCTGTCTACCATCCTCAGTAAATTGAAATTGGAATAAAGAAAATATGGAATTCAGTGTTCACTACATAAGATCTGAGGCAAGGAAGTTGAGGATTTTACACCGAAATGTTATTAAAATATTTCAACTCTAAATGTATACAAAAAATGAACGTAAAAAAGGCTAATAGCTGAAATGTTGTCATTGAAACAACAAAGATGAGGATGTTAGCCCAATTGAATCCTCAAATTTCGAAATACAAAAGAGTTGAAAGAGCAATGAGACCAAAATATGATGATCGAAATAAGAAAGATGATGACACTCGTCTGAATGATACATCGGTTATATCAGTTATATTGAAAATAAGTCAATATAAGTTAGACGGGACTAGTTTGCTCATCTTTGTTTCAACGGAGAGTATTAGTAGCGTACACCCTGATCTTTCTGTCTATTCAAAGATTTAGATTCACTCACATACATATCAAGTCCATTTATTATTTGTGATTCCATAGCGTTGTTTTCTTCTTGACACTTGCCCTCAAACTGTGACCATTTAATGAAAGCATTAGAAAAACAAAACATCAATGATCAAAAGTCTTCACTCGAGAACACAAAAAACACTACAGCAGCAATATGGCTAACAGTCCGAAGAGTATTTATCACTAATGTCAGTTCAAATATTGCTGTACAATTAAATATCATTTCAAAAATAAGGAACCCATCATGGAGGATTTCTTACCAGTCGTAACATAGTCATTGCAGCTACAACGTTGAATGTTTTATCCAAATCATAAATTGAATATTAACAACAGACGCTTCAAGAACTTCAGCAGTCTGGAAGCGATTACCTAAGCTTTGTATGCAAGGATGCTTGTCTGAATAATTCATTGAATAATAACAATATTTCTCTTTTGCACCTGACAAAACACAAGCAAGTTTTCAATTGTAATTTCAAATTACCTTTTCAAATCATTGCCGATTTTCATATGCGTAGTTCACCGACTATGTCAAGATTAAAAATTGGGGATTGGAAGACAACTGACCTTTAGGCAGTGAGATGGGAATAATTCTTGGAAATTATACGAAAAAAGTTCAACAAATAGACTACAGATAGAGCAAAGTTATCAGGTATCTATCTCAGAGGAAAAAGATTAACTGTATTGGACAGGACAAGTGGATGAGTCGGAGGGAGAAGACCGATGTTGGTAAATTGTGGTCATTTAAATTAGGGTTGACTCCCAAGATGTACGCCACTAAGCTGTTAGATATCAAAATATGTCTTTCTTGTCCGGTCGACCATGACTCCGAAATAAATCCCTGAATTCGCTTGTAATCCATATTTGACCTGAGGAGAATATATATATATATATATACATATATATATATATATATATATATATATTGAGACAGTACTAACTTATTTCATTCCAACGTCCCTGATTTTCACTTACGTCTTGGATTGTCCCTTTTGATTAATCCAAACATTCTGACTCCTCACAATCGCTGGTTAGCGTTTTTTTTTCACTATCATTTTTACATTGTCTAAAAATCCATTCAATTTTCCTCCTGAATGTGACAATATCATCTGAATAGTCTATGCTGTTAATGTTATATATACTTTCACTATAATCACGCCAGTTCCAATAACTGTCAACAATTAGCCTTCTTTATTTAGGTATATGTATAGTGGTCATTTTTTTGAGTCTGTTCCAACCTATATTTAGCAGTATCTTGTTTCATTTGACTGTCCAGACTCCTTGCATGATAAGTGATTCATCAGATGTTATCGTCGGTGTTGTTCAACCTTGCTTCTCCAGGAGATTACTAACAATTCTAATTAGTTTCATCAGTATGCAGTGCGCACAAGGGAGATAATTGACGGCTAGCCAAAACTGACGTGGATCACATCATGCTGTGTCTATCTATGGAGCCGTGAGAACTCAACAGAGAATGATAATTCATATCATCAGGGATTAAGATGATGTGTCACTCAGAAGAAGGTTTACATCCTTCGTTTAATCCACTGTTACCTTTGCTTTAATCATCTGATCACTGTCATTGGCCCCGAAGGATCTGTCAAATCAAAGTTAATATAAGATTGCTTGAAAATTCCATAAATGTTACTGACAGCATTTCTTAACTGGGAGATTAGACAAGAAGATGTGTCAATCAGGGATGATAATAATTGTGATCTGAGCAGTAACTCAACCGATTATATGCAGAAGGTGGCTAATGTAATAGTTATTCATCACAGGATAAAAGCCCATGTCTATTGCAGGATAACCTATTGCGACTTATCCATTGCGTGCAATCTATTCCAAGGTAAAAGCACTTGTCCATTGAAACAAACAATTTCCAAGTCATTGATTGTAAATCACCAATTAGAAATAATAGATTGCAATATAAAGGCTCTGACTCACAAATAGAATTGAGTTTCCATTACTTGTATTCAAATGGAAATGTCATTAGGTAAGCCCCAGAACTTTAATGGTACAAATCTTTGGCATCCACAGTTTTAACAGCCGATTTTCTCCCAGCTATAGAGAACCAATTAGTGTGAACACAGATATTGTATCAAACATTGTTTAATGGCTTTAAATTTTCATACAGCTGAGGAGTGAAATACCAATAGCACTCTAACGACCTCCCCAGTCATATGACAAAAAAAGGAAATAGATTGTTTCTGCCAGCTGACTGAGGAGGTTATTAGGGAGTTACACCTGACGACATGCCAATATTATAAGATTATGTATCATTAGAAAATTCGTCATCATAAAATATAAAGCACCAAATTAGCCCATTATCTCGAAAATTGTTCTGGGCACTAGATTAGGTCATTTGAGGCCTCTACAGCAATCTTATGCACAACCTCTTTCCAAAAAACATGAAACAATCTTTCTTGACTTACTTTGTTGCAGTTTTTTGTTGGTCGATTGGTCATATTCTGTTTGGGATATCTATCAAACAATGATGTGTCATTTGTCGTACATATTTGATTGTGGAATTACTCAATGGTGCTTATCCCTTAAAGCGACATCCCATCATAACAAGAAAAAATCTCTTATTTCAGATAACAAAATTCCCTTATTTAGCTCACCGAGTTTATCAACAACCAGATCGGACTGAATGACGCTTGCACTGAGAGAATGTGTCAAATTATTAGATAATCAATAAATCATTACTCGTTCCATCCCAAACCCTGGTGCAATTACTTATATTTTAGTTCGCCTTATCGAATTCCTCGAAAGAGAAAAAAATGTTCCCGTTGTTGAAATAAAGAACCTGAAAGAAATTCACTTCTACAATCACGTTTCTGTTTCGACAATGCCACCCACAAGCACCGTATGAGATTCAATGATTGATATACCATCTCCCCGATTTCTTGGTGTCTATCATGCAAAAACAGCAAATAAATCTTCTACAAATTGCACTAATAAAAGTAACATAAGTATTCGGTGAGTTTGTCCTGATTTTTCATGATTTTGGACCTGGACAGTGACAACTCAAGAATCTGCTGCTTTTTTCAAGCAACGATCAGGGACTGAGTTGTTACTTTGTATCATTTTTGAGAGGGTGGGTGAGGAAAACAGTTGTCCCTCCAAAAGGTGATGAATTAAATAAAAGTTTTTTTCTCTGACAATGTAAATGAAAAGTTTATACAACGTAGCACCATGGAATTTGAAAATTTAAAAAAACCTTCTCTTTCTCTCTCTCTCTCCCTCTCTCTCTCTCTCTCTCTCTCTCTCTCTCTCTCTCTCTCTCTCGCATCATTCTTGGTAGGTAGAAGCCTTATATGCATATCTATCGTGGTAATTTTTGTTGCAGTGGGATAGGTTGGGCAGGTTCGTCTTCTTATCACCTTGGGTGATTATGTTTCAGTCTTGAGATATATATATATATATATATATATATATATATATGTATATATGTATGTGTTTGTGTGTGTGTGGGTATGTGTATTTTTTTGTCATCTCAAAATGGAAAAAGTCTATTAAGTTTTGTAGTTTATTGAGAAATTACAAAAAAAAATATTGAATAAGGAGATATTGAATGAAACTTTTTTCTATTGTCTATTTGAAAATGGTTTCTACCCATCAATCACCTTTTCTCGTTTGTTTTTCACTTGTAATGCAGTATTGTCCCCTGTTTGATAGTACATTCTAAATGTCCTTTACTACAATCAATTATGGAAACATTCTCATAGATATTTGGTATATATGCATGAGACCTCAAAACTTTGAAGACAGGATTCTGATCTTTAGAAATATAGACATGGTGATTGATGATCTGGACTCGCCAGAAATCTGATCCCCCCAAGGTAGTGATCCTTACATCTTTATAAGAAATATACATCTATACGTGCAGCATATTCGCCTAAGCTTTTTGGTATCTCTACCCACATTCACATACACTTTCTGGTATCTTTACCCACATTCAGTTATGCTCTCTGGTATCTCCACGGAAATTCACCTACGCTTTCTGGTATCTCTACCCACATTCAGTTATGCTCTCTGTTATCTCAACTGACATTCACCTACACTTTCTGGTATCTCTACCCACATTCAGTTATGCTCTCTGTTATCTCAACTGACATTCACCTACGCTTTCTGGTATCTCTACCCACATTCAGTTATGCTCTCTGTTATCTCAACTGACATTCACCTACGCTTTCCGGTATCTCTACCCACATTCACCTACGCTCTCAGGTATCTCCGCCCATATTTACCTACGTTTTCCGGTATACTACCCATATTTGCTCTCTGGTGTCACCGCCTACAATCACCTACGTTCTGTAGTGATTCTGCCCACATTCACTTACACTCCTTAGTGTCTCTGCCCTAATCCACGTAAGCTTTTTGGTGTCTCTGCCCTATTTCCCCTACACTCTCTGGTGTCTTTGCTTAAATCTACCTACGCTCTGTGGTGTTTCCGCCTACATCCACCTCCGCTCTTTGGTGTCGCATGCTTTCATCCACGTACGCTTTTTGGTGTCTCTGCCGACTTTCATCTATGCTCTTTGGTGTCTCTGCCCACATTCACCAACACTTTCTGTTTTTTTCACCCACATCCACTTACGCATTTTGGTGACTCCACCCAGCCAGATGTGGCTTCCTATTGATTTTTTGACCTTCAATTAAGGAGAATGGAAGTAGAAAGTCCATTTTGTCAACACAAACGTCAGGCTTATTTTCATCAACACCTGTCATCAGGGTATACCAAAGATGCACTTCAACACTCGCCCATATTATTCAGCTTTATCAGTGGACACTGGACACAAGATTGATCTCCTAACTTTTTCCTCCGCTATTCATCATATTTATATGACTCCGTGGAAAGGTGTTCGATTATTCTATGATCGCTTGTAGTTCATATGGTTTTCATTATAACTTGTGCATTGAACAACATTTATCACACTTTGAGAGCTGTGTGTTGTGTTTTTCTGTGTTTCAAATAGTTTTGTGTACAGCTTGGATGAATAGAATCCCCTTCAATATGAATATTGCACATTTTAGATTTGTTTTTGTTACATTTTGTAACAATTTTGACGTCAATGTCGTCAAATTCGGCTAATGCTTAATTTTTCTTAAATTTTTAATTCGTTGCTTGGATCAATTTTGTTCCATTTGGTAATTTTGTGATCTTCAATTTCTTTGAGCTGGATTAAGCTTTTGTGTATTCCAGATGATGATCTTCAGTTGCAATATTTTTAAGGTAAATACGAATGCTGAAGGTTGGTCTTTGTTTTCGAGAAGGTTTCCTTACTTTTGTTTTGGGGTATATCTTCAGCTAGTTTAATTTCCTTGCTGAAAAAAAAAACACACGGTAACCTCTATTGCATTAGATTTAATGTAATTCTCCTATTTAGATTTTTTGTTGAATTATATCACTGACAAATGATAGAGATCTCATGTGGACTGGAATAAGGGATAGATTTTCCTACAGTTTTATTTGGTTAGGCTTTTAGAATGAAGATATTGTCGAGTATTCGTAGGTTTGCTGTAATTATCTCACCATTTTCATATTTAATTAAAATGTACAGAAAGGGGAACTCCTAACAGCAATGTTCAATTACATATTATAGAATTGGATGTGAGTTATGTAACATGGCAAAGATATCATCAATGTTGCCTAAGGACATTTCCGGAAGATAAAGCCATCATCGATGTTCTCTTCCATGATTTCATGGAATCATTTATCATTTTGGTTCCATATTTCAATCTCATATTTTCAATTATGATTTCTTCTGAGTAAAATAAAGTGATGTTGGCGTAAAGAGAATTAATATCTCCCCAAAGCAGTTCCCAAATTTTGAATATAATTGCTATTATCAAATGGAAACGGATTAAATCTAAGATGTTAATAATGAATTATTTTTCAAATTTTGTATATGATATGCTGATGTATTTTTGAATCCAATCTAAAATGGCCTGTTTTCCAAAATTATGAGGTATGTTACCGTATAAACTTGTGACATCAGATGCTGTTAGAACCCTTACATCATCAGAGAGTTTAATATCAGTGGTGGGGTAGAACTATACGTGTATTGATAATATCAAGATAATCAAGGTGGGGGTTTGGTATTGATGGAGTTAAAGTATTGGAGATCAACTAGGAGTATAGGGCTTCAGGAACACGAATTCAGAAACAATGTCCAGGAATTCAAGTATATATATATATATATATACATATATATATATATATATATATATGTGTGTGTGTGTGTGTGTGTGTGTGTGTGTGTGTATGTTGTGTTGATAATCTCACTGAATGTTGAGGAAGATGACAATTGGAAGGTGGAAAAGAATGGAATAATAAAAGAAAGATGTTACCTTTTGACAATTGGATGGACATGATTCGATGCATCTCGAGAGGTATTAACAATTTTTTTAGAGAAAAACCTGCAGCAGTTCAGAGAACGTTGTTCAATGTTTACATGTTTGAGCTTGAGGAAAGATGTGGGAATATTCCGGTGGCGTGAGTTGTTCAACAGGAGCGGGATATGTTCATACCTGTTCACGTGATAAAAAGGTTTGTCTGTGATAAGGAGGGTCTAATATTGTAAGATATGTGTGTGTGTGTGTGTGTGTGTGTGTGTGTACGTGTGTGTGCGTGCGTGTTTGTGTGCGTGTGTGTGTGCGTGTGTGTGCGATAAGGTGTACATGGCTCAAAGGGCGAAGTGATATTGGAAAGTTTTGAATTTCAACGGGATTCATATTTATATCTTCGATATTAAACATTTCATCATCATATTAATGTACCAACAACTACATTTGAAGAATGATAGATGCTCATCCCTCTGTATACATAGACAAAACAAACTCAAATTAGCAAAAACGGAGAGCATGTGAGTATAATGATACAGAGACTATGCTAATAATGCTTGGAATATTACAAAATAACTTGTTTTGTCTTGTATAATTTGGATATAAATTAAATTTTTTGAGCCTTTATTCAGTCCAACTCCCAGTAATTGTAAGATGCAGCTTGCATTACCGGAATTTTGGTTCGGTATTTTGCAGTTGTTTTCCTCTAGCCTCTCCTTTTGATAATAGGTCTTGCAATTCCTTCTATTCTCTTCATATTTTTGTTTTCACCAGATTAAATTTTATGGGTTTTTACGTGGCGACGGTTCTCCTTACTTGGCCTACGATCAAACTTCTGATGGAATCTATTTCTAATTTGGCAACGCTATAACCGGAACAGATTTTAGTATGCACAATTAATAATAGTTATTCCGTCCAAGAGTTAGAAAATAAGTAAAAGTTGGGGGTTGACTTGAGACAAATGACCAATGTAACTAACCACACAATAATTTGCAGTAAATGTCTTATAACGAGGGAGATTTTCAAAAAGGACCAAACACAAATAATTCTATGATCGAAAATTATGTTAATAATTCATCGTAATTAGATTCTTCCGTGTTGAGGAAACTCAGATAATGTAAAGAATTCAATGATTACATTATAGCAAATACAAGTGTTGAACTAATCCAAACAGAACTAAGAACTAATGCGTAAGAGTTAAAAGATCTGAAAATGGAAAATAATAATGTATTTGCGCAAGATGCGTCAATTATTTGTGAAACTGGCTTGCTAAACACCATTAGATACATCTAATATCAAGCATACTCTCGACAAAACTATCAGCAGGGGAAGTAATTGTGCATTGATCTCGAATATGATAGGTCTTTCCATAGACTATCGTCCACACTTTTGGAGCTATTGTGTAGACTGATGTGATATTTTGGTGAAAATAAGAGGTAAATGTACATGGATCCAGTTCTAAATTTAATCACTGTATTGCAACCTTCCAACTGAATGTCATGGAAATCCATTGATAACTTTTAAAGACATCATGTGGAAAGTCCTGAGCCTTTACATAAACGTAGTCGAAAAAGAAAATCTCGATCTGGGGTCCACTCTGAAAACCTTGATCGTGGAATTAATTCAGCTACTTCGTAGCCTATTTTCCACCTGGAATGCCACACAGATAAACTAAAAACTTACTATACACATGAAATTACGGAAATATTATGTGGTCGGGACATATGGCTACTTTGTAGGGGAAATAATTGTGCGTGAATCTGCTCCAAAATTGAATAGATTCTCTGTAGTCAACTGTGCACTCCAGAAACATTTTTTAAAAATCAATGTGAACTTTTTGAGGCACTATGATGGTATTCTTGAGTGTATGAATAAATATAAATGAAAGAAAACATAACAAAAATATCTTTTGATCAGAAAAGAATTACCGAGCCAATCTTAGAATCTTATCATTTACTCATCACCCAATCGCAGACTCTGCTACAAATTGATTCAATTATTTCAATCGGGGATAACGTGTTGACAGGAAGATGAACGGACGAACAAAAACGGTCAAATGCATACAGCTCTTCTGAAACCTTCATTCTCACTTCTTTTCTTTTTTCATCCTTCCTTTCAATTTTTCTGCTGCCTTTTTTCCTACTCTTTTAAAAATAACCTCAATGTCTCAAACATTCATCTGATTGTTCTATCCTTTTTTCATCCATATTATGCCCCTAGCTTTGAATATTTCCAAATAGCTGACGTTATGTGCGTTTCCATGTTTGATTGAAGGTCGGAAAATACTGACCCAGTGGATATTTCAGGTCTTACCCATAATTACCCATGGCATACTGTTGTCAAAGATAAATCTATAACATGCAAAGAGTCAAAAGCCTTCTGAAAAGAAAATCTTTTCGTGTTTTGGCCCTTAGAAAAAAGACAAATTGAAAGAAGGTTCACCATATTGCTTTTGTCCTTTTCTTCAATCATGCGAAGTGAGTCCATCAATTGCAATCAACTAGAACTTCATCATTACCAATGGTCGATCAAAGAATGAACTGATCAGATCAAAATGACTGAATCAAACGAAATGCACCCAACACTTCAACACTATCCTGTATGGATATCTCAATCTGGTCAAATCGATCTAACAAGTAAGATGGTTATCTGGCTAGTTAGATGAATTTGCATAATTAAAACGGAATTTTGACGATGTATCAAACTTGCTAATACTATTTCATTTTTTTAAATGCCATGGACTTTTATTTGAGGAATCACAGAGATGCCCAATAGAGAAAAAAGTACGCATGATGATTGAAATATGGTACGAACGGAATGAAAATAAACTTGTTTATTTGCGACATTAAAGCTGCAGGCCTAACCCGAACACACCAACACACAAACATACACACACATACACACACACACTCTCACACATAGAATCAACTTTGTTTTGAGTGTACAGTCGAGTCATGGTCAAATCTATGTTAATACAGTCTTCCTCCCTCTTTATCATTAGACACCTAATTGTGCACTTACGAACATGTCAGTTGTTGGTCTGAATTGATTATTTTGATAACTTGCGACCCTCGCTTCTCTCTTTTATTTTAGTTCAAACTGAATCCAATAAAACATGTTTTTGGCTATCATATCCCTACCTTACACAACCACAGTGTTTCTACTTCCAACTTCCCTATCATTGCTTTTGAGTCAATGTCTGTATCAGCCTTTTACGGCCGACTGGGCCGCCTTCTATCGATTGTTTACTTACAATAACCCGAATCGGAAGGTTTGTCAGACTGTGTGTCTATGTTGATGTCAGATAATGATTGAAGCAAATGTGATGTAAAGGTGTAAAGATGTGGTTCCAGACAACAAGTGAGAGCAGGTGGCAGGGTTAGAAGATTTAAGTGTTACGGCTAATGAGATTGATGCATTGCTAATAGCTGATGTTTCATGAGTTGAACCCAAGCCAATTGGCCATTAGTTGATGATCTAATTGCCCACCAAAGATTCCTGGCTTGACCAGAACATGTTGTCATCTACTTTATCATTCTTAATTCCTGACAACCTAAATCGTTCAACAGCTTCTTCACAAGACCAACGCACGATGTTTTATTCTGCCTGAATTCTTCTTACATTCTATCGTCTTCTTCCATGTTTTGCCTCTTTTATTCTTCTCTTTCAATGGTTTTCTTCCCCTTTTCGAAAATTCTTCTTTTCGTTCTTTACTCTCTTTTTTACACCACTTTGATTTTTCATTTTTTCGTTGCCTTTCTTATTTTTCTTCTTATTGGTATCCCTCTCTCTATCCTTTCTTATTTCTCTTCTCCATCTTTGTTCCCTTCGTTCTTTTCTTTCCTTTTCTTTTTCTTTACTTATTATGACTCCAACCTACCCTTCCCTTTTTTCTTCATGTGTTATCTAGCTATCTTTCTCTTTATCTTTTTTCATTCTCTATCTAACCACAACCATTTTTCGTTCTTCTATTTGCTTTCATTCCTTCCCTAATTCCCTTTCCCATTTTTTCTCTTTCGCTTATTTGTCTCGTTTTCTTCCACTTATTTATTTCTCCTTCTTTTTTTATTTTTTTACCTTTTCTTTCATTTTACTTTCTCCTCCTTCCATGTAATTTTTCTCCTTCACTCCCCTTCGTTCAAATTTGTGTCCCCCCCTTATCCTTACGTCTTTTTTTTTTCTTTACTTCATCCAATTCATTTATCTGCTTTTCTTTCTCATTCCTTTATTTCCACTCTGATTTTCAATCTTTTTCCCATGCAATTTTTTTGGGGGCCCCTGACTCTCATTTTTTAGCATTTTTGATTTTTTTTTCTTTTTGTTGCCTAGTTTCTTTTTCCTTTCTTCTCTTCTTTTCCTTCTTTCAATTTTGATGGCTTCTCCTTTGATTCTGCCTTGTCACCTTCAGTACTCTTTTTTCTAGACTGTTGCTTCCAAAGTTTTCCAATTAGTCCCATCCTGATGAAAGGCAAATCTTTCAACCTGCCCTATTTCTTCCAATCTGTCCTACCATCAGGCCAGCTCACCCAGTCAAACCTACGAGAGGCATGCTCACTCAAATGACCTTGATATGTTCAGTCTGGGCATGAACAAAATAGCCTCTCATATTTGTCTGTACGAACGGATTGATGATCGATATCAAAGCTTATATATCAGTTTGAGATCAACTTCAGGCCAAACTTTGAATTACAACGATTCAATACACAGAAGCTAAATATGTTTATGCTAAGACCGTTGAGGGACTGATAAGTGAGAGGTCCCGTCAAAAAATGTTTCGGCCAAGTAATTTCAAACTAAGTGATCTTCAACAATTTCAGGATTTTACTTGTATTTGACTACGCAAAACGTTTGTTCTGCTTTTTAGTCAGATCACATGAGTAATTTGATATCACCAACTGAAATAAAAAGACCATTTTGAATGTTGATTATTTAAAACTCATCTTTAATGAATATAGGCTACATTCACGTCATATTAAGCCTTTTTAATGTATTCATGCGACTCAAAAACATTTTTAAAAAAGCAATGATCCCATCGTTGAGGAAAATGCTCTTGATGATAATCATATGTGTCGATGATGGTTTTGGGAGTTTTATAATGGAAATTTCCCGTGCAACGATATTCAATGATCGGTTAGTGTAGCTGAGGTTGATTGCAGTCAAGTAAATACTTTAGTTGAGTATAATCAATGTTATGCAAAGCTGGAAATAACCAACAAACAGAAAATATCCAACTAAAGCATTGAAAATAATGTGATTTTGTTAATCACTTTGACGTCTAGCTTCCTCATAAGTTGAGCAGAGGAAAACCCAACAAGAACGGATTCCCCTGTGTAATTCCCCGATTGAAATGCTACAGTTCAGATACAGATAATGATGAGTATTTGAAAATGGTTACTTTACACCAACTTTGATCGTAAGTGATTTGGGGGCAAAAATAATTAGCTACAATAAGTTGCATTAAAGGTGGTGTTGCGGTATACATTGGGGGTCTGTTTGAAAAAAATACGGTTTATTCGAACAAGTACTGTTCCTAATACAAGTGCAGCATTTCAGCATATATGATTTGACTGATTCAAAGATTGGTGGAACGTTTACTCCAATAGTAAATTGATTAGCAAATATTATTTGCTTCATTTAAGCATGAACCAGAGAATTATTTCTCCAATCAATATTGAACACACAAAGACACTATTGATTGATGAAATGATCATTGCAGCCTATACAACAAAGAGTATTTGCTCTTATATATTTTTTCTTTCAATAGAAATTGACATTTCAATGACAGATGGTACTGGAATTTGCTTTGATTCATTGTTTTCCAGTACTTCTTTCCGCGGAAATCACGGATGTGATTCAAGTAAAAAGGTGTCAATTACTTTCCTTTTTGATTTTAAAGTGTAAATTTGAGTTTCATTTAAAACTAAACAAAGGTTGTTGTTTTTTGTTGCACAAAACACGATTAATCAATTAATGTCGGTAATGTGCATTTTATTCATTTCATATCACTTCGAATTGACATCTAAATGACAACAATTTGATAGAAGAAAGGGATTCAATCTTGTATAAGACCTCATGTTTGAAATGACGTCAACTCACTCACCTCATCTTATCTTGCATTTTTTTTATTTGTTACTGCACTTGGCTTTTCTCAGAAAAGATCAAAATTAGAATTGATTCCAATGTGTACCGATCGTGATATATTTGACTAATCTATCGATGCCTTTTTTTGTTTTTTTTTTAGATTTTTCCTCATTTATTTTTTTTTACAAAGATCTCTTAGTTTTGCATTTCACGACTCTTTAGTAAACAGCATCATTTGGAAATAAAATAATTTAGACCCGTGTATCAATGAAAACCCGTCTTGTTTTGATAAATTGGAGACCTGTCAGCAGGCAAAAACCAGAATTTTCTCACATGACCTGATTGTTTTCCATCCAATTTACTCCATAGCACATTGCTTGTTTTCTCCTTGTGGCAGTAGAGGTAATTATTTCGGGTTATCTAAGTTATCATTCATTTTTTTTTGTTTGTTTATTTTACGTTTTATTTTCATTTTTCATAGCAACGCTCATGCTATAAATCTTTTGCTGATCACGGAGCTGAGCTTAGTATGAAGGGAAATCTCAGGTGAGGGTCACCAAGGGAGGGTAAAATTCTGTACACTGGTAGGTTCTTTCGGTGAAGTGCTTGCTAGCACTTGCACAAAAGCAAGTAATTATTTTTATGCTGTGTATTTGGAAATAGAGCAATCATAATGAAAACTTTTTATCACAGTGAGTTCAATCCCTATCGAGGGCTTGAATGCAGGGATTGAGCCATGCTGAAAGAATAACAGTAACTGATTGAATACTTGGGGAAAGTGAATTCAAGACTCTATTTCTGTTTGCAGCTGAAAATAGAACTAATCTAATGCCATCATGAATATCCTGGTCTAAGTTTATACATTATTTTAAAAATTGAAGTACAATTTACGCACGATCTTATTAACTGATTGTGAATGAACAGACTGTTATAGATAGATAAGTATAGAGACAGAAAGGAGAAAGAAAGAGATCGATGAATGAATAGATAGCTACATAATTGCATCATTGCACTGATCACTGATACTTTCTCCTCCGTCTTTTCAGTTAAAGGCAGACTTGATTGATTAACACAAGAAACGTCATCGATAATAAATGGAATTATCCGGGTCGGAACACTTTTCCGGCGCCACTAAGCCAGGAAGCTCAACGGGGAAATCATTAAATGGACAACCATCACTTATGCTCAGCAACTAATCAAATTTTAGGCGTTGTTTACATATTCATTTGGGCACACATCAACAACTCTTTTTTTTTATTTATTTATCTCAGTCCTAATTGGTAATTACTTATCAATCGATATGAATTGATTCATATCAGCCTGATTCAATGGACTTTATCAGATTCGCAGGATCAAACAAATAATGACATATGTACCCCTCATCCTATCTCGATCAGTCTGTTCGTTACCATCAATCTCGAACAATCAATGTTGATTAATTCAGTTCTTAACAATTCACTCAATCACCGAATTTTGATCAGCTTATATCAATCAAACAACCCCATTTGTAACATCTTACAGATATAAGTACGTGTCTTTCAATTATTATATGCAAATCGAACCTAATCGAATCTTATCAATGATTTTGAAATTTCAACACTCTCTTCTCTCTCACACACACACACACACACACATATACGCACACTAATGATTGCCCATCACTATG
>OY735219.1:17392531-17507531 GCA_963457665.1 Thysanoteuthis rhombus | reverse complement strand
TTTGATATATATATTTATAGAGATAGAATGGGGAGAAAATGAGAGAGAAGGTGCAAAAAATTGTAATAAAAGATATTCCTGACGATCAACTGAGTGCCATGGTCGAGTAATAGTTTTTTTCATCAATATTGTTCCTTAAGAAACCCCATATTTGTCCATGTTAATCGATGTGCGAACTTGAAGACCAGTAAATCTGATATATCTGATACAATATACCACACATCTTTCTAGAATTACATGTTCTCGTGGTATTTTAAGCTTTTTATTCGTATACCCCAGAGTAAGAGTTTTTTAATAATACTATCCAATCAAACATCGAATTCATGAGAAGATTCCTTGGTTGAGGTCATTTGAAATTCAACCCGAAACAGGCCAAAAGATTGACCTTCGAAATGAAAATCATGCAACGTGTACAAAATGATCATGCTCAACATCACACGGAGAGATCACCAGGCAGCCCAGTTAATCAGAAGAAAAAATAGGAGTCAGAGATATCATAGAAAAATCATTTGTGGCACGAATGTCCGACAACCACTTGAAATGACGACCCACAACATGGATCCCAACAGACCATATTAAAAAAAGTGGCTGGGAAAAAATAACATTGTGAGACAAAATGGACGAGTGAAGGAAGTTCTGGCTCTGCGACGCCCATGATAGTGAATACTGGCAGTCTTGTCCAACAACAGTTGCTATAAGGCTGCTGGGTAATGATGATTATTTCTTTAGTTCTATTTTTACCGACCAAACTCAAAGCCATATCAACTGAATTTCATCCAACTTGTTTATTCGCCCATACATCAATTTCGATGATTCTACAAAATCCCTATTAATTCTAATTCACTTTACTTCATTTTTAATCAGTCATTTAATCCATGTAAGATTTATTTTACATTAAAATTGTCCTGCATATAAATTACGTAAATCCAACTTTACTTCATTTAACCATATATTAATTCAACAAATCTATAACCATGACGCAAACACGCACTAACATACGTAAAATCGAATAAAACCCGAATCCAATCAACTTACATTTGATTATATTGACTTTCAACAAGGTCGTCACTTCATTTCCTCTTTTCCTACCTAACAAAATCTTTACTTTTCATGTATCTTTTCCTGTTCCCGTAAATAAAATTTATCTTCGTACGTCTTAAGGCGTCTTGAAAATGTTCAAAATAAAGCAAAATATTCTGTGGATCTAGATTAATTTCCAGCTCTCCTGGCGAGTCCCTCAAAAGCAGCGTAACCTCGGTCGAACAGCACCAATTAAATATAAGGTGAACTACACGGGGTCATGATCTCTCTGGGCAGCCGCAGGAGTTAGAATGGCGACTGTGGCTAATTTAGAATATTTACAATACTTGCTCAAATAAGTAGAGTTACGATTAAAAATGCAAAGTTACTTTCAAAATTTTTGTTCATCAACGTTTTAATATGAGCAGAAAAATGCAATTTCATTTCTTAAAAGTACGGAAGAAATAGAAGTATACACGTCTATTGCTTGAACTTTGCTAGGTTGGACTCTAAGCCAAGATCGGTAATACCTCTTCATGAACTTACAGTGCTTACTTGCAGAATTAGCAGCTAGAAAAAATCCTTGGTTGATGAGGACGAACATTTTTTCTTGTGAATCTACTTTGTTAAATTTGTTCAATGCTCCAGTCTTCAAACAAACAAAGAAAAATCAGATTAAAAAATCATTATCCAGAACCCTTTTTTTCCGTTATTTGGAAGACACATTATTAAAGTTTTGATTGAATTTCTCTCCTTTCCACCACTTTCCCCCTCTCTCCTGATTCATTGTCTAACAAAAATTATGTATTCACAGAAAAAAATTCACTTTTGATAGAATCAACACTCTGTTTTTTTAGGATCATTCATCCTCAGTAGTCGATAGGCTCAAGAAAAATTTTGAAACTCAACAATTCAGTTTTCTGCATAAAATTGAGATAAAAAGAACAGAATAGAAACAAAGAATTTCCCAAAAAAGTAAACTATATTTTTATTCAAATAGTTTTTTGAATAATTTCATGCTATTTGTGTTATGAAAACAATATTTTGGTTGATTAATTCTATGGCCTCCTTCGAATGTCCTATCCAAATGTGATGATGGCAGACAAGAATTATCTTTTCTCCAATGGAAGCTAACATTATGACTCCTTTCAAAATAGAAACAACAAGGTTTTCAAATGCCCCAAAATAAAAATCCCCTGATGCAGATGGACATTCACAAAACTAGAGACGGTTTGCGCATATCGTTTCTAACAAAATTCATACTTTAATTGAAGTTCTTATAAGATTTTCTCAAAAAGAAAAACTTATCACTAACCTAACCTAGTATGTTTTAATGGGTTCATTCCTTCTTTTTTTTTTTTTTTTCGGATAAATCATAGCAGAATTATTCGCTCCTGTCCGAACAAGAGATTTCGGAGCGAATCAAGACCTGGTATTCCTAAGCATCGATTCAGTAGGATGCAGTAAGTGAACTTTTACTTGAGGGTTTATGGGTCTCCTCTCCATTATAGGACCGGAGCTGTTTTCAAATACAGCCTTCTGCTCCGAGAAATCAGCCATCTCTGCTTTATATTTTTAATAGAACTAATTCATTGCATTCACTTATGATGAGGTTCACACTTCAACTTTTCTCTTCAGAAAAGAGGTATTAGCAGTTTTCATTCTGTGTTTTTGTCTTTTCCCCACATTAATGTAATTGGTCGAGATACATTCGTTCTGGGCTGCATTCATGATGGTATTTTTTTTAAGTCTCCTCTGCGTAATCATGCCAAAAATTTTTCGTGTGGGCTACTTTCCCTCTTCCTTTGAAATTTTCCATTGAGAAATACCTTATCTTATCTGTGTTGAGTTCTTCAATACGTCTGCATTAGTCTACCCTCTGTTTCTTGTTGCTATTTCTACAGTGAATTTCCAGATATTCCCTCTGCCGTGCTGGGCACATCTTTCAATTTCTCTTCTGGTCCTTTGTGGCACCATTTTAGATGCTGATAATTGCCTTCCCCATTTCATTCTCTTTTTCATAAAAGTATTCATGTAGTTATTGCTGCCCAAAAGTACAACCATTTGCATGGCAATTAACTCCCTGGCCAAGCAATGCTGCAGCTTTTACTGACATAAAAAGTGTTTCTTTTGTTATGTATTTGACAATCACTCATTCATCGGAACATTATGTTTATCTAACTCCATATTTCAATCTTTCATTTCCTCGTTCGACTGAAAGGAAGAAAGGCGTTCTTTATGGCATCTTTACCGTTTTTGTTTTGCTTTTAACTCATTTTCTTCAAAGTTCTTATTTCTATTCCAGCAATTTGTAGTAGTTTTTCCATAACTCGAACTGTCTGACGATATTTGAATATTTGTGTCCAAGAAAGAGAAAAATTTTGAATTTTCCTTGGAAAAAAGTGAAACTTTATCTATTTCTCTCTTTTCTCTCTCTGTCTGTCTCTCTCTCTCTCTCTCTCTGTCTCTCTCTCTCTGTCTCTCTCTGTCTCTCTCTATCTCTCTCTCTCTCTCTCTCTCTCTTTCTATATATATATATATATATATATATATATATATATATATATATATATATATATTTATATATATATATACGTGTGTGTGTTTGAATTGAATTAGTGGAGCAAATGTTTGTTCATACATACGTCTTATACACTGACTGTTAATGGAAACACATCCACAATCTCTTGGGACACATAAACACACATCAAAGCAGAATAAAGTCACGTGGAATCTTTTCGTTTTGCTTTGTTCCCCATCCTATATCTCAGTGCTTACAGAAGAAAAAATGAAATCAGATAGAGTCAGCAGGATTGGCTATTAATTCAGTGCAATGATAAACGTCAGACGGTTCAAAAAAATATATGAAACAATACAAGAAACTATGTGTTTTCTGTATTATTCAGAAAAAAGGTTATATAGCACCAATATGCACTTACTTAGAAAATCAGCATTAAAAATCATTAATTTTATTAGACATTGAGTCTATGCATACACAAAAACAGGGATGATAGGATGAAATTCAAGAAAAGAGGGAGAGTAGACAAACAAAAACCAGAACTGCACCGATCATTATCGACTGGGACCATACACAGAGTCATGGTACATTTGAAGACAGTGGTGAACTGAAATAGCATCAAAATGATTCCTGTCAATCTATTCCCTTTGTAACCCTGTTTGACAAAAGATCTGAAAGGAGCATCAACTAGGAAAGTTCAAATTACGATTGCATTTATGATTAGCATGACGACTAATGTAAGTAAAGGGTATTTTATGAAGTCTTGCTTTTACTTTATCTCTAACGAGAACCAGTTGTCACCTCTGCTCCATGCATGTAAATGATAATAGAAAGATTTCAAATATATAAAATATACTGTAGGATAGCAAATTTTATGATGATACGATATTTCCTTAAGCAGCGCTGTCATATGTGAAAATTCAATCTGCATTACATTCGCAATCCAATGATTTACAGCATAAACATATTGAGAAAATATTGATTTTAACGGGACCGTCGCCTAGGATCAGAATCGGCCGACATCTTTGAATCAGAATTCTGGACTAATGACGATGAATGAGCAAGTGCCACTTATTTCTAATGATCGTTACACCATGCATTTACAATATGTGAAGTAAAACTAAGGTAAGTCAGGGTGCATATAGGGCTTGACATTATCAGAATTTTGGCAATAAGCAAAGGAAAAAATTATATCATAATTTCCCAGTCTATACATGCAATATTTTCAATATTTTCAAGTTTCAATGGAATTTTATCGGAAAAGCTTCCAGGAGAAACTTCCGTTCAACTAATTATAAAATGGATGAAATAAGAGATTCATGAATGGCCCAAACAATCTCATGGAGGTGTGAAACAGATCTTTTGCCACCACTCAAGGGGAATGTACTTGGAATGAAAATAAGTTGTAATAGTGAAATATTTTCCAGGTTTTTTTTCGATATGAATGAGTCAGTCATTTCCCAATTTTTGAACGGTAATCCTCAACTCTACCTTGACTGCAAGCAATGTGATTCGACCATATCAGTCAAAATAAATAAAAGAAAAACTGAAAATATGCATCAATGAAATAAAAACAAACACTCGAGAAAAAATGCAAATTTTGGTGAAAGATAAAGAGAACATTATTGATAAACGAGATACATTTTGAAAGTATTTTCTTCATGATCGTTGAAAGAATCATTCAATATAATTAACACTCTGTTTTTCTTGGCTTTATACGAAATCTGAATAATAATATTATATTAGTTTTCAGTGTTTTTTCCGATATCAGCTGCTAAGCCTTTTAAATATTTCAAATGACATTCCTTCAGACAAGAGCAAAGAAACTTATAGAATTCATCAGTGAAAACTCGACAGAAGAACAAGAATTCACACCGATAACATGACAAACAGAAGTGAAAGAAAGACTTGCATAAGCTGATCCTGAACATAACCTAACTATTGGAGAAGTTTCATTGACTTGATATCAACATTCATGTTCAAGACAAACTCGGATCCATAGACGCATCCAAAAACTTGGCAGAGGACGATAAAATTCGCTTTTCAAATATCTAATTCTTCGAATCAGCCTTGAGTGCAACAGCGAAAGCTCGGCATAGGAAAAAAATAGAAACACTTCAGTTAAGAGCAAAAGTGTTGAAATCATTATCAAAAATGCCTTCATACATAAGATAACATCTTTATTAGTTGACCTGAACAAATATGGGCAAACCAATAAGGTATCCATCGAAAAATAAAAGGAACTAACACAATAAATTCCTCAAGTGAATATCATGCGAGGGAAACAAAATATGATTTCATAAATCTACCTAAAACCCAACTAACCCAACATCCGCTTAAAAAACAGTATATCAGTTATAGGCAACGTCCCCACGAAGATAGCTAGAGTGGAGGCAAAAAATGAACTCAATTACTTGATAACCATATCAAGAGTGAAACCTGCAAATTGAGAAGCATGCAATGTGCACATGAAAGAAATATACCACAATACAGTAAAATACAACCGGGAGAACACAGGAGTTAGGGACATCATGAAATCCATTGAAAATAGTCATTTGGTAATGCGCTGGCCATGTAACAAGAATTGCTGACAATCGATGGGCATTTCGACTCACAACATGGATTCCCAAAGATCACATGCGCAACTGGGGCCGGCAGGGTATTAGAAAAAGAGACGAACAAGACAAATTCAGATATGGCTCCGTGACGCCTGCAATAGAGAAGTGTGGCAAATCCTAGGGAAGGTCTATGTCCAACGATGGACGACTGATGATGATGATGATGATGATTTGGTACGTCAGCTTTTTCACGTCTGTCGTTGGACGTGGACTTTCAGCAGATTCACCAGGCCTCTCTATCTCGGGCGTCTTTGAGCCAATATTTTCTGAAATTCTCTACTCCATCACACCATCTTATTTTTTTGTCAGCAACAGTTTCTTATATGATCTCTGGGGATCCACACTGTGAGTTGTAATGTCCTGCAGCAGTCTAAAATTCTAGCAGCATAACTAACCAACTGCCGTTAGAGTTTTCTAGTTGATTTTAAACTCGAAACTTCTGTTGGATATGATAATTTATGTGCATGTTGCATGGTTCTGAGTTTGAATACCAATTCTCCATGTTTCTGCTCCATAGGTCATTATTGGTTGTATATCGCTCTTATAAGGACTAATGGAATTTTCTTGCTTGAGCTTGCCACCGTAGAATGATGCTTCAGCTGATTTCTTCTTTTTTTGAAGATTACATTAAGAACTGTTGATTCGCAAACATAATGGTCTTCTTTCTCCAGTTCTGCATTTTTATTCTGAATGTGCCAAACGTTTTTAATTTAAGAGAAACGTCACTGTAGGTTCTTAAAAAGGAATAACAATGGCCAGGGTTTGAGGTTATCCTGATTGACATCAGTCGTAACCAATCCTCCAAACCTCAAACGAACACATCATGGGTAAGTGTGGCAGGGCATGTTCCAACACTCCGACGATCAAAACCATACCGGCCATTCCTACACAGAACATCGTTCCCAAAAGACCCAACCATGTCAATTGATTTGGGCGGGTTGATGGTCCACTTGGGTGACCACTCAGACACAACAGTCAATCCCATACAGTTTGAAGCCCGGGGGCCTAAAAAAATCAATAAAAAATCATGACAGACAAAGCAAAGACGAAATAAGTCAACGCAATGCACTGGCTTTTATACGTATACTTATATGTTTTACCCCCAGTACTGAGCACTCGTAGATAGCTCTGCCCTCGAAATATTTGCATTTCATTTAACGTAAATCAAATTCTTTTCTTCCAATTTTCCGAAATGAGCACAACAATCCAGATTCTGTCATCCTTTTTTTTTTTTGTTTTCTTATTTTGAATATGATTTGGATACTTTAGTTCTGCTTTGATTTGAAAAGTGAGAACATGTTGAGTATAAATATTGTCAAAATGAAAAAAAAGTTTAAATATTAGAACTAGTCGTTTTCACTTGCTATTTCATCAAATAGAATGTGCTCTTTTTCAATTCTGATATCTTCTAACAACCATTTCCGTTATAAAAAAAAGCATTTCTACTCTTTTTTTGAGTGAGTTATATTTTATTTATATGAACTCATTTCCACACATGGTTAGTTCAATGTTCAGCTATATATATATACCAAACCATTGCTCTTCTCCGTTCGACCTTCTCTGACATACTCGCATAAAAACACAACACTCTAGGTACAGACCAAATATTAGTTCTCAAAGAGAGTAAGCTGTAACCTTGCACATGCCAAAATTCTTTCATGCTAACGTATCCCACTAGTTTTGGCAAACACATTATCGTTGATTGGTTCTTGCATTTAGCCAAGTCCAGTGAGTATACAAAAACGTTTGGTTCTATGTAGGAAGTCAGGCCCTCTTTTTACCTTTCTCTTCTAAACAAAAATGAATTTCAAATAATTCTGAATTTTTCATTGATGGTAATTTCCTTCACAAATTTCAAAAATTGAAAATTGTCCCTCAGCGACAAATATGCAATTTGAATGCCTTCCAGAATATTATAGCACAAAGAGCTGGAGATATCCGATTCCCAAGACTTTTTTTGATTAATTAAATCCAAATACCAATATTTTAATTTGAAATGAATATCATCAAATTTTCTAGAGAAGCGTTGTGAATTATTAAAATATTCTGTGTTAAAATCAATTATTGGTATTGTTTGTTTGCATTGTAGTGTTCAAAGTCCGGGAAGATTGTTATTGTCCACTTCTTCGCTGCATGGTGAGTCTTAAGTCTGTTGTAGTTCATTGTATCGTACAAAAGATGCTTCTGTAACATTTATTCTTCATTGTGAATTTGTATAAATACATGCTTCTGTAGATAACACTTTGTAATAGAAAGTCTGTAACCACACTGAAGAGATGTAATACACCGAAACAGCTGTCTGTGGATGACACAATAAATAATGCTCCTCTATTCAGGGTTGAGCACTCTTTAAGTGAGGTAACTTGTTCGTTATAACTTTATATAATGCTCTTCCATAGGAATAAAGAACTCTGGTTGATGGGGAATATATGCGTAAAAAAATATTTCGCTTAAATTCAACCTTACTGACCGTCCAGTTCCGTAGCTCACAGGTAGGGTATGAAGCAGAGGTTTCAATCTTTCCTCGTCGTACTGGATGGGATAATGGAAAGTCTATAGCCACACTGAAGAGATGTAATACATCGGTACAGCAGTCTGTGGATGTCACAATATATATATATATATATATATATATATATATATATATGTGTGTGTGTGTGTGTGTGTATGCACAGTTGATTTTCATGTAGGATGCCTAGTAGACTTTATATATAAATATACATATGTTTAATAACTAAATGGTGTATGAAAAGTGATTGCTATAATCAATGTCTCAGAAAACTGCTCTGTCTTCCCTCAATGGATGGATATATTGGAATAAATGCTTTTGAAGAAATAAGTCCTTGTTTAAGTAACCGAACTTATTCGAATAAACAGATTCTGATATTTATTTTCCTTTTTCCCTCTTCATTTGCTCTATGTTCTCTCAGTTCTTCTCTCAAAATCAGGATAATTCGCCATCAGTTCTGTACAGCAGTATCTTTTTATATCTACTGAGTTGATATCAATTGAGCACAAGGCTGAATAAGGGGATACTTTGGGAGAGAATGGTTGTGTTGCATCAATGATTTAGTGAAATATTCTGGCCAACTCCCGTAAGCAGCATTTGAGGTCATGGCTATTCATCAACAGTCCCTTAACGTCCGTTGTTCGACAGGGATCTTCCCGAGGATCCGCTATATTACATTCACTCAGAACCTGGCAACGGTAAGAGGCACGCAATTTCCTCAGCTTATCTTCGTAATATCCACGTTGTTCGCATTTTCTTTCTTTTATTTGAATCAATCTTTTGTCTCCACTTGTTTTGATTGTCATTTAATTAGCATACATGGCTAGAGAATACAACCGAACGCTTCCCATGGTGAACAACAGAAGTTTTCACGTGAAACTATTTGTAAATATCTATTGCGACTTGTTTGCAGAAAGTACAGTTTTACACGAACATAAAGAAGTTTGTTTTTTTTAAGTTTATTATCTTGATTTTATGAACGAAAAGAGTAACTATTGATCTTCAGGATGAGGGTCATACCACTAATCTCTAAGGCACAGCTTCGTACGGCTTTCCATTGATATGAGAATAACTGGGAGAAAAAGACTTTTCTGACAAGAAAACGTGTTGGAATAGTCTCCATGTATGTATGTGTGTACCTGTAATGTCTCAATTTAAGATAGGAGACTGTATTCTAATAATGCATTCAAATCTGATCGGTCAAAGCTAATCAATACTTATTAAGTTAACTAGAATATATATATATATATATCAATGATAGATTGTATATATATATATATATATATATATATATATATGAATGATAAATTGTATACATATATATATATATATATATTAATGATGAATTCTACATATATATATATATATATATATATATATACATATGAATGATAAATTATATATATATATAAATATATATATATATATATATATATATATATATATATACGATAAATCATAGTGTTTGTTGAAAAAGAACACGTACTTATCATTTTATACAGCTATTGACACTCTTGTTGATGTCAACTTATATGTAAAGATAAAAAGCGAGAGCCCCTTTTTGATTTTGTTTTCATGCATCCGAAACGTTGTAGCTGCTGTCTATTTGTATAGAACCCTCCATTTAATCCCGGACAGTTTAACACACATACACACTCACGCATGCACACACACACACACACACACACACACACACACACACACACACACACATGTGTGTGGGGGCTTTAATATTCATCGATATATGTATTGCTCCTTTCATTTCTGATCAACCATTGTTTCAAAAAACCATTGGTCATATCATTCAACGTCTTGGTCGTAGCTTGTCTATTGGACTTACAATTCCAAATTACATGAATCAAACGAGAGCTTGCAGGATCAGACGTTTCATATACCATTCTGTAATATTAGGTCATGATTGCAGAATAATGATGACACATTGAATAAAGTTCACATCAGGTTTCAAGAGGTTTCAAACCAGTCTGATCGTGTACAATCCGTCATTGATAATTGTTTGATTTAGGCCTGCAATAATTGTATAATCTCCGACATTTTATAGATAAATGAAATACTTTGAAACATTCACTCTTAAAGTTTCTAATATTCCCTCCTTTCGTTCATTCTTCTTTCTTGTTTCACTCTCTCTAAGCTTCCTTCCTTTTTTGCCCCTCTCCTGCATCTTCTTTGTTCTTTCGTCCATCTTTCTTTTTACATTATTTAATCGTTTTTTATTCTTTTGCTTCTTATCTATTTCTATATATTTCCATCATCTGCGAAACATCCTCATTAAGTAAATCACTAATTTTTGGACTACAATATTTACTCTTTTTGAATTTCATTTTCAAAATAAATTCATTCAATTGCTGCAACGATAATCTAAATTCACATTTGCGAATTAATTAAAATCCCATTGAAAACTTTGAGTGCCTTTCAGTTTCTGTTAAAATGGACAAAGCAATGAATCAAATTATTCATTCTCATTGAAATCCATTTTTGCAATAAAAATCCGGCTCCCACCTAAGAAGGCCCACTTTTCCGCTTTCCAACAGTCTTGCCCTGTTACAATTTTATCGTAGTATAAGCCAGTGTAAGAGACTTTTTTCAAAAAGCAAATCATAGTAATGCCCTACAGAGCGCACGGAAATGACACATACCATTTTTGATAGATTTGGTTATGGCCTCTTCTTTTGTTTACTAGAGTGACTATCTTGGAGAAAACAACAACATGCAACTCTAATTGGTGATAGAAGGCTCTCAATCAATGTCAAAGTAAGAAATATATTATGTCTTTGATCTTAATTTGATAGTTAAGAAGATATCTATTGTTGATGAGCAAAGATGATCGATTTTTTTCAAGGGTCACTGGTTCCCACAGGTGTAGAGCTGACGTTATCTGATCTCTCATTCCAATCCATGACGTACAAATCATGAAACCTGTAATCATATTCTACATTTGCTGTAGATTTATTGATTCAAAGAAGTAATCTTTGATCTTTGAGCCAAGTCTTACATCAAAAGAATCTTGAAGACTCTTCGACACATTGAGTTCACCATGCAAACCGTCCCCGTTCACCACGGGATAGCGCTGAAGTGGTCTCTGTAGGATCTAAACTTCGGTGAAGCGTATTTAGATCCTAGGAGGTCATGTCAACAGAGTATCCAACTTTGTATCGCCAAAGTACTCTTCTGGAAAGTAAAACGACACCCTGGACAAACCCAAAGCTGTTATCATCTCAGACTTATTGACGACCATGTTTAGATACTCCAGTCTACCATGTTATTTACCAATAGATTGGTAAAGAATTTATGAATTCGGTATCAGAGTGGAGGGGGCTAAGACTGTCTCAGAGTTCATTCGTTTCTCTGCGCCAAGGACTATCACTTTCTTGCTTTTCATCCTGAGTCAAACCTTCCCCATTCGACTAGAACAAATTACTGAACATAACATTCTTTTAGGCGTGAGCTGTAGATACATTGAATGTAAAAGGCAATAATCTTCAAAAGAACCAATTACATCATCAACAGGATATGGGAAATTATTTGACCCGTTGAAAATACATGGAAATAATCTGGAAGGCCTTACTAAAGTATTCGATTGGGTTCAGTCTTCTCATGTCTATTAGCACAAATGCATCAAAGATTTTCATAAACTCTGGAGGATAAAACAGAAATCAGACGATTCATCCAAGTGAACCCAACCTTTATGCACCCTTTAGATATATAGCCCGCGGCACAATTGAAAGGATTGTAGGGGAAACCAAACAATCTCTTTGGTACACCTCAGAATCAACTTTGCATCGATAGCACTGTATTGTGATCATATATTCAATAATCAAAGATTCTGACTCGATTCGTGTACAAATTCGATATTCAACAGAAGCAGGAAGGCTGTTCGACCCACAGGAAAATGAAAAAAAGTAGCCTAAGTATTTATAAACGTCTGAGTGGTTTTACTGGCTGAGGTTTCTCTGAACTGATTACATTTATAACCTGCAGGACAAAGAAAGAAACGAAGTGGATACACACCTCCGATCAATTTTGTATAACTGAGACCATATTCATAAATATAATTTGGCCTTTATGATGAAATTCAGTCAGGCTTATGAGAGAATATCTTAGATGAGTGATGAATATCATGTCTTTCGGGTTGATGGTGAGAAAACATACTTAGATAAGTCATACACACAGATATATATGTCCAGGTACATGAATTTGAGAGGACTTAGTCATCCAGTCATTTAATTTCGTAGCGTGACATTTGCTACTACAAAAAAAGGGAAGCGACATAAACATTTTTTTTAAAATACATACTTATGAGAAAATGGTATTTGCTCATGAAATATTATTTTACGATCAACTTCTTGAATTGACCCGCTGGATGTAATACTTAAATAAAAAAAATAAACACTCAGTAGAATGTGACCTCAATACCCATGTTTTCTAGATGCAAACACTACTTTTCTTTATTATTCTTAAATCAAAACATAAGACAATATTCCGTAACAAAATGTTGATCAAGTTTGAAATTGACTGAAATGAAAATAAGCTCAGTCGAAATGAAAAATCAAATTTTAAGAAATAATGATGGTTTTGAAACTACTCTCTGCTTTGTACAAGTATCCTGTGCTCTTGGGATTCTAGAAATATGAAAACCGTTCACAATTGGATAATAATGAAATATATCTTAGCGCACAGCTTTTGATTTTACATTATCGATGAAATGATTGAATGAATGAATGATTTTCGACGTAACTATGAAAGCAATCTGTTATCAATACACATCTATTTTAATTGCAAAGCAAATTTGAGGGTAGCATTTATACTGGTGCAGAAAAGAAACTGGATGCAAGTAAAATGCAAACACTAGACTTGAACAACTCTGAAATTGATGCAGATAAAAAAAAGTTTGACTGAAAATTTGAAAGATTACATTTCAAGGAAGGATCATTCATTCTAGAGAGTTCTTTTTTATTTATACAAGTATTCCCAACTTTTCGGTTTTCCCTCTAATGCTACATTGACTCAGCATTTGTTTTGACACAAAACAGCTTCGTACTGACCTCAGTTCAGAGGACTCAGTCCAACATAAGATCACTTCATATATATATACATACATACATATATATATATATATATATATATATATATATATATATATATATATATATATATGTGTGTGTGTGTGTGTGAGAGTGTGTGTGTGTGAGGCTAAGGACCTATTGATGCAGTGTTGTACTTTAACCAATACTATGTGGATTGAGCAATCTATCTATCTCTCCTGTCCGACTCTTGAGGGAACACCACACACAAAAATACTCTATACATCCCCAAGTGAATTAGGTCTATTCCCAAAGTGATTGTGTCGGATAATGCTAGTTGGCAGAAACTCTCATTTCTGATTATTTTGATTCGATGATAGTCGGATAGAAAACTTGAATTCTTCAGCATGCACAGAAAATATAATTGACTTGAAAGTAAGTATTTAAATGTAAGTCAACCTCCTTCACAAATCTCCCTGATTTAGGAAAGTTCGTACAATTTTATTCACATCAAAGTCGATCAAATTGACAGTAATGTACACAATGGAATCAGTTGAATTTGATATAGAACGGTCTATCAAATTTAATAGCAACATTGTGTCTTCTATTTTAATTGACATCAATAATAAATATTATGTTGAAAGTGGGCGACTAACATTTGAATGCAAAGTTTCAGTTATTCCCACTTGTTATATCGACGCAAAACAAACCGTCACCCTAATGCCTGACTAATCTAAACAGCGATCATTTAGTCGATGTTTGAGCCCAGGTAATAAAACGGAAACATGATGCTGAGAGTCAGTAAATTTGTACTTCAAAGATTGACACAACAAAATCATCCTACTGCAATGTGACCTTGAACCAAACTAAAGAAGGCTGGACAAACATAAATATCAAGGCAACTAGAGGTTTTATCTTAGTGATATTGTTTGATTTCAAAAATTCTATCCGTCCAAATTCTATCTATGTATAAGAATGTAAAATGTATGAAGATGCTTTTTAAATGTATTAGATGGTCTTTACATTCATTGTATGTTTATTGATTGACTTTTAAAAATGAATCAATGACGGATTTTGATGCGTTTTGTCGCTTCCATTTAACCTGTGTTTGATTCCAAGAAAGCCTTTCTTTGGAAATGATGTATGTTCGAACTACAAAACAAAGTTTCTTCTATTTGTGAATTGAAGCCTTGACGATGTTGTACATGCGTTTTGTAATCAATAGTAGTACTCTTTTTCCATCGAATCGTTGGATTGAAAATGGAAAATAAACACACACATACACACTTTACAAACGAATGTATATTTAAACAATGTGACATTTCCTAAGAGGTACATCTGTGCATGTGACTATTCGCCTGTATGCATATGTGTGTGTGTGTTTTTTTACATCGATAGCCATCGTTTTGGGGCAGGCATCCCATTTGGGTAGTGTATATTTAAACCAAACACTCTTTGGCAGGAGCCAAACACGTAATGTGTCCCATCTGCATCTGAGATCAGTTTGATCATCGAACCGGCCTAGAACACCAGAGGGCGTGATTCAATCAGACAAATCCTCTAGCCGACTGACCCTAATGCCTCGTTTTATCCAAAGGTCAATGACAATTTAGAACTAGCTGCAGAAATTTTGGCTCAGAGAAATTTCCATTACCGCTATTCGTCAATTTACCTTTGGAATACAAGAATTAAAGTATGATTTGACTGCAATAGGAAATGTAAATAAATTGGGAAAATGTGTTCGTCATGAATCGGCTGCTTTGTTGATTAACATAACTTCAGAGGACCAATATCTATTTCACAAATTGGACATTCATTCATTCTTTAATTTATGAGGATAATTAAATAGCCCCCCAGGGATCTCAAAGTTGATTGATTCAGGCTTATCAATTCGAGAAAGGCTATATGAAATCGTGTAAATGGTTTGGTATTTTATGTATCATCCATTGAAAACCCAGGATAAACAATGGTCATTTTTCAGGAACACAGCAATGTATATTCTCTGTATCTGACGGTTTGGGCTGACACTATCCTCCAATCGCTTTGAGAACTTTTAATACTTCATACGTGTATATACTGATGGGAATGAATGCTACACCAACAATGCTATTTTGTCATCATGTGCCACAATTGCTACCAGTTGAGATATTTTCTAAATGTACCACATGTGAGACATATCAATTGATAGTTCAATATCGCACCCGAATTCCGAATTTATTCGATTATCAAAATTGAGTAACAACTGGCCGTCTGTGTTGCATCTTTGAGAAAAAAGATAAATGATGATCAACTTCAAAAGATCGAAATCAAAACAGTAAATAACTCTCAAATAAAAAAGATTGAAAAATACTGTCAACAAAATACGTGATTGATCTTTTGCCTCCCAAAAAGATGCAAGGTTTTTCACTCTTCCCAAAATTCAATGACCATTCTGATTAGTCAATAAACACAACACATTATATGAATGATTAAGGATTTAGAAAAAAAATTCCAAAGCTTGGTCAATTCTGGCACTCAACAGGTTTCTATCACAATCCAAAAATTAAATTGTCTTTAAAAAAAACCTTTTCTTTTAGACGAAATGGTGGGAAGCAAAGAAATAATTACTGTTCACAGGTATGGAAGATATTCATTGTATTCCTAGACCCTTCAAATTGGTGAATATATGGCAGAGACATCAGCAGTTGGAGTGATTTAGGTAAAGACAGCTTGAATATAGGAGAGAAAATAAGAGAGTGCACGTTGCATCTACTATTGGAAGCTAGAGAACAAGATTAGAGTGCTACATTACCTAAACTAAACTTTCTTAACCTATATGGATAAAAAGGTCATTAAAGACGAGTAACAAAAACTTCTTTGTTAACTTTTCCTCTCATTCCTCTCTCTGATGGATCGTATCAACTTCAAAAATGTCCTGGTATGTTTAATTTAACTTGTTCCTGATTTCTATGTGTATATGTGTATGTACGTGTGTTTGCATGCATGTTGAGAATCATCTATGTATGCACACATATTGCCTGTTGATGCTCATGGAAGAGAAAATTTAAAAAAACACATTTTCTGTGAAAATCGAAATTGCTCAGAAACAGTTGTTTCTGTTATTGAAATAATATCAGGGTACCAGGGGATAGAATGTATGTGTATACACTGCTTGTTTGTGCTTGCCTGTATAGATAGGTATGTAATGATTCATGTTTGCAGTTCTTTTTTGGTGGATACTTCTTTAATTTTTCAATATCCAAATATGGAAAACTTGAAAGAGGAACAAGCGGAAATGAGTCTTGGATTTCCCTCTGGGACAAACTGCACGCGTTTTTTTATGCTTCATCCCCCAAAACGAATGGATGTCGACAGTGATAATTCTTATTCACCAAATAAATAGAAACTTTATTGCTGCATTGAAACGGAACTCAATTGTTTTATCGATTATCTTCATTACTTGGATATAAAACCCAAGAAATGAAAACGGACTAAAATGATACGTATTTCATAGAGTGAATGATTAATCGTAGAAATATGTACTGCTGGATATATGTTTGTTTTCCTTTCTGCATGATGTTCTACTACACGATTTCCCCATGACTGTGTCATGCTTTTGACGGTAAAAATTTCGCTTAATAATATCAATTCTCATCCACAACAGAAAGCAACCTATGCCACGGGTGCCATTTCAAATACACAGAAGTCTGACATCTATTATCTGGATATAAATGAAGTGAAAAAAAATACAAAGAATTTTTCTGATGGTAAAGGGAGGCGTAGGAAGAACGATGAATTGCAAAAGTGTGAAATGTCAAAAAATAGCTTCTAAGAAGCGGAAAAAGTAAACGAAAAATTGTTCCGTGCCATTTATTCTTCGTCTCAACGTTTGCCATTGAATACAAAATCTAGATTCTCGGCCGTGTTTTTCTGAATATTCCAAACAATGCATAACCAGAATGGGATATGAAAAGATCAACCTGCGACGTATATTTATTATATTGGATTTGTCGTTTGTGATTGAAGCATTTTTCTGGATTTAGTGGAATCATGGGTAGAATAAGGAAGAGACTGAACGGAAAAGAAATCTAAAGGAATGTGCAATACTTTTTAGGGGAAAAGATAACTTTGGCAATAGAATTATTGTTGTGTGAATGGGAGAACTCCGAAAGTTTGAAAAAAATCCTAAGATCTGTATGATACAACTAGTGAATGAAAGAAGAATGAGCGATGGGGTGATATAAACAAAAGTCTCCTTTTCAAAAGGTTGCTTCACGACAAAGTGAATGTGTGAAACTCACTAAACAGGATGGGGAATTAGAAATGAAGGTGAATAATGATAAGAACAAGAAGAGTAAGAAAAAGAAATGAAAGATTATTGAAAGGAATTTAATAAAGAGTGACATTGAAAGGATCCAATATAAGAGGAATGGAACTATAGCCAACAAAAAAAAAAGAAAAGAGACGCTTTGAAAACTTTGTGCCGTTGGAGAAATCTAAAAAATAAAAGGGATGAAAAAAAAATACCCGGATTCTTTTAAAATCATCTTGAAAGATGTGGTAATTACCGGGATATTATTGAAAGTATTGGAAACGTAAAACTGACAAACCAATAGAGAAATGATGTACATTATAAGGGAAACTTTGTTAGCTATTGAGAAGCAAAAATATCACGATGTTGCTCATTGACATGCAACAAAGTTAGAATTCGATGCTATGGAGGAAAATTGATGGGGAAAACGAAAAGAGTTGACAAATGACGTCAATTACGTGGAAGGTTCCGTTGGCTATGAAGGAAGAAAGATACTTGCAAACAAATTGAAATTTATCGAGGAATATTTGAAAACAAATCAAATTTCTGGAAGAACTGAGATCTATTTTTGTTTGATTTAGAAGATAATATTTTTTCATTCAAGACATTGGGGAATAAAGGTATATTTGTTTCTGCATCAGGTATTGTGTGTTCTGGGCTACATTGCCTCGTAGTAAAATAGGCTCAAGTGTGGCATGTGGCTGGTCCTAAAGACACCCTAAGGACAATGTTTCCGTCTCTAAACTGTTCCAGAATTCTCTTTTCCTGTCCATTTTTATACTTAATCACCTTCTCTGATTTCCATTCTTCTTTTTAGTATCCTAAAATTCTGTATCTTCCTTGCCCCCGAATAGGTTCCATGATCGTCATGCCTCCATTTGTTTTTCTTGTTTTTTTTTTTTTTTATATTCACTTATATCTTCATATTTTCACGTGCACATTATGTCTCTGTCCTTATTTCTGACCTCCTGTCTCGGTTTCTCCACAGCTCCCCATTCTTACTGCGCCTGATAGTTTTCCACATAATACTCACACTCTCACGACCAGTGCACCGATGGCGTTTGAACAAAACTATCGATTTTAAAGAACTCAAGGGTTCGGAATTATTAAAAGATTACCTTTCTCAGCCCAATGCAAAGCAGTTGCTTATAGAGGCCTAACAGTTTGTACGCAATACCAGCTTCACATTCATTTATATATGTACATGCAATGTTGAATACATAGATTTACACACTATTATATATATATATATATGTGTGTGTGTGTGTGTGTGTGTGTGTGTGTGTTTAATCATGTTTTTCCAAAGTCACAGTGATAGACAATAAGAAATTCCAGTCCTAGCCTCACCAACCTCATCACGTAGAGGGGAGAGAGAGAGAGAGAGAGTGAGAGAGTGAGAGAGAGATCGTTACGCATGGAATCTACATTCAAAATTCTAGCAAAATATAGCAAATATAATTTCAAATAAAAACGAGATCAAATGCTATTCATCTGTGATCAGATTCGACTTCTGGGTTAAAAGTTGAGTGATTTCAATACAACAGTCACGTATCGATGTTGTTTCACTTTAACCATTCGTTATTTTATCAAAAGGCCTCGCTTCCTTTTCAACCTTTCTTGGATGTTTGAGGACCTTTCTTCTCCCGGTCTTATTGCATAACCTCGAAAGATTTTTTCTGTTGGGAAAATGGGTGGGGGTATTTATATACTACCTCTATTTCCACTACTGTTGTGTTATGTTTTGTTTTGCTCTTTTCAAATTCACAGAGATAAACAATGGGGAGGAATTTCAGTCCTACACACACACACACACACACATACACACACACACACACACACATATATATATATATATATATATATATATATATATATATATATATATATATATATATCAACATTTTGGCATGATTATGAATATCCGCACATACACACTTATTAGATGGGTATCACATATATACACATGCTATTTCTGTCAACGCACCAACATACCTTGTTAATGTCTCTCGTATTATCCCAAATTTTACTACTTCTCTCACTAATGTGAGCTCCATCATCATCACTATTATCAGCAGCAGGAGCAGCAGCAACTATAGCGTATTAATACCCCCCATTGAAATTAGACTTTCCCCAATTCGCAAAACCTCAATAGTTTTTTTTTGCAGACCATGGTTTTGCATATGATCTCTGAGAATCCATATTGTGATTTATCATGTCCATCGGTTGTCTGGTTTTATGACTACATGACCATCCCATTGCAATTTAATTTTTCGAATGAATTCTCTTTTCCCCCTGTTTTTCTCTAACATATTGAGCTGCTTTTTGATCTTTCTGTGTGACGTTGAATATGATTTTTTTCATGTGCACATTGCATGACTCATAGTTTGAGAGTCAATCCTTCGGGCAAGTTCATTGTGTTTAACTCCAGAGGTGACAATCCTGCGATTGCCAAGGTGGTAAACCTTTCTTTTAATGACTTTTCAGATTCCAGATAAAAGTTTCTCACAACGAAATGAACAACAAAATAGGTATCTGTACAAGAAAGTAGAAAAAAAATTTCTAAACTCACACCAAGTGAGAAATAACCTGATGCTGTGATCTGAAAAGTCCTGTCAAACCAAAGATTACATCATTTGTTTTGCTCTGTAAATCAAAACTATCTCTCAATAAAAGCTACCTTTTAAATTCCTACTCAGTATGAATAATCTACATTATTCATTTGCTGAACTAAGGTATATACCATAGGACACCTTCTTCCTGTGCTGTTATATTTTTCCAGTCAGTGTTGAGTGTCTTTGATGGTAATACTAACATTAAAAATACAGAAAAAGTAGAGCCAGCTTATTTTCAGGTTATTAAGAATTATTGAGGCATTATTTTCCTTGCAAAAGCATATCTGAACCTTCATTGAGCAAGTGGCTATATGATCACTCAAATTGGGTTTAAACATATCGAGCTACTACATTTACCAGAGCACCAATTAACAAACCAAACATTTGCAACCAATCTGCTTTGATTCAACAACACAGTTTGATAGACAATATTTAATTTTCAATACTTCGTTGATGCATTTATTTTGCGTTTGACCACTTCGAGTTTTGAAAGACTTTGCTGGGGTCTTATTGAGATATGAGTTCGAAACTCTTTTATAAGATAGTTGAATGTTCAAAATAAAAAAGTATAATGAAAAATTCAAGTCTGTAAAATAAGTCATCAAAAAAGAATGATCATATTTGATTGTGTACCCTTTCTCTCGAAATCAGTGTCTCTTTTCGTGTATTCATGGTTTGTTACTTAAAATACAAGCCCGTCTATGACAGAGTTTTTTCACAATGTTATATCATCTGATGAAAATATAACAAAACATGTATTTATTACAACAATTTTTAAATTTTGTTCCTATATCCGAGTGAAAATTTAGCCCAGGAGTCGTGCAATACTGAAATGTTGGCAGAAAATTATACGAACACACACATACACACGCACACACACACATATATATATATATATATATATATATATATATATATATATATATATGTGTGTGTGTGTGTGTGTGTATATATATATATATATATATATTATTCTGTTCCATTTCTTTGCAGATTCAAGCTGAATATTTCATGTCTATTATACCAATTTGACACCAGAAAGCAAGTAAAAGAAATGGTTACAGACCCACTAACGCATTCTCACCTGTTGGAACTGTTGGCAGCGATGTTTATGATTAATTTGGAGGAGATTGTAAATGATCTATTACGTCACGCCATCCTATATTTTGTCGGCCATAGTTCCACATTCGATCCCTTGGGATCCACGTCATTTGAGTTCTGTAATGGATTCCATGATATCTTGGATAGTTTATACTGCGCTATTTTGTGATCTTACCATGTAAAGTTGATCATGAATCTTCCAGGGGCACATTGCACGGTTTTCATTCTTGAGGGTCAATTTTTTGGTTAAGTTCTATGTCTCTGCTCCACAGGTGACTATCGGGAGATTACATTGGTTGTAGAACCTTCTCTTTAAGATTAATGGTATTTTCTTGTTCCTAAAGGTTGGGTTTATTCAACCGAAAGCCTGCTATCCTAGGATGATTCTTTGCTTAATTTCTTCTTTTGACCATTTCATTGATATTTGTTGCCCTAGATAGAAGCAGTGGTGTACTTTTTTCAGGTCTGCTTTTTAGATTTGGATGTTTGTGTCTTTAACCTCGACATTTTTGTTGAATATGACATTTTTTTTAGCAGAGTTCATGTTAGGTTCAACTTTCCTGCTCTCTCCGTTCAGTTTGTTCAGCATTAATTGGAGGTCGTTAGGTTTTTTTTTTTTTTACAAATAAAGACGATGTAGCAAAGTATGGACATTCCGAATATCAATCTTAGGTTTGGCACAAACGCCTGCTTGGCTACGGTGTATATGCCTTTCTTTTTTTCCAAATTAGTGTCATTCTCTGTTTTGTACATTCTCGTGTAAATTTGCAAAGAAGACGGTGGAAGTGAAAGATTGTAGATATTCACACACACACGCATGCACCAATGTGTAGATAAATACAGGAATATGTGTAGAAATGAATGCTTGTCATTGATAAATCGAGTGAATACACACACACACACACACACACATACATATATATATATATATATATATTCATTAATCTTGTTGCATAATGCAGAAAATATTTGAGTATTCTCATTAGTATCATCGGGGGAGGCCCTGGTTAAACGCAGTCATTACTCTTTGAAATCGTCTCTTTTTCTCTTTGGATTCAAACGTCAAGTACTAAAGTTATGAGGCTAAATTTTTCTTGAAGTGCATGCTTGAGTGCGTAGATAATAATTAAACTTACATTATCCAGAAAGCAGCCTAAATTAAGAACATAAGGCTTAAGTAGATCGTTTTGTGACAAAATTACTATTTGATAAATAGTAATCCTGGGCTAAGATCGGTTTTGAACACTGATCGCTGTCATCAATCGAGAAAAGCTCAAAGAATGCTGAATGAACAATCCTCAAGTCAAAGAGTTTATTGAATATAGGATTTTGATAATCTTGAATAATTACAGAACCAAACCTTCACTTCCTTAATTTTTTAAATTATCAAAGAGAACCTTTCCGAATCGCTAGAAAAGTCTGAAATCAACATATGCTGAAATTGCATAGATTTAATTATCCAAGTATCCCTATCTATCTTTGCAGCAATAGTGGACACAGGATTGAATCAATAATCCAACATATGAGGGCCAAGTAAATGAAATTAATCTTGTGTATCTACCTAATTCTTCTCGTTGGTGAATTCATTAGAATCAAAGAATATATTTCCGAAGTTGGGACAGTCAAGACGAAATTATGAGCAGTATATAGAGTGATCTCACTGAGTACAAGGCATAATCGACAGCATACGATATCCAATGTACGTTGGTGCATGTGAATATCTTCTCGAATGGAATGATCAGTTTTCGATCCTTGTTGGCCTCAGACAACTCTACCTTCGATCTATTGTAACCCTACTAAATAGATGAAAATGCAGAACTACACAAGTTCATTGACGCATGACGCATGTGTGCCCCTTGTGATATATGGTGCAGTGCCTCTAGCATACATGTTCGTACATTCCATAGCTCCCCATTAACCTGTGGACGAGAGTACTCAGCAGGGAATGTCAATTCGTCTGCTTATGATGTGTTATTCATTTTACCCTCTGTATCGTCCATCAATTGTGTGTTTTTCATGATACTATTGATTTGAGCAAATATCGTATATGTGCTATCGTGCAATGAAAATTACTAGATTATAATCGACTCTTCACAACTTTTTTTGATACATAGTTTACATTGAAAATGTTAGGCAATATAATTAAGTGTGAAAGGACGTTCTTATATTTTGCACTGTATGATGTACTCCCGAAGGTAAAGAAAGATTCCAAACAAGGCCGACCAACAAAAAGATACCGATAATTACTGCACGACATGAACATATGACGTCAATGCAAATCATTTATCTTAGTTTTTGTAGGGTTTGCATCGAAACATTTCGAGTCTGTATCATTGAATATTTGTTTTCTTTGTATCCTGTGTATTGTGCATTATTTTTATTTGGAATATCTTGAATTCATTTCATTACAGATCTACTTTTTGGATTGTCAGCTCTGATGAAAAAAATGTTTCTTTTCTCATAGCACGTCTGCAGCAGACATCCACAGAATCTTTTAGAACTTTTATTTTCTTCTTCTTTTCTTTTTTTTTTTTTTGTTTAGAGTAAAGTACCTGTGCATTCAAAGTGCCACACATTGGCAGGGAAGTATTTGCCTACTCTCTTGAAATGATTACTTCCCCCCTAACACACACACACACACACAAACATATATATATATATATATATATATATATATATATATATATATATATATATATATATGGCTGCTGCCAACACTACAGACTTCTTTGCTGACAGGACTTAGTCTCACACAATAGGATGATCTTAACAAATGGGAGCCCAGATTTTGCTCACAAAAGAAAACTCTTGGTGGTGGACTTATCGTTGACAGCAAACTTGTAACTTTCAAAGGTACACGGACACACACACAGCATACGCTACTGAAGATGGGAATACCTCTCAAAACATGTCCCGACCATCGATGAAGATATTTACGGATGAAATAAACCATATAATGAAGAAAACAAGGGTTAGAGTAATAATAAAATATATTAGAAAACTTAAATGGCAATGGGCAGGCCATGTTGCAAGAATGACTGACAACCAATGGACACCACGACTCACAATATGGATCCCAAGGGATCACATGCAAAACCGAGGCCAACAAAATACAAAATGGAGATGAGAACTGGACAAATTCAGAAAATACTGGCTCCACGATGCCCACGATAGAGGAGTGAGGTATATCCTGGGAAAAGTGTATGTCCAACGATGGACGTTAAAGACTGATGATGATGATGTTGTTGATGATGTTGTTCATGATGATGATGATGATGATGAGGATGATGATGATGATGAAATCTAAATTCCATAAACTTTCACTCCTGATTTTGTGTCACTACCTATTATTCAAATTATATATATATATGTGTGTGTGTGTGTGTGTGTGTGTGTGTGTGTGTGTGTTTTGTGTGTGTTTGTATATAGTCAAGAAAACGTTTTAGCTTGGAACATCAAATATGTAGATGAAACTTTTTAAAAACTGTCATTCCAGTAAATTATTCCCCAACAAATGGTACTATATGTGAATTCATCATTTTGACAACATCAGTCTTTTTAATTTTTTAAATTTTTTTACCAGGTAACCGTTTCGGGAATTCAAAAACAAAATAGCTATTAACGAGGCTCCCCAGCAATGTCAATTCAATACTGCCTCCACGTAAGCAATGATTTGAATATGTAGCTTTATTTTCTTCTTTCAGATAAAGTGTTAACGATGAGTCTCTGTTGCACGTCATTGTTTATCAACAGACAAGTTTAGATGGGAAAAAATCGGAATGATTCATTGAAGCGCATGGTTTTAAAACCTGATATTACTTTATCTATCTCGGTTGTTTTTTTGTTTTTGTTTTTCTCGCTCCATCTTTGTTACCTGATGTTCTTAACTGTATTTTGCATTCATTAAACTTCTAGCAATGGGACTGTCTCGTTCTCATTGCATCTATCACCCCATGTCCGTAATCCTCAGTTAGTCGTATTGTTTAGCATCATTAACGAGCCGATATTAAATTCAACACTAAGTAGTTCAGGAATTAAACACATGACTTCTAAAGAAATTGAATGAATGAAGCTCTAATACTCAAATTATTTAGCCACTTTCTACGTGTGAAGCGAGCCATTCTGACCAATGCTTGAAGTAATACGCACAGCTGTAATGAGTTGATCAAAAAGGAGGCAAGGATTAGGATTCTCTTCTAAAAGAGAAAGAAAACATCATTCCAGACATTAATGGAAATGAAAATCGTATATCTTCTGGAATGTCTGTTCCAACAATAATGCAAATACTCTTCCAAACAACTATTTGATAAAAACAAAACGTCGTTTTAGGAATTTACACAAATATATGCATCCGTATCAATCTGGTCACCTCTGCACACCTTTTAGGGAATCCATTTTTCAGCATTAATCTACATCTAGGATACCTGGTTCTGGGAAGGAAATTCAAACATGATACCAATGACTTCGTAAAACCTCAGGACTTTCCTCCCATCGTCCAATCCTAGAAGATTATGCATGGATAACCTCGTTTTGGAGGATTGAGTAGATTGCAAGCATTTTATATTTCTTCTCAAAATTCCAATCGTGACAACTGAGAACTAGGTTTGAAATTTGGCCTGGGTCTTTTACGTTCAATTTGTTTTAAAGCTTTCAGGTAAGACAGATATTATTCTCCCCTGCGCTGAAACATGATTTTTTTTCAACAGAAAGCCGTAAAAATACTTATTCCAGTGTTGCCTGCTCTTTTCTATGAAGTGAATAAAATGTCAAAGAAAAAAACACTCAACAAGAATGCTCCATTAGAATGTGTTTCTTACCTTTTGTTCACCTGAGAATAAAAATAAATGTCATAAACGTTTTTTCAACGAACAAAAATTCCAAAGGTAAAAATCAGTGTTTTTTTTGTTTTTTTTTTCTCCTAAGTCGTTTCCAAATTAACAAAGCTGTAGTTAGAATGAATGTCGGCTATTGATTATCAAGTTATACACGGGAAATATCAAAACATAAGTGGGTTTAGTTTTTTCCCCTGTCAAGTCATATTCCCACGAAAGAAAATATTTTTTTTAAAAAAGATTAATCCAATATCCGACGTGTGACGGCGTTATTCCATATTCTCATGTAAGAAAACACATTTTCTTGATCGACAGCACACCCGTACACACACACACACATATATATATATATATATATATAAATATGTGTGTGTGTGTGAGTGTGGTGTGCGTGTGTGTGTGTGTGTGTGTATGTGTGTGTGTGTGTGTGTACCAAAATACTAATCATTGATCCAATGAGTGATGAGATAATTTCTTGAAGTGTTCCATACATTCAACATCAAGTCAAGTAAAGCTTCAAGTGTGGTGAAATAGTGGATTATCAAGAAAAATCCCATTGATGGTACTGTTGTTTTCGGCATCAAAGGCGGAAACATAATCATGTTCGTGTAAGAAATTCTCCTTTCACATACAAACATATACACATGCACACACATACACACATACACACACACGCTCATATATATATATATATATATATATATATATATATATATATATATATATATATATACCGTCAAATCCTACCTACAGCTGGGGCAAAGAATCTGACTCCGCGTCTGAAGCAAAGGTTTTATTCCTACCTAGCACTCGTAGAAGGGATACTAGATTATCTATAACAACACTGAAGAGTCGTTATGCAAAAGCTGTCTATGGATGACATATTTAATAATTATACGTAAATATATTCACATATATATTTTTGTGTGCGTGTGCATTAATACGAATAAAGAACAAATTGGCAGAAAAACCATCGTTAAGCACGATTTTTTTTACCATTCTCTTTCAGCTTAATGATATTATGGGTTGGATCGTCAAATTAGATTCAATTTTAGTTTTCGAGTGCCGTATCGTAATTCTGATAGAGAAACTGAAGGAGAAATCGATTCACGGATGAGTTTTCAATTTTTTTAAAAATCTTCCAAACACGGCTGGTTGCACTAAAGAGCTAAATCTGACCGACCTTCGTTTCTTTACAAGTGTCTCTGTGTAACTAATCCATCATATATATATATATATATATATATATATATATATATATATATATATATATATATATATATATATATATATATATATATATATATATATTTATATATATATATATATATATATATATATAACCAAACATTTTCTGTCAAATTTATACATAAGTTACCTGACACAGATCGGTACTTCACTTTAATTGGAGTTCATCAAAAGCAGATATTTCGATTTTTGGTGTGTTGTCTATGTTCAAGTTTGATTGCTCAAGATATAAAAATGTGATATATATATATGTATATATATATATATATATATATATATATATATATATATATATATATATATATATATATATATATATATGATGTATGGACATGGTCCAAATAAAATCTATTTATGACTTTAATGCTGTTTACACATCATAACATCTAAATGAACCTTTTGGAAACATTCAGATTATTCAAAATCAGTATAAAAGGGCGAAAAACTTTTAGAAAACACCAGAAAATGCCCAAAACAGAAGCCTACATATAAATGGAGAGAACTTTTTTCCACCTTTGATTGTTACGATTGTTCAATTCCTTAATTGTGTATTATATCTTCATGGTGTCGGAAAAGCATCTCTTTCCATTGGACAACTCATAAAGCATATGTTTCACGTGGTGTTTACCTTTTAAAATAAGTTTTTACTATAATATATGTGTGTGTGTGTGTGTATGTGTGGATATATATATATATGTATATATATATATATATATATATATATATATAAATATTCAACAAGGAGCTACATTTCACAATCAGCATAACGGAGAATGAACAATAATTATGTTTGTGTTCTAGATGGTAGTGTGTCTTGATACTTTAAAAACTAGCATCACCGAAAATCGAAATTATGACCTGAATTCAAACGTGCACAGAGCATGTGCGTTTACCTCGTACCATTTTCCTTCGGGAAATGCACAAATCAACCTGGCCTCGTTAACCATACTATGGGAAAATACCAAAGTTTGTTAGATATGGTTAGCAACTAATCTTAAAAAGGCTTATTCTTCTAAACGTTGTTGGGCACCCGTAATATTGTTGGATGCCAAACTTGATTTCTTTGTAGAAGCTCCCAGAGCAAACAGGACGGGGTCATCGTCTTTTGTAGAAAGATGTTGACAATTTTTGTTTGATGACCGTATTTATTACTGTTCTTCAAAGATTTTCTCATCAGATTACGTTTTAGTTATAATCCTGCCTCATACAAAGTTTTGTGTCTGTAGATATCAATGCAAGAATAATTGAACCTAATTATATTGCAATCGAACTATCTTTGAACCATCAATCGATCGAACTGGTAAGATATTTGTACATCACACCCCACACGGATTGTAGAGTAAAATCACATTCGAATTACATTGCTTCCGGGAATACAAAGTAGATTTGGATTTGTTCTATATCCATAGCATCGAATAGCGATGAAAACAATTGTCTATAATAAGGATCTCAGTATTTTGCTTGACTGGAACATACCTACTAACAGTTTCAAAGCCACATCCTTTGAGCTGAAATAGAATATCTCTCCATGGAATCAGAGTCAGGTAAAGAGAAGTTAATCATGATCAAAAATAAGTTATACAATAGCATAAAATTTCAGACATCAGAATGAAAAAAAAGGAAATTTGTTTTGATTAATGATTATTTTTTTCTGACAATAAGATATAAAACATTTATCTCTTTTATCCTCACGAACACGGCTTTATAAAAAGGAAAGAAATATCTGTAAAGGTAATGAAAGCAGAACAAAAGAAGTCTAAGTTTAATATGCAAAAAAAAAAAAAGAGTTGTCTTAATTTGTATGAAGTGAAAATTGGGAGTGTGAAAGATGACGTCATTTATGGCTGTGCAAAGAGAGAATTCTTTACTTTGTTCTTTTTTTGCCTTTGTTTCGAAACTTGAATCAATCTTTTAGTTTCAATGATGGAAAATTCTTGTATGTATGTGTTGTTTTCATCAAGCTACTTTGGTTTATCAACATCAATGTCTTTTTCATTTCTGTTTTTCTCCTGCCTTTCTCTTTATTCTTTTACTTATATAACAGTGGTATTATTCGTCACCAGATTCGTTATCTTTATGTACAGTAATCTCTCTCACTGTTTTTCTGAAACTTCCTTAGTTTCTTCCTCCATATACATCAATGTTTCGTCTAAATATCAAATATCTATAAACATATTAAAAGACTGATGTTGATGATGATGATAAGTATCCACATATATATATATATATATATATATATATATATATATATATATATATATATATTATATATATACATATATGTATATATGTGTGTGTGTGTGTCTAGTGTGAGTGTGTATGTGTTTCTTTTTAGAATGTACATTTAAATACAGTTAACTGAGTTTACATTCAACAGCGTATTTAAATATTTCAATTATAATCGACGTATTTCCGATTAATCTGGTTAAATCTGATCTGAGTTTGTAATTATAATAATCTCTTCCAAAAAGTATATGAATTGAATCATGATTTTATGAACCTTTTCAAGACAAGAAATATCGATTATTTACTTAATTTTTCTCTAAATTTATTGGTGAGTCATGAGGAAGAACTCAAAATGAAGTGTTGTCTTCGTTTTAACTCATTATTCCTGATTTTTATAGATCTTGTCACATACAGTACTATAATTCCTCTTTGCTTTTTCCCAGTGTGATAAATCTTAATATTTGTTAAGTGATGCCTTGAAGATACAAATGAAGAAAAAGTATTTCCTTTAAATTCTAATTTTGTGGCCAGCGTGGTGATAATTTGAAGTCTACATCTTTCCACTTCGACAGTAGGAAACTTGCATTTCAATCATACAAAGTCAAGGAAACGATTCTGCATGAATATCACTATCCAAGCTGCAAAAGCAATCTTTGAATGAAATAGTTGTAGTTTAACACATCTTTTACACATAAGCATCAGGATTTAATACTTACCACCTAGGAATAGAGATTGTGTTGCAAGGTTTTGTTGCTTAGGAATTGTTACTTTCGAATTAAAATTCGGAGTATTTCTGTTTGTAAACAGGGCAAATCGAGCAATATGAGTGTGGCTGAGGTGATAAGCACATGCCATCAGGACTTCCAGGATGTGATTGCCACCAATGCATCATATCTGGGCACCAAAAGCATATTGGGGTCCCGATGATTTTTTGTGTAGGGTTATGTGTGAAACCTTGGAAATCGATAGAGTGTGTCGATTATCAAAATCTGTTGACTATCTCTCGTGCACTGCCAGTTCCAGTAGCTGATACACTGTGAATTGGCCGGTTCACACCTTAAGGAAACACTGTTCGCTTGTATCAGGTATGCCTCCCCTCTTTCAAGCCGTTGATTTATTGCCAGTATCGTTCCTATTCTGGATTTTGGGGTGTGACCCTATAATATCTCACTGACGAATAAATGAAAACGAAGGTGTTTATGCAGTGTGTGTGTGTGTGTGCGTGTGTGTGTGTGTGTGTGTGTGTGTGTGTGTGTGTGTGCGTGTGTGTGTGTGTTGGTACCGAAAACAGCTTTTTTAACACTCCCCGGGGGCCTGCTACTCTTTCCAACACAGTCTCACTACACTGAACATAAATGTTAGAATGAACGATAATCAACCTCATGTTTTAAGACTGAATCCCGAAGCAAGATTTTAAAACGCATATTGACTCGCTTTCCAACTGCTGATGCCAAGGTGGAATCAAACATTGCATTGATGCTTTTTTGGAGATCATTCCAGCTTTTGTAAGAATAAACGTTATTGGCTTTTGGAAAATTTTCTTCTCGTCGACTTTCCAAATACGAAGAGAAGTCTTTGAGTATTTTTTTAATCTCTTCTTCTTCTTTGATTCCATCTCCTACATTCCTGGATTCCTGGACAGTATAGTACATATCTATTGGACTTTATTTCCAAGCGAATCCATTCAGCCTGAAGATCCTTTCTTAATTAGGAAAAGAACGAATAATGCCCTTGAGATGATTTAATCATTGCTTTTGATTTCAAAAAAGTATTTTTTTATGTCAATGGATATTTACAAAGTTACTGTTTCTATGATTGGAAAAGTTGGCATAAGTCAAAACTTCTACAGAGAACACATGTCTTTCAAATATCCGAAGAAATCTTACTTTGAAACTCCAGATAATTTCCAAATTCTAATTTTTTTTTTATTTTGAAAGATTATTCCACGTTCTGGGGTGATTTCCACCAGAAATTGCTAACTTAACCTCTGTTTGTATACGAGCCTTTGGTATCAATGTCTCTGTCTGCCGGTTACAGTCTCTCTCTCCCCCTCTCTCTCTCTCTCTTTCTCTCTCTCCCTCTCCGTCTCATCGACAGTAAACGCATAAGGAAAAGAAGAGACAAAATCGTAGGAGATGGCCAAGGCCTTTATCGAGCAGTGCTGATATATCTATGGTTGATGATGAGGCAAAGATAGTGATGGGATATCACTGGATCATTGTGGGTCAGAAATGAAGTGAAACAGCTTTACTGGTTGATGGTAGGCTCCACTGGTTCAAAGTGAGGCAGATATGGATTAAAAGGGCTTTACTGGTTGATGCTGCGGCTGATATGAAGTGAGAGGCTTTTACTACTTGATGCTGAAGCTTAGCTGAAACGAATAGGCTTTACCAGTCAGAGGTGTGGCATACATGAAGCTTGATTGTTTTACTGGTTGATGGTGAAGTAATGATGAAGCGAGAGGTTATTGCAAGATATAGTGGAAGACTTAATTGGTTGATGTTCAGTCAGAGAGGAAGTGACACTTATTTACTTCTTCATAATGAAGCAAAGATAAAGTGGGAAGGCTTTATTGGAGGTATCAATTAAATGAAAAAGCTTCACTTATTCATTATGAGACATAAATGATGTGAAAAAGCTTCACTGGTCGTTAGTGACGCAGATCTTAAGTGAGAGGATTTGACTCGTTCATGGTAAGACAGAGAAGTTAGAAAGCTTAACTGGTTCAAGATTACATTTAGTCAAAGTTAAAGGTCGATGGTTGATGATGAGGTAAGAATAAAACGAAAATCTTTCACTGGTTAATGGTGAGATGGAAGTGATGTGAGATGGCTTTACTGCTTCGTTGAGGGACAAAAGTGAAGATCTTTACTTGTTGATGGTGAGAGAAATGTGAAATGAAATGGCATCACTGGTTCACGGTGAGGCCTAAATGAAGTGAGGTCTTTCTAATGGTTTATGGTTAGACGGAGGTAAATGAGTGAGTTTTATTGGTTGAATTCTTTTAAATTCTAAAATGTTTCATTGTTTACAAATTATTACCCCTAATTCTCCAACTGAATATTGCAACACCCCTACAGCACAGCATTATTTCTGTATGAACATCACATTCACATGCATACATTTGCACATAAATGCATTCATACATTCACGCATAGGTACTTATATATGTGTACATAAATTCACTTTTCTCTCAAAATATTCCTCAACTTCCTTATTGAAACTTCACCTTCATTTTCAAATATAATTGTTGTCGTCAATTCATATCAAAGTTTTAAACCTTTGATTCCCCCTGGGATTTAAGACATGCATCAGTTTTCTTAGTTTTAATTTTTTTTTCTTTTTCATTAGATAGAAAAATACCATCTATCAATAAGTCTTTGCGAATAGAATCACATTGAAATCACCTGGAATACAGTTGCAAATAAAGATTTCCCAAATGGAAATTGCAATCAATTCAAGGATTAAATGACAAAAGTCAGTGCATCAATTTTTTCTGTCTTGTTTCTTTCTCGAGTTCTATTTTCCCTGAATTCAATTTCTCACAGACGCTGAATGCAGAATCATGCGTGAATACACCAGAAACCTTCTTGAAATTTTTCTCTTCTGAGTCTTGATCACAGTCGAAAGTAACATACCCTAAAGAATTTCATAAAGCTTGGAAAAAAAAAGTCAAAGCCAAAAAAACAGAAAAAAAAATTGAGATTTCTTTCGAAAGGTCTCAGCCCTTTCACGAATTGAATATATATATATTAGATTTACTGCTAGCCTGATTTGTACCACATATACTATATATATATATATGTGTGTGTGTGTGTACATATATATATATATATATATATATATATATATATATATATATATATATATATATATATGTATGTATATATATATATATATATGCGCACGTGTATGCGTGTGCGTGTGCATGTGGTTTAGTGTATGTCTGTGTGTGCAAATCGATTGTATACGAGCCAATCTGATCAAACGACGGGTAAAAGGTTCTTCAATTCTAAATTCAATTATGTAAGTGATCTGCGAGATAACCTTCCTTTTGAATCGAGAGTAAAGGGATTGAAAAAAAACCCAATTCTTCCATCTTGGTACTGGCCCATGTCATATGCAGTGAACAATGATCCGGGTCAGAGCAGAAATAATGAACCAATCATTGATTGGGATTCACGAGTTATGGTAGCGAGAATTTCCATTACTTGTCCTTTGTAAATTTTTCTTTCAACTCAAAATTGTTCGCTGATGTCACAAAAAAGGAGAAGACAGAACTCTCACGGAATCTGTTTCGAGGGTTCTAGTCATTTTTTTTCTGAAATCTCAGTATAAACTTGAAGAAAGTTTTCAATCTGAAATGAAGGTTACCCACGCAATTTTAAGGTACTGCGTTAATATTAGTATAGTTGTAAACAGGAACAAACTAAAGCGGAAAAGAAATCATCGTATATTTTATAATTGAAAATGTATTGGAGTTTTCTGAGACCCTGGAAATAATGACGATGTTGCATTTTGGTTTGTACACATAGGTGTACGTCTATCTCTCTGTCGATCTATCCACCCTTTCTGTTCCTAGATCTCTCTCCCTACATATATATATATATATATATATATATATATATATATATATATATATATATATATATACATTCAGAGAGAGAGAAAGTGAGAGGGAGGATGAACAGGTATTTGAGGTATGAATTGGCGAGAATCAAATTGAAGTGAATCAATTATTCTGTGGATGATGACACGAAGGATTTCTTTCGTACGTATGTATTTATCCATTGAAGGATTGGTCAATGCTTAAAACTTGATTTATTATTTTTCTCTTTCGTTTTTGAACAAATATTTTTTTTTTTTTCACTTTTGATCGATATTTATATTTCTGTCAACATATTTAATGTCAATTCTTTGTTCTCTTTTCTACAGTTGTTTCCCTATGGATTGTTCGATGAAGGATAAATCCCTTTTTATAAAATCACAGTCAGCCTAACGTAGTCCAGTACTTGTGGTTTACTAATGTTATTATTTGATAACATATTCGGAACTAAGAGTAAAATAAGAAAATTAAAAAAAGGATTGGTGTCCATATATTTTCTTTTTTCTTTTTTTTTAAATTTATTTCAACCACTTTGGGTTTGCTTGTTTTTTCTACTATGGATCGGATCGTTGGATGAAAGGAAGATTTTTTATTTCAAAATTACTGTCAGTCTAAGATGGTTCACTACACGTGATTATGTAATGAGTGAAACCTGAAAAATATATACATGGTTTCTATACATTTTTCATATTTTTTAATAATCTATTCAATTTTAACGCTTATTTTTTTTTTCTGCAATTCCTTTTCCAATGTATCATTAGATCCAAGAAAATATATGAGAATCAATCCCTGTGTCTGTATGTAGTCTTTTAATTTCCCTTCATATTATTTCGACGATAGCCTTACCTATTATGCAACGGGGGCATTTAGCTACAGAAGATCAAATATCGGTATTAATTCATAATAATTGTACGTGAATGTTGGGCCCGATAGGCGTTATCGATCAAATGTCTGATATTGACAAGGATTATTTTGTGATAAAAATGGTGAGTAAAGTGTGCATTCAAGTTGCAGGAAAGCAGAAAAGGGCTGATAATTGGATTTTGTCCTTTTTATGTAGGAGAAGATTAGAATATTATGAGAAGTTTCTTCAGAAATCGAATCATCTGCAATTGCATCAGATTTCATTGTACGTCAATGAGATGGCTTCTTGTTTGAAGACCATAACAAGAACATTTTTCAAAAATGGACCGAACTCGGACACTCTGCTTGGATCTCCATTGTTACAAGCTCTGATGTGATTCTGTCTGTGTTTAACTTTCAACGATTTACATAATTGCTTAACACAGATCGAATCAAATCAGATTGCTTAGCAAAATATCAAGTAATAATTTGATGGTATGTGATCAATTACTCGTGTCCAGAGATAAAATAGAGGATCGATGAATGTCATCTCATCGAAAAAGGGCAAAAGATTTAATCATGTAGTTTATTGAAATATCGGTTATTTGTATGCGAGATATGTCTGGATTATATCCGCCCTTTTTCAGTACCTCAGGAACTGGTCACGCAGCGTTAACGTAACTTGGCAACCACTAAAAAGAGACATGTACTGCGAACACAAGAACATTCACACCCCAATGAGCGAGTTTATTTACTGGGCATCTGCTGCATTCACAATGACCAAAAAACCATTTTTTTCATATTGTCAACAGAAAATAGCTAAATTATACCAAGTTGCATTAGTGCCCTTCAATCTACCGTAATTGAAACCAAAACCACTCATCCGAGGACCCTTCCTACATTCCAACAGTCTGTTAAGACCTCATTTGATATTGTTTTGAACCTTGTCGTTGCAATCTCTAAATTGCATTCACAGTTTATTATCACCCGGTGAATAGTAATGTTGACCTTTCCAGGAGTTGCAAAGGGAGAAAATCCGTAACGTAACGGTTCAGATATTGATGAAGTGATGTTGAGCCAAATTATCCGTCAAGGGAAATGAGCATTGAGTAATTTGATATTGTTATCACGGTACATGTTCTCATTCAAGGGCGTGTCAGTGCTGACCCCAAGGGAAAGTGTTTGCTCATGCATGCAAAGTATAATACATCCTGATTAGTTAACAACTTACATCAAGGCTTCAGCTCTACATTTATATCTTTTTCCTGCCCGTCACAAAATCATCTTTAGAAAAATATTTTTCTTGAATCTTAACTACAAATACAACCAGAAGAAAGGGGATGTATGACAATATAGGACGTTATGCATAAAAATGTAATTTAATTTGAAGCAAATGATTTGGAGGAATTTCAGTTGAAGTATGATACGGACGTTTCCGGAGATTTTTTTTTTTTTACTAACTTATCGGGAAAAGAAATAAAAAATATCTGAGCAATTTATTCGTCTACTCTCGATACAATTAGGTTTTTGCTTTTTGCAAACGTGACAAACGACATCCTTCGCAGATCCATCAAGAAATCAAATTTTCACCTCATGATGTGAAACCTAAATTCTTATTTCATCTACTCTCCTCAAAGTAGATTACAATGTCTGGAAAATTATCATGAGCAAAAAAATTTACTTCAATCGATAAGCATAGTTCTATAATTTAAAAAAACAAACAGTTGTGTCGTGTTTACTGGCTTGGAAACGGAATTGGCGGACCAAGTTCGAGTTACAGCCGGACCTAATCACGTTTGATTACGACTGGGACTGTTGAGGGTCACATGAATCTATTTCAACCTTCATGAGCCGTGGGTAAATATTGGAACTGTCTATTCACTACAAATCAATCGGAAAAAATGTTACTTTGACGGAAAAAAACCTGATGCTTTGCATTTGCCATATCTTTTTTTTATATAAATGAACACCGAAGTATATATACACACACACACACATATATATATATGTGTGTGTGTGTGTGTGTGTGTGTGTGTGTGTGTGTGTGAATGATCAAATTTATCACACTTTCACTGATAATTTACAATGTGTGTGTATATATATATATATATATATATATATATATATATATATATATATATATATATATATATATATATATATATGCACCAATAAGCATTGTGCGTTATTCAGAAATTTGATAATTCTTTGTCTGTGGACATATGCAAATACAATCCCCCGAACAATTTGAAATAAGTAAAGATGCTTCTTCTACGGAATATGTAAAAGAGGTATTATCTGATACATGATCACAATCTGGCTTGACGTATTCATCTTGAGCATTGTCATGCCAAAATTTCTACCTTTATCCCGAATACATAAAAAGATTTTTATTTTAGCTTTCTATACTGGGATCATTGATGCTGTAAATATATTTTTGTTTCGATTACGTAAATTCACAAGAATTCATCAACAGAGAAATTGCATGCAAATCAAATATTTCTTCTATTTTCAATCTGGGCTCTATGTTGTTTGAATCTAAGAGACAGGATTTAGGTAAGACAATTTTCAATTAACAAAGTTACCTTTTTTCTGGAATGGGTATATCAAGGTAAAAAGAGTATCAGTCCTCTGTCTCTCTTTCTCTCTCTCTCTCTCTCTCTCTCTCTCTCTCTCTCTCTCTCTCTCTCTCTCTCTCTGTCTCTTTCTCTATTTCAGGAGATCGTAGCCAACTGAAAGATTTTTTTTTTCGATCATGTTTAAGCTTATATCTCTCTTATTCGTAAAGTACATACATGAATTTAACCTGGAAATATATATATATATATATATATATATATATATATATATATATATATATATATATATATATATATATATATATATATATATATATATGTATATATATATATATTCGTTCATGTAAGGTAAATTCATGTATTCCGTGGTAAATTCATGTATATACACAAACAGCTTTATTTTCCCACCTGGAGTTCCCATGAACAAAGTAATTTCAGGTTCATAAGATATTTATTGACTCTGGATTTGGAAGGATGGATATTATAACCACCAGGAAAGCACACTCAAAGAAGTTTGTTCCACAAAACAGCTTTTCAGGGGAAGAAGCTGTTTGAGTTGATATTGCAACAGGTACATAGAAAGTGTAGATGCGATTCAACAAATCTGTTCTGATTGTAAAATCTTTCACTGGTGGAACCAGTTGATGGAGTCCCTCCAAACACTCTCCATGAAAATAGCAACAGAAAAGTGCTGGGCTCGCTACCTCATTTGATGGGAGAGTGGTTACAGTAATGAGAATGAGAAATCATCAGCGAATACATGCACTTTTTCTGCGTCTTATCAGGGCTAAAAAATCCGCTGCTGGATGGAGCCTGCCATGATGTATGAACAATGTTCCATTTTGGGTGGTACCTGACTCTTGTTGAGATACAAGATTGCATGTTTGCTCAAATTTGTTATTTCTCCCTTTCACGAATGTACGCATGCGCGTGTCTGGATGTAAGGCTGAAATGTATCTTAGCATTGATCTATAAATTATTACTGACCCATCTGTGATTTACAAACGATTCACAGTAAACTCGACTCAATAGTTTCTATATATTGACATTTAATTTCAAAACAGTTCTGGTACAAGAAAATGGATGTTTAGGTGGTTTTCAAGAGATCAAATATATGTTCATCTTCATACATTCCGGATTCTCTTCTTTGCTCAAACTACGAAGCTTCTCGACCGAATATTCGGGATGTAGACATGAACAATTTTAATTATCAAGGCCTTTGGATACAATTTTGCACCACGTGTGCTGGAATTTAGCATATGCGTAAATATTTACATTACGATGTAATCAAAGTAATGATGACCTCTGGAGCAGATTAAAGTTGCATGTGGTAAGTTATGGACATTTCAAAATGGGGTTTTTGGAGTTTGAGATGACACTAGTACAACCCCTTAAACTGCAATTAGTCGTAGGATTTGATCTCTCTATAGGAAATGTCAATGTGAAAGTCATTTGAAGTCACATGATTCGCACAATCTACAAAATTTTTCAAGTTGTTAACTGCAATTTTGCACCAATAACACTGAGACTTGGCCTAAAGGCAAATCATATCACAGCAAGCATGATAAGTAATGGGAAGTTGGCCACATGACATCAGGTGTCAACAAATGTCATTACTAGGCTATTTGAAAATTTGCAAACTTCACTGTTGAATAAAGAATGCAGATATTCAGCATATGTGTACATTCCCATTCCCTAAAGGTGACATGCTATGCAAAATTGTCTTTGGAGGAGATGCAAGGGAACTGGAGGTCATCTCTGGTCATTCTATTCAATATTCCAAGTTTGGGGAACTCATTGCGAAAGTTTTACATAGGGGTAAATTGTTTCTTTGCATTTGAGTTCACCTGAAGTCATTTATGGTCCCATTTCAAGTGAATTTGAAAGTTGTTAGCCATTATATTTGATATATTGAATTAGCATTTGAAATAGAGATAAATACTCTCTTGGCCAACGTATCAAGGAATGTGATTTTGATATCACCCTGTCAAAGTGAACATCGAGGAACTTATCTCTCTTTTTTTTTAATTTTTTGAAATATGATGGAGAGGAGGAAGAGAGAGAGAAAGGGGGAGAGAGAGAAAGTGTTGAATCTCTTAAAAATATATTAGGCAGCAAAAATTAGATGGATACTTAGCAGAGAGAGGGGACAAAGGATAGAACGAAAAGTTAATCAATTCCTTCCCATACAAAGATACCACAGTAGGAGAAGACCACAATGTATCAGCATATATATATATATATATATATATATATATATATATATATATATATATATATATGAATATATATATATATGTGTATGTATATATATATATATATGTGTGTGTGTGTGTGTGTATATATATATATATAAATATATATATAGAGAGAGAGAGAGATAGTGAGAGAAAGAGATGCATACTTACATATTTAAATATAGATGTATAGACCGATACGCATCTATGTCTATAAGTGTGTATGTGTAAGCATATATATATATAAAAGAAGAAATAGATGTACAATTGTACACCAGAAGTTTATGCATATCATCATTCGATTGATATATTTTTCCTGAAATAAAAAGTACGAAATTTGTCAGGAATATGTAATATCAACCTCCCAAATGAAGATGTCATTTGAAATCCTTTAAAATCAGAATTGGTAATTAAGGCTTTACTAGTGCTTGAATACCAACTCTCAGTATTTGGTTGGAGAGAATAAGGCTGGTTCTTCCTGAACTAATATTCATACAGATGATTGTTCAGCTTAGCTTCGTAGGATATGAAACTGAAACAGAGAAAATGGTATTGAAAAATTGTGTTATGCTACTTTGAAGTTAGGAAAACTCACTGACGAACACCCCTCGAATTCATTTAATTATTTACTTCAAAAAACACTTTTCTTTTCATCAGTTTGTCTGACTGTAGCTTAGCAACAAAAAAGGAGTTTGGCAAAAGCCACACGCAAATTCAAGTGATCAATAAATAAACTGATCAAAGAAAGAAACCCTTTTCAAGAATGCCCTGATAGCCATTACCAATTACTGCCCCTTACAGTTGTTTCCTATTCTTTCAAAAATACACAGCTCCAGAGTTTTCAGTCATTTCTGCCATAAATTCATGCACACAATGCAATGAAATTTTTTGTTTCCTTATCTTTGTTGTATTCGCAGACGATAGAATGTATGGCTGCGAGGGGGTTTAAATGTCGTTTTCACATTTTGGATTTTCTGTCAATCTGACATAAATTGATTTGAATGATTCAACGAAATATTTTGTTTGCCTTTATTTGTTGCATTTGCTGAGGATACAATACATGGTCGTTTGAACGTCATTTTTGGATTTGGATTTTCAGTGATTTCTGAAAAAAAATTGATGTACGTAATTCAGTGACGTCATTGTTTCCTTATATCTGTTGTATTTGCTGAGAATAGAATGCACGGCTGTAACAAGTTTTGAAAAATCATTTTTGAATTCTGAGATTTCAGACACTTTTTTACATGAATTGATGTGCAAATTTCAATGAAATCATTTGTTTCCGTATATTTATTATATTTGTTAATGATACAATGTTTGACTGTTGGGGAGGGATTGAATGTCATTTTTGCATTTTGAGTTTTCAATCATTTTTGACGATTTAATGTGCAAAATTCAATCGAATCATGTTTTACAATATTTGTTGTATCTGCTGAGGGTACACTGTCCGGCCGTAGGGGGATTTAAATAGTCATTTTTCATATTTTGAGTTTTCCATCATTTCTGACATGGATTGATGTGCAAAATTCAATGAAATCATTTGTTTCTCTTTATTTGTTGTGTTTATTGGGGAAACAGAATCTATCTGTAAGAGGATTTGATTGTCATTTTCGCATTCAGTTTTTTCAGCAATTCCTGACATGAATTGATGCGAAAAATCCAATGAAATCATTTGCTTCCTTTTATATATATATATATATATATATATATATATATATATATATATATATATATATATATATATATATATATATATTTGTATTTGCTGAGGATACAATGCTTTGGCTTAAAGGGGTTGAAATTTAATTTTCCATTTTGATTTTTCAGTCATTTCTGACATAAAATTTCGTCCATAAATCAATGAATTCATCTCCTTCCCTATATATTTTGTATTTGCTGAGGATTTCAATTCTTCACTCATTTATGACACGATTTGATGTGCAAAAATCCAACAAGATATTCCTATATTTGTCGTATTTCTCCGGATATATGTATGTCTGTAAAGGGGGGCAGTGCCCTTCTTGCATTTTGAGTTTTCATTATTTCAGACGTGAACTGATATTTAAAATACAATGAAATCATTTCCCTTGTGATTCTTTCTTATCTACGATTTTTACAGCTCATCTTTGAATTGATCTCCTCATTTGATCTCGTGTCAATCACACCTTAAAAAATACCGACTCGATTTTCATACTTCTAACAGGTTGCAAGATTTTTTTTATTTCATGTTCATGAATCTTTTCATGATTATTACTTGTATTACTTTACATTATCGGCAAGCAAAAGTTCTGGCCATCATATTGACTTTCTTGGAAAGTTCTCATATTTGTGAAGAACCTTAATGGAGACCTATCAGGAATTGAACCACTAAATGACTCCAGATTTTAACTTTTTTTTTCAGAAATAAAGTATTGTTAATATCATCATCAACACTTGAGGACTCAGATATCAACACTTTCAGCTGCAAATACCCAAATTTAAAGAAGTTTGGATTTTGGCGGAAAACTGTACACAAAAAATTGTTTACAACACAAACAACTCCCATGTTTACTGTCAACAAAACTGAAGACCTCCTGTGAATTAATTAATGATAGAAGATTACTGGTTATTTGACTATAATAGTCAAGCATCAGTAATGACTTGACCTAATGGATATAACAACGTAGATCATTTAATGCTGAGGATAATTTCTGAAATTGACGTAATTACTCAAACCCTTCGCTCTTCTCTCTGAATCTCAATATATATATATATATATATATATATATATATATATATATATATATATATATATATATATATATATGTTTGTGTGTGTGTGTGTGTGTGTGTATATACGTAATGTGTGTACTTGTTGGTGATCTCATATTTTCATAGTAGTCGTTATAGGGACAGATATATTTGTTTTCACTTACTATGCAATGCTATCATAAGATGGCCAGGCTGTAATGATAATCTAACTTTTATCCATGATTATGGTTGATCTGCACAAGTCCCGATGTGAAACTATCACCCACTCATATTTCCCTTCCACACAAACGGATTCGATTGTTTTATTATCTGGCTTTATATCGAATATTTTTGTTGTTATTGTCTTTACGCTTGCTTCATATGTGGGCAGAATCTCATCTTCTTTGTAGACATTCTGCATTTAAAGCTCTGTAAGAAATGTAGGAGCGAAATCCAATCTAGTGATTTATAGCTTCAATTCAAACATGAAACACGTTACGCGTTATCCGTATGGAGTGAGTTGGCTAGATTATATTCATACAGGGTACATGAATAGAAATACACTGCTGTGAATGTATCTAATCAAGATTTTATTCATTTGTTTGTTAGTCAGTGAGAGATTCTCCCCGTCGGGTGATTTACAATGTGTGAAGCAACATTTAACATTGCTGTGTTTTGCTACGCCAAAAATTAGTGCACTGTGCATGAAAGATATGCCTGACGTGAATCAATTTGGACGTTGCTAGCTATCTGTAGATAGCGCCAATCAGTATTGCATTCCATTTGAATATGACATAAGGATGTACCAAAGTGAGCGTTATTTGGATATCTTTGGACAATCTGAAGAAGCAATATATGACAATATAGCAATGTTTCAAACTGTCATTGGATGCAAACTAGCCGAAAAGAAACTGATTGTTTTAGAGACTACCAACTGTTCATCTATGTGATATAAAGGGATGCAGATGGCCAAAGGTTTAGTGGCTGAGAGAATGGGGAAAAGCATGGTCAAATTCCAATCGAGACAGTTTGATTTCACGCCACCCTAATTCCATTTGAGAAAGTATAAATCCGTCTCTTTATCTCCTGGCTATGGATTAATAGCAGGACATACTAGGCTCATCATCCTTGGCTGGCAACTACTCTAAGATACAGTTAAATGTGATTCCAAACCTTATAAGTTCGATCCCTTGTCAAGCATTGAAGGTGGTTTCCAAAGGACAGAGTAGGGAATGTGTTTCCGGATGGAGTCTCTGTGGGTGAACGGTTAACAAAACCTTGAAAAAGATTCAAAAGCTTTGAAAATCCATAAGTGGATAATTATAGATTGTACAAGCAGAATGTAAAATTGACGGAATGTTGCCTCAACCAGAGTGTAAGTAAATATTTATATTCCGATATATCCTTTTTAGATGTATGTCAGGCTATTCCAAGCTGTTTAGTATCATAAGGTTGCAATCGTACAAGCGATAACCTCCTCTCATATTTCAGCAGTGCAATTCGTAGTAAATATTCTCGTAGGAAACTTTGAGATACTTGATCATGTTGAGTTTTTTTACCAGTTGTGAATATGGCTAAAATGATAGTAGTAGACTTAAAGACGGACAACATCGTTCAATACTATTTTACCTGTTTTAAAATTAGATTTTAAACTATTCACACATTTTACTGAATTGACTGATATTTACTTAACTTTTATTATGAAGCGGAAAACGTTCCATCAAAAGCCATAGAAAATAAAATTTCAAGTGCTATCGAAACTTCAAAGAACTATGGCCCTTTTACTTTTCAAATAGTTTTTTTTTCCATTTTACAACATTTCATTAAATTTGATCATGGTCCCAAATAGTGTATGCACCTATCTGTGTGTGTGTTTTTATTTCTTTGCATGCACGTATATATGTATACTTGATTGTCAGGTTGTTTTTCACCTTGATAAATAAACTATGTATATATACACACATGAATTGTACAGGTCGGTCAAAGTGTCTCTTAAAGTTTAAATATTCCTATGTTTACAAAAAAATTCTTTCTACGAATATCATTTCCAGAAACTGATATCTTATTCTCGTTTCTGATTTAGGTAACTTTACAGCCTATTTGTTTTGTTTTTGTCCACTCTAAATAACCCGTCACACTATTTTGCACATTTTGAGGGCGTTATCTTTCAGGGCGAGGAGCAGTAGTGACGATTTGCAAACCTAATCACGATTGACAAAAGGTCACAACACTCGGTGATTATCAAAGACATCTCAATTATTATGTTCTACGAGTTTCTATTATTGGCTTTTGTGATGCTCTTGATATTTACTAAATGCATTATGGACTGGCACTATGTCACAAAAGCGAGGAATTAACCACTGGGCTGCAGTAAATATTGTATTTACTCGTTAAATTTCGAATGATTTGACAAAAACACAGTAGTGAGGCGCTTCACAATGGTTAAAGTAAAGTACATTGGTAATGGTGTGCAAGATTAGATATCTTTTATTAGTCTTGCATCGAAGTAATCATGAATGTGATATCCCTTTTCAACCATATGACCATTCAATATGTATCAACACAGACTCTAACCTCCGACGGATGGCGTACATGCACACAGGAACTGGAACAAGTATATTGTGTAAACTTACAGAATCATTTGAAATTCTGGTTTTTGGAGCAGATGTGGTTTGGCCCTCACAGTCACGCTCATCAATAAGTGAAGGCAGTTGGCAAATAAAATGAATAGTATGTTTATGCATGAGTATGTGTGTGGAAGACAAAGACTGAGTGTGTGCTGGTATATATGTGCGTGTATGTGTGTGTCAACACGAGCAGATCTTGAATCATAGATAGACAAATGGATAGATTGGTATACTAATAGGGCGAATTTTTGCGTTAACGCACAAAGCCCATTACACATGTTTCTAGCTTACTCAGACTACAAGAAGATCAACGATACAGTATCCGTATGGTAGCTGCCACACCAAATAGAGCACATTAAAAAAAAGGGTGAATATCAAGGAAAGTATTTTCCTGCCTCGAAAATTTTGCTCTTGAGGTCACATATGACATTCTTTAATAAACAAAATACCGAGAAATCCTGGAAATAAGCTTGAAATATATAAAAAATAATTTGCTCTGAATTCAATAGATCATGAGTTATTTTATCAATAAAAAAATATAGCCATGAGTCTCCTTCAATATTTCATATTTCTCATATTATGCATTTTCTTGATGGGAAATCCTCAGCCGTGGAAGAAGGGTATTGTATCATTATCAGCTAAAATTTGACTGAGGCCTCAGGGTATTGTACGATTGTTTTTAAGCACCCAGGCAAATGTCCCTTCCGGGCATATGTGATGAAGGTATTACCCGTGTTGTTAAAGAGATAATAATGCAAATCCCCTCAGAACTCGGAAATATTGTATAATTTTCATCTTTTGAGTTTCAGGAAGTTATTGGAAGAGAGTAGTTCTCAAAATGTTTTGGAGAGGACAGTGGCGTTTTTTGGAAGACTGTTGAAGCCGTTATGAAGGGCATCCACTATGTGAGGTCACACCTTGGATTACTGAATATTCCTGAAACAATACAGTGTATGACATGGGAAGCATTTGGGTAGTCAAAAAACCAAACCAACAGCAAACAGGTTCCAAACTCGTAAGGAAGTTTGATGCGTGCTACCAAGATAAAATAACAAGAACATTCACAATCAAGTATCGATGATTGCTCACAAAAAATATTTCAATATTACGATATCAATGTGAAGGGTTTTGTCAAAAAGCTGGTAAGAATACAGAACTTTGTATGTATTTACAAAAACTCATGAGCTACTTAGCGTAAATAACAAATCTAATTGCTGCAGATCATAACAGAAATTTGAGTGTTCATCTGCGAGCACTTCGTAATCGTGTCATTATATTTGCATTGTTTGTCAGCAAAAACTACCTGAGATATAATTCACTGGATATTTGCCACTGGTTATAGTCAAAAGATAAAAAGTCAAACATTAAATCTTTATTTTCAAGTCAAGTTCTCCTTCCACGGATGGAAGACTGACGTAACAAAATCTTACTACCAAGATTCCCTTCACGGTTAGATTTGTTTAGTACCAATCCTAATGTTATAAGTACAAGCAGTAATTCCGATTCATTGATAGCTTTAACTGTTTACTATTTTGTTAGTTAAGATTATTAAATGAAACTATCTGTTTCATGTTTTTCAATACAAGATTATATTTTCCAGTTATATAAAATCTTTAGTGTTCCATTTTTTTCCGAATTATACAGACATTTCAAATTATATAATTATACCATAACGGAATACTCCAATCAAACTGATTACATTCATAGATATATTCACCTAATGATATGAACATCAACAATATATTCGAGTTGCAGTGGGAAATCTCTTTTGTGCAAGTCTTAGTAGACACTGCTTTTGTTTTTCACGGTATAAAAACTTTCCGTTCTCACCTGCCATACGACGCCAAGGTTTTGACAGGAAATATTAAAGTAGATGTCCCCGAGTTTATGCGATTCGATTTACAGAATATCGTCGGGAGAATAAAATAGTTTCTAAGAAAATAACAGATTCAGCATATAATGCTTTCCCATAATGAAGTATTATTTTCCTTTTGCCCATTCACCACAAGCGGCTGCTGACACCTTTATGAAACAGTGACACTTTCTAAATGGCATTTGCATATTTCATCATCTGAATAGAAAAGGTAATACATGGGAATAGAGTCGTCTGAAAAGGTTTTGAACGATCAATCTTATTTGTTTGTATATCTTTTTACCTGACTTTTTAAGCCTTTATCTATCTATCTATCTATCTATCTATCTATCTATATATATATATATATATATATATATATATATATATATATATATATATAGATAGATAGATAGATAGATAGATAGATAGATAAAGGCTTAAAAAGTCAGGTAAAAAGATATATATATATATATATATATATATATATATATATATATATATATATATATATATATATATATATATATATATATATATATATATATATATATGCTGGGTTTCTTTTGTATGTCCTATTCCAACCCATACCTACCAAAATGTCTGTATATTTATTCTGTCATTGAGTTTTTCTTTGTCTGACTAAGGGTCGAATGGAAATGAAATAACCGTTGGTGAAAGACTGTATATCTCACTTGACAAGGTTTCTGGCTGCCTCGAAATAGAGCAGTTTTAGCGTTTACCTGTATTTAGAAGAATGATATCTAACACGAGTGGAGGACATGCCACTTATTATCAAAATACCAAACATAAAACTGCACAAACTGTTCCTGTGATATTCTAAATGGATGGGGGTTTTCTGGGTGGATTTTGCGTCCCAAATACCAGGAAAGAGTTCATACGTATAAACCAGTGTTGTTTAGTTCAGTACACAATGGAATACCTGGATTCAATTTTACTCACTTCACAAACGATTTGGGAGACTTTCTATTTGAGTAACACAAAAGCTATTTTCCATAAGTCTCAACTACAGGTACCAAAGAAATCCAAGTTGCATTTTGCTTTTTACCGACTACGAACACAATTTCTGATAACAGTCTGTGGTAATTCGTTTCAGTAATTCAAATCAGGAAAATCAGGACTTTTCAACCTTTCTCCAGTACTACCAGTTTGCACATTTCTGTGCAGAATGAGTCAATTTGTTTTGCAGTTTTATCTGAAGAGGCACTGTGAAAAGTTTTGAATGAGATAAATAGTACAGTACGATGCACGTTAAGGATTTTTTTCTTTTATCACCACCAGACTTACATTTCCCTAACCATGATAGGTTTCTTTTGTTGATCTCAATGAAGATAGTAGTTGGATCTGGGATCAGTTGTTTTGTTGTAGATTGATAGTTCACGAGCTTGTCTTCGAAGCCATTGCTAGAGTAAATATCAGAATCATAGCCCTGAATTTGGATTACTTTCAAAGTCTTTTCATTAATGGCCAATGAGAGCCAACATCAAAGATTTAAAAACAGGTACCTAAATTGTTGCATTTTCCTTTATTGTCGAGAAAGATTCAAAATACCAGATCTTTTCCATCGATATCTACGATGAAAACTCCTCAGATTAACTCATTGAAACCAAATCGAACCAAAACCACTGATCCCAAATAACTTATCTTAGATTAATTTTGAAAGGAAATATTTTTTGTCTTTGTTCGTGAATTATATATTGTTGATTTATGATTCTCTACATCTTCTTGACTTCATTCATTTTCTGTCTTCCTTCCATTGTTTCTTTATTTCCAATTCAATTTCTGTCTCCTAACTGAAATATCTTTACATTGTATTCGTTCTTGATATACTTTAAGCTTTGCTTAGACTGGCACAAGGCCAAATGGGGATGGGGACATATTATGATAGAGGGTTTATAATACATTTATCTTCCTTTATCGACGTTTCTGGGTTTCCTGAAATTTAAAATTTTTCCTTATTCTTTCTGTTTTACACTTTTATTGTCATTTTCTATCCTCATTTTGGGATTCATCATTTCTCAATGAGTTTTTAGCCTTTCATCCAACACTGCCCTACCTTCCTTCGTCTTCTTTTATTTTGTTTCTTCTGTTACTCACCACTTGCTTGAGATAAAAGTTACACCCCTAGGAAGATGCTGTCATAATCGTATAATCAAAACCAGGGGGACATGGAAAAAAAAGTGTTAGATTCATTCACATTTGCTCTTTCACCTTTTCCTCTCCCAACATACTTCAACACAGTATTATTCTTTCTTACTACATTGATTTTAAGGTTTATTTTCCTGATTGTGTTACCTTTTTCTCTTTTTCCATTTCTTTCATATAGCCAGTGTTTTTTCCCACTTCATTCCTTATATTCCTTTTGTTCATACTGTTTCTTTCAATATCGCCTTATTACAGAACGATTCTTCCAACTCATAAATCCTAACAATAAAATACATTCAAAACTCTACGATGCACAATGTATAAAAATGACACCAAATATCCGTCGATTCAGTTGTAACTAAAGACGCAGCGACGCATTTGTGCCTTTCAACATTATGTTCCGTTCCCAAAGAGAGACTTGCTCTGTCATCAACAGAACGGAATATCCCCTGCCTCAGCTGTCATGTTCCCGTCTACAAGTCTATTTGATGTATGTCCTGTTGGATTCCAATTACCTGAGCATATATCATGTTGGCATTTTTGTAAGTCTTCATTCTGTAGTTTTTCATCACATGTCTCACGCATGAAACGTTTTATCTTGCCTTCCCTCAATCTTAGTAGTCTCTTCCAGCTCCGTCGCTCTTTTGCTAGTTATCAAATCATCTCTATCTATTTGCTCAGCTTCAGGCGGCAAGGAAAACATGGAATCTCCAAAACGTTATTCTGCAATGATGGAAAATTCAACAGACATGAGTTTGTAAGATTTGTTCCACACTGGCACCATTTCTAATATTTTGCTTTCTCCAGTTAGTATATATGTGAGATCAAATAAATGTCTCATAAATATACATTTATTTCTAAATTCCCAGGTGTTTCATATATTTCCATTGACATTTGCTCATTTACAAATTTTCAAGATACAATTGAGAATTTTCGTCATATCTATCAAGCTAGCCAGTTAGCTAGCTAATTAAGCAGCGAGAAATCAATATTTGGTCTTGGTTCAGTGCATAAGCCTTTCGTAGAATATTCACTTGAACAAGGACCTCAAAAGCTTTGCTTCATACATATTATGAAGTATTAAGTCTTTATTCATATGATTACTTCACTCAAACGAGTGTTTTACCGTAGAACAGTGTTTGGCAAAATAGTACTTTGAACAGAGGGCATAACACGTTTATTCTTGTACCATCAAAGGTTGTTTCAACCAACACACTGATCTCGTGGAAAAAAGTGAATGTGGTAGAAAAAGGAAGGATGAGGCAGGATTGTCCACTGAAGTAGTTATAAAGTGTTATTTACGTATAAAATCGTTGATTATCCACGAAATGATCATCCCTCTAAGTACAAACTCGCACAGGTTGATGAAGAACACTGATAGCAACGAAATAACGAACATTCTTAGCAGGTGTTCCATTCAAAAGAACAGAGATTTTATTTTCTTTGCAGAAGATTTCCCTAGGGGAATGGATGACTGATAATTGGCATTCTTCATAGCAACAATGGTGGATTTATATTTGGCAACAAAATCAATTTTGTCGTGCAGGCTCATTTTGGCAAAGTTGAACTACTTATGGATTGTGTTTCATGTTTTAAAAAAAAGCTTTGTTCAATCTTGCTTTGATGGGTCATTCAATTTATGAAACTTAACAAAAGAGAGGAAGACTTTTATTTTCAGAACCAAATGTTTGGAAGATTATATTCTGATATCCAGCATATCTTACAAAGTACCTATTTTAGCTATGCACTGTAGATCAATACTGAACTTACTCCACAAACCAATTTCGTTAGATCTTTTTTCTGTTTCATCTCAATGTGCCGTCAAATAGAATTAAAGTCTATTGAATATTTACTATACGTAATCACTATGAATTTATTGTTGGCAAGCTACATAGTGGCCTTGATGCATCAATTTTGAATCCAACTGAATTATACACTTAGGTTACCTTGTGTCAGACAAAATTAATTATGATTGATATCTACTACGGATTAGTCTTGAGCAAATGGTAAACAGACTTCAGCTACTGATATATTAGCAAAGCACACCATTTGGGAAATGTTATATGAGCTTTGATCTTCTGAAGGTTTGTGCGGTAACAATCTCTCGAAGGTTACGAAAGGAATTGAAGTTTGATGTACAGGAACTGATCTTTATCCACCCAAAACACACTGTTGATGGTCATGAAAAAGGTAAATGCACTTAACACAAATCCACTCAGACAATCTAATTGAATGAATTAATTATTTGAAAAAGAAGAAAGAGGAGGAGAGGAGGAGGAGAGTAATACTGCCATTAGGATGGCTAGGGCAGGCCGAACCTGTTGTGGCGTCAAATATCACAAGTACTTCCTTGAAACCCTCTATTTTGGCTCACCTATGCCATCACTTTGATTTTCTTATGTTTTTCAATGTCTTCAATATGCAGAATGATACTTTAGCATCCGAAGTGGCGTCACTCACTTCTTTTGCTATTTACCCATTGCTAGAGAGAGAGATAGTTACATGTCTTACCTAACGACAATAATGTGAAATAAACGTGGATTGTTCCCGTCAGATTTTGAATTGTGTTTATAACCGTGTAGCCAACGGCAACCCTTGGTTAAAATGGAAGACATCTTTTCACCAATATAATTGGATCGAATCTCTGATAAAGTCGAGAGCGGCACAGCGTCCTCCCAAATGGGCATCTATTAAAATCAATTCCCAGCTTACTACGCCCGTCAAAGTGCTCTCTGAGTCTCGTCAAGCGAACCTTTTGTTCCTTATTCAGTCCGTTTTCAGTCACCCCGGACAAGGTGCTTCGCTTTCCTGTTCCCGAAGTAGATGAAATGGATTCATGCCTTCTCCCCAAAGTATTTGTGCGAAGTGAATATGTCCTGTTACCTCCCTGTGTTTGAACTTGGCTCTGCCATTTCGTTTTTTTTGTGCTGCAAACTGCTTGTCCAACCATATATCTACGCCATTCTTAAAGTGGTAAAACTGAATTAAGTTCGTGGGTAGGGATCAAAGAATTTCTTTTGAAAATAAAAGGGTTCTTTGATTCTCTTTGATGAGATATTGGCACGGAACTTAGCCTTGAAAGTGGGGTCATTCATCTACCCGTTTCATTTTTGTTGCCTTTGCCTATCAATGGGAAGAACTTGACAAAAGATCCAGCTTTGTGGCAAGACTTAACCAATATACATTGCCACCTTCAGGGGAAATTGAAGTATGGCTGAGGTCATGTCAACCTTTTTCATCATTTTTCCGGTCCTCTACAGAGAAGCCTCAACATTTGGTTGCAACCGGTTTTGAGAAAACCTGTTCTTATAGTATTGGAACATAAAAATGATTTGATCAATTCAGGTCCAACCAATAAAATTGTAGCAAATATGATTTCTTTGAAAGAATCTCAAATCATCCGTCATCTGCAGAGAGTTTGGGAACGGTTGAAAAAAAAACAAACAACAATGTGCTTAGTAAATACGTGCAAGACCCTAAACGATATCAGAGGTGTCAGTCACTTTAACATTGTTCTGGCGCATTGAAAAATCAAGTGTTCGACAACCCTCCCCTTTTATCTCTCAGTACCCCCACCACCATCACCAATGTTGGCACGTATTGAATTAGTTGGTTTAAGAAACCAACTTGTGTATAACATTTGGATACGTTAGGGCACATCTCTATTTAAATCTCTTTTCATTTAGTTGTAGTCAATTGATTATTACTATGTTTGTAAAGCATCTCTCAATTATGACAAGTGTATTATGCAACGAGAAGATTTTTCTGCAAAAATCATTTAGATGAGAGAAAGGCAAGGTTATACAATTTTCCTTAGGTATAGTAAAAGTTATAAATAATTGGCTGAAATGAACCAGCTTCCGATAGGTATTTAAAATTCTAATTCACATATTATCTTTTTTTTCTCTTGTTGTTCTTTAATTTGACTCTTTCGGCTGACAGTGCTGTGGTATAAGTCCACCTGAAATGAAGAAACCTACATCTCTCAAGACTAAAAGTAGCTTTCAAGGTACTGCAAATATAACTCAATAGGAGATGTCCTACATTTAAGGAACGGATATATGTCCACGCAGAGTAGTTCACAATCTAAATGGTAATAACTTGGAATACTATCAAATAAGCCGGTTAACCTCGTCTACCATGTCAAATACTTATCACACTATAACCATCGATCCAAAAACTATAATAGCTACAAAGATTTTTAAAACGGTTACAAGAATGAGAGTTATATTTTCCGTGGCGTAATGTTTATTAGGGTGTCTGCAAGTCAATGAATACAATATTATCGATATTTATGGAAAAATGACTCGTTCTACCCAGTAAAAAAAATCCCAGTACATTTCCAAAACACTTAATCTTATAATGAATTCGAAATGAAAACCTACAGAATGTAATATCCCTATTATAATAGTATTTTTACACTTCGAACAAAGGCTGGATTATTTATCACCTTTTCTCCCACGGAAAGGATATCAGTAAAATTGCTTTGGGAAGTCAAGTTGATCATGTGTGCTTAGATGGTGAGATTGTTCGTCAGTTTGAAAAGAAAAAGACGAATGAAATTGGGACGAATTCATGCCTTTACATCAAAATGAAATTGTGTTTTCACTTTTTCACTTGTCTATTCCAAACAAACCAAGCTATTGATTAGGGTTCATTCGGATCCAGGCTATAAGAACACGATAAGCAAATTAGATTATATCAGAATATTCAAAAAGTTCGTTCTATAAGAATGAAGTAATTCTATTAGCAGATTATAAACAGAATCAAATTGTTCAAAAAAGGAAGAATTTTCTTTTCTGTATTTATTTTTTTCTGCTTGGATGCTTCCTTTAGTTTTAATTGGATTTGTCCTTTCTTTCTCTTTCATTATTTGTATAAATTCCTCTGCTTTTTCCTTCTTTTTTTTCTCGTTTTTACTCCTCTTTTTTTCCTATTTTCTCATTCATTTTTGTCTCTTCATCCTTTTCCTTCACTTATTGTCGCCTTCTCTCATTTTTTTCTTGACATTTTCTCTTTTTCTTTTTTTTCTCTCTATGATTCCATTTCCTTTTTCTATCTGCTTTTCTTTTATTCTTTCCATGTCCCCTTCCCTTGTGTTTTTTCATTACATTCTTCTTGTTTTCATCTTTTTCCATTTTTTCTTTTTTTGGTACCATAAATATTGTATTAATAATCTAAGCTTCTAATTCCCCCTTTCCTTTTAGCTTCATCTCTTCATAGATTTTCCTCTTTTTCTCTGGCTGTACTTCGTTTGCTTTTCTAGAATTCCACTTATTCGTTTGTGCCCTATCGAATTATAAAACACCAATATACGAAACACAGAAGGCCCTTTGAGAATATAGATGCGGAAAATTAATATACGAAAGAAATATTTATAACCATATATATATATGATCATATCATTTATTCTCAGATTCTATGAGGAAGCGGTAATAAACATCTATGAGAATGCTCCATCAATACTTTCGAACAAATTCGAGGAACAACTACTTGAGTTTCATTAGGCATACCTGCTAGACTAATGAATTGATCATTTGGAGCTCTCTGGGCACAGGATGATGAGTGTTGCATTTTTTTTTTTTTTCATTTTAAACAGTTCTTTTCACTGTCTCACAGCGAACTAAACTTCGATTTCTCACCATATTTCCTGATTCTTTCTTCTTCAGACTTGGGAAAAAACAAATTTTCTTGTTTATTTTACCTTCTTGTCATTTCCTTCCTTGGTTCTAAACACTTGACTTGAATTCCCAATTTTTATTTGTCCGATTTGGATCAAATTATCCTTTTCATGTTTGAAAATAGACGACGACGACGACGACGATGATGATTACTACTACTACTACTACTACTACTACTACTACTACTACTACTACTACTACTACTGATACTACTACCACTACTACTACTACTACTACTACTACTACTACTATTATTTTTATTAATAATATCATCATTATTAAATGAGAAACAAAACTTAAGTTTTTCTAAAAATTCAATGTAAAATATATTACATATGGTAACGTATTTCAAGAAAATCAAACGGTCTTGGTTTCCTTCTGTCTTCAATAATATAAACAGGCAATGTATTTTCAATGATATCTCATGAGTATCATCATTATTTTCGGTACGTGTAGCAGTTGTAGTGTTTGTGTACCACTACTACTACTACTACTACTAATTTTAATGTGAAAAACATATTTTTGAGGTGAATTTTTACATCACAATCAAAAATTTCCACGATAAGGTTATACTGAGTGAACTTACATATGGTGGACAGAAGGTGATTTTTTAAAAGTTCAAAAACGGGAAAATCTGTTAATTGATTTTTGATTAGGAAAAAGTGTTATTTGTTTTTTTATTCAAATAATCATGAACCAGAGGATAAACATATTTTCGATTGTGTGATCAGTGCATCCCCGCTTCTGGGAGTTCAATAGGGTAACGGCATGCGAAGAAATAAATCCGAATAGAAATACATGATGCGATTTGAATAAGCAAACGACTGCAATCTCAACAGTTAGCCAGGTCAATCAGAAGTCATGGAAATCTCTAATGGCAACTAATTAAGGGCGATGAAAAATCTCAAATTATACATTAATAGCAGTTGAAATTGAAAATCGAAAGACTTTTTATATTCTCACTTTCCTCTCATACGACACTGATGTAGACAACGTTTTTCTTTGCATAGTATTTTTTTTTGTTTGTTCTTTTTTGTTTTGTTTTTTTCTTGAGTCGACCAGTAGGAACAGTAAAATAACAGGTTGGAGGACGGAAATGAAAGACTGTTTCACTCACTTCCCTAAATAGTTCATTTGGATATTCATGATGAGCTGCATCAGGAAGTACTGGCTCTGCGACGCCCATGATACAGAACTGTGGCAAATCCTGGGGAAGGTCTATGTCCAACGATTAACATTAAAAGACTGATGATGATGATGATGATGATGATGATGATGATGATGATGATGATGATGATGAGCCGCATTGGAAACAATTACCAGTTGTTAATCATGAAAAATTATCAATAATTGACGGTAACGACCCACAAAAGATGGCTTGAACGATTCCGAAAGCATACAACACAAACTGCAACAAAAACGCATCATCTCAAGGAAAGGTTACAGAAATTATATGTTTTATATTATTGCTTGGAAGGAGTTATATAATCATATTGTATTAATTGTTTCCCCGTTGATTATATCATCTTCCAACTTATTGTGAGAAAATAACATTTTATGTGGATATATGAAAATAACCGTCTGTTCATTAATGCTACAGTTGTTGTTGTTTTGTTGTTGTTTTTCTACTCATCTTGTACGCAAACACATACTGTATCATATGCCCATTATTTTGTCGGATTTTCTCAGACTTGGTCACGTTGGTTCCCGATATTTAAACACGTTTGAGAAATGAGATAATTCCACAGTTAGTTTAAAGAGAAACTCACAACCAAAACAAAGCCAAAACCCACTGATATCCCTCAGTTTAAGTAATCAATCCCCCTGAGCGCCATGCCCTTCCCTTTCCAGAATCATCGACCTTTCCTACACCAAGATTATCAAAATCTATTCTTATCAGGCTGGATCTTAATACTGAAACAATTTAAACGTAAAATGACCAATAATGACGGGAGGATAAACTCTAAATTAGTTGGTAACGAGTGCGGAGGGAAATGGGGGAACAAACTTACAATAATCACGATTTAACAAATAAATAATCCTAGATAAAACATTAATTAAACGATATAAGACGGTTAATCTCGTGTTTGCTACTTTTCACGACTAATTTCAAAATACTGAGTCAGATCTACTGTTTTCTGATCTCTGATTTGAATGTTACTGTTCGAAAGAGATAAACATTTTTATGAACAAAGGAACAATCTTTGTCTAATTCGTTTAGTTGATGTGTTTTTATTATTTTATAATGTATTCTTCCAAACTAGCATCTTCATTTTTGATGTTCGAAAATGTTTGAAATTCAACAAAAATTAGAAGTCCATTAGAAGATACTAGAATCAACAGAGTTGATTATATATCGAGAAAAGAAAATGCATCCCATAACCTAGGGGGTCAAATAGAGATATCCATAAAATTGACATTGAAAAGTGAAAAATAAAATTACCAGTGCATATGTTATGGTCACAATATCGAAGTAGTAAGCAGTGAATTGAAATGGAAACACCCTTGAATATCTTCAGTTAGAGAAGAGGAAACATCAATCCTAAGATTATGCCTAGGTGCAAATTACCTATACCACGGTAAATATTTGATAAAAAAATAATATTGTACTCCTTCTTTGCAAGATGTTCATTTAATCAGTCAAACACCTTGGCTGTTTCCGAAGTGTAAATTGTTTGTAACAATGGTGGGCATAACATGATAAATGGTCTGTGCGACTATTTTGTTGATATAACATCCATTATATTTTGAAAAAAAAATTTTTAAGGTCCGTACCTAAAAGAGTTAGCAGCATTTGATCGGAATTTTTCACTGTAAAATGTTTGATCTATGTCGGTAATTAAGAAGCGATGTCTTTTGTTATGCTAAAAAAATAACATCAAATGCCTTTTTCTTCAATAGACTACGGACACACACAAAGGAATCTTGTACAAAGAAAAATGAAAATATTCGATTATTTTTAAAACGCAGAAGAGAAAAAAAGAATGTTGAAGAAATCTGTCATTTCTATTATCAGGGAATTAAAAAAACAATTTTTCACACAGTCCGCTGGAACAGTATTGATACATTTGTCAGATATCATTCGATCGTTTAGTATCATCTTGCTTGCCGATGGCTAAAGCATTTTTTTAGTAATTAGAAAAATTAGTTTTTTTTTTCATCCATATTCATTGTTGTCTATAGATGTTTTATCCAATCACTGCAATTGTTTCCATCTCTGTTGCTTGTAAGGCAAATGTTGGTTGATTGGCGATAAAGTGATGCTCAACTTTGAATACTTAAGCGTTATCTGATCGGCCAATTTTGAAGATATCTTTTGCCTTACTTTCAGTATTGGCCTTCTTTCCAGTGAATTGCATTGACCTTCTATCGGTCTAGGGACACACTAAATAAAAAAAAGAACTGTCCATCAAGAGTCTTCCAAAACTGTTTTTAAAATCTATAACGAACCAAGGAATAAAATATACGTATCTCACATTTTTAAGTTGACTTAAAATGGGTACATTTCAGTTATTTTATGCTGGGATTTTGACTATGAAATGCAAAATCCAGTTGTTATGTGGTAGTTACATATCATTGTACTGAGAAAGAAATTTATCCGATAGAAAAAGACAGAAAAAAATACAGATGAAAGAAAGAAAGAAAAGAAAGGAATGAGAAATAATGGAGGTGAAACTAAACTAGAGAGAGTGAAAAATTGAGACAGTCAGAGTGAAAGGGGAGTGAAAGAGAGAGAGAGGGGGGAGAGACAGATAGAAAGGGCAGATACGAGCAATGGAGAAGGAGGGAATATGTTACGAAAGGGGTCAGAAGAGAGAGAGAGGAGGATTGCAGAATCAGGGGAATGCAAAAGCAAGGGAACGGTCAAGGAAGGAGGAGAAAGTGTGAGAGAGTTAGAAAGAGAGAGAGAGAGCAGTAGATAGAGGCAGAGGCAGCAAAAGCAAGATAAATCATGGAAAAAAACTAGAGTGAGGAAGATAGAAAGAGGAAGATAGATTAATAGAGAAAGTTTTGAATAGAGAGAGAAAATAGCGAAAGAAGTAAGAGAATAAAACAAATGAAGAATTCTTTGAAACGACCTTCAAACGATTTCTATAAAAATGAGGCGTTGGGAATATGGAATAGGTCGTGTTAGCGCCTTTTTGGCGGCTAAATTCAATTCAAACATGTGGTGGTGGAAAAATCTGAAGGTTTCCCTTTTTTAAGTTCATTTTTGGTAGTTATATCAACCGTTATTGGATCAAAGCCTAGCTGTGGGTTTTTTCTCAGAAAGTCACGAAACCCTTTCTTCCATCAACACGTTAAACATTTTTTGGTAATATCATGGAAAATTTTGAATTCATTTTGTTCTTTTTAAAGTAAAAAAATCATCCCCTTTAAACCAAATAAATGAATGTGCTATCTGGCATAAAATCAGAAGAGACTTGAACTGCACGCAAACTTGATAGAAAAAATAGGTTTATTTTGAAAGGAAGCTGCCGATCTGACAAAACAGTTTGCAGCTTGATACATAGAATCAGCGAGCCACTTTTGAGTTCCAGCTGAGGTAGTTTCTATCCATTTTCCATCAATGTCATGATATGAATTTAACGTTCCCATTAATTGATGTCAGGGAAGGGGAGATGAATATTGCTGAGGAATCTCATCTTCCAGATGAATTCCACAAAAGACCCATCAAAGGAACCCGGCAAACTACAAATGGCATAATTTGAATTTGGATATTTTAAGAGATTCAACCAGAATGTTCATGTCTAGATAAGCACAGCAAGTTGCATCAATTTTGAAATGGTCTTACAGATAGAATTATCATTCCTTTTTCAAAGTAAATAAACCTTGTCAGAAGTTATGATTAAAATATGTAACGCAAGCAAAACTTTCTGATAATAAAATTTACTGAAGTAGAAACGTATGTTACTTACTTCAGTAAAATTAACACTTACTGACGCAATCATTCGTTTCGCATGGGATTTGTGCTAATTTTCTATAACAATTCTCTTGTTTCATAGATTTAAGGAGAACACAGCGTCCATATCTAGGTTCTAAGGTCTGTAATGTTTTAGAGACTATTTTCAACTTCTGAGGTTCTGTTATGAACCTACTGTGGCTGAAACTATAAGAGCAGAATTTTTCAAATAAATTATTGCAAAATATCATAAATATCATTTTATATTCAATTTTGTATTTTGGATTTATCATTTTGTCCGTTTTCTATATTTTGATCTCATTCTCTCCATTTGTGGAAGGATGTACTTTATCATCCCAAAGTCATCAGACTTCCGTTGTTATTCTAAAGTTTTGACCAATTTTGTCGACAGTTTTTCTAAAGTGTTTAACATAATTACTAAAATTGTGATTGCATACGGTATGGGCATTTTCTAATCCTAAAACCATTTTCTGGATAAATTTGTACATATGGGTTTTCTAAACTTGTATCTCATGTTTTGTTTTGTTTTGTTTTGTTTTTGTTTTTGTTTTTTTTCTAATTTCTGTATTAATACTTTCATTTCCTATAGAATATTTCTAGTAAAAATCGTTCATATCCCAATTTATTCCCCATTAGCATTTAGACACATTCGTTCACCAACAGAGTGATCCCCCTCCCTTCCGTAAATTAAGTCATTTCTCACGAATGGCAATCCTTGTATTAATTCAATCAAATAAAAAGGAAAAATTATCAAATTGATTGTAACGTGTCCCTATTTATTTTTTTTAAAACTTTCGAAATCACTCCATGTTTGAAATCTTAATATTTAATAAAATTAATCATATGGAGGATGTATCTTTGGATGTTTCACAGTTTTAGAATTCAATAGATTTGATATTTTGGGAAATCTTTGCTCAAAATGTTCAACTGTGTGATTTGCAAGCTGAGTTTTCAAAGGAACTGAATTACAGCCGAGATTTATTTAGTCCTAAAACGGAGTTCTTGCAGTGATTATTGATATGGAAGAGGAAAGCGGTGAAAAATAAATCTCAGAGCATACAAACATGGAACACTTCTAAAACACGAAATGAGAAAGGACAATCACAAATGTCCTTACAAATTTGCAATTACTCCGCTTCACCAGTTTGTACAGGGGAAATAGTGCTTATCATTTTTCATTTTGGTTAAATCTATCATATGTATGTATATACATACATGCATACATGCATACATACATACATACATATATATACATATATACATATATATATATATATACATATATATATATGTATATATATATATATATATATATAAATATATATATATATATATATATATATATATATATATATATATATATATATATATATATATATATATATGGGGAGGGGATTGTTGCGTATGTTTACGTGTGTGTGTAAAGCAAAAGTAATTGATAGTTGTGTGGAATATTAACCACAAATATGATGAATGAAATAAAAACCCAATAAAAAGATTAATATGGTTTATCAAAGATAATCTATGGCGACTATGGCGACTCTTTTATTTTTTTTTTGCTTTTAGTTTAAGTGAATTTATTCACTAATTTAGTCAGGGTTTAAAAAATGAGTTGTTTCAACTACGATGAGAAAAAAATAATATTGAAGTAAGAAGCCTTTGTTTGTATTTACCTGAGTCAGTTTGCTGCATCCCCATCCGATTATTTGTAAACAACCTTGTGCTAGACAAAACCTTTTAAATATTGTTTATGCAGAAAAAATACATTAAACATCTGCAAGAATTTCTATCGATGCTCATTTGCACGCAAGAAATTAAATAGAAGCATTTATTTAACAAAATATGGAGACAGCTAAGAATACCTTATTTCAATAAAAACTTTTTTGTTTAATTGACATCTTTGCAAAAACAAGGTGTTCTGTACGATAAGCACACCTGTAGTTATGGATAGGAAAATAGTTGTTCCCTGGGGTGATCAAGTGAATTTGGTAATGAAGAAAAAGTTTAATTTATCAACTCATTCTTATTCTCAACAAATAGTAAACGACGAGTTCTTGTGTCCCAGTGGCAAAAACTTATCCTGGAACACCTGTCATCGTGCCAAGTGTGGCCTCATCGTGATACTACTTTGGGCTCATAGAATAACTTTGATCTCACTGGGTGCCCTTTTTTTTACTTTGTGACAGGATATGCTTGCACTGCCCACTGGGATTAACTAAAGTATATCAAATAACTGGAACACACACGGCCATAGCAAAACTATTGTTCATTTCAGTTGGGAGGAGTGACAAGCAAAATAATACAATATACATTTTTCATTATTTATGTTGAATAATATAATGTAATTCATATACATAAGTACATACATATACATATATATATACTTATATATACTTATATATACTTGCATGAGTATCCAATGCTGACAAAGGAGAAAAAAATCAATATTGCTTGGCCATTTAGAATATTTTTACACTGATATCTTGAACTGAGGATTGCAACCTTTCAGTAGGTTCAAAAATTACCTTTACCGGAATAAATAAAATCAACGTTAGCCTGAATTGAAGTCCAATTTAACCAGAGGCTATTGTCACGTATCTTATATCCATCGTTCGGTCGAATTTACAATGTAAACATTTTTGTGGATTGTTGGACGTTTTAGTTTTTCTTGGGTCTTAAAATGACAAAACTGACCAGATCCTAAAGAGACCCCGCAGAGGTCAACAACATCTGTAGTATATTTATCCTCGGGTCAAGTTGTCCGGGTACACGAATTTGGAAGATACCAAAATTAACCTGACCTATAATCAATCTCAATAGGTTACCAGAGGACAACATCATATATCCAATGTTCATCACAATGAGACTTGTGCATAACATAACAGCCTGTAGGGTACAGCCATTCCTGTTATATTTTTAAATGACAGTCAAAAGTGAACATACCTTGAATTACCACTTGGATTTCTTCAGAGGCCAACAGTACCGACCCCAAGTTCATCATGAAGTCAAGTGACACGAAGTTGCACAGTTAATCATAGAGCAGTTTCTGTAGACTTATGAAATGCAAAAAAAAAATGACCTGCTGAATCAAATAATCCCATGACTTACTTGATCAATGGTTACTATGCTGAATCCATCACAATCGGGACCTAAAGTGATATATATTGACCCCAATCTCTCAATATTGACAGAATTTAGATATATAGATTCATGCCCTTCTTTAAGTTGATACAAAGCTAACATAATCTACCCGAAAATATGAACTCGTTTACTGATACTATTACACATTTTATTAACTGTTAGGAGAACTTTCCAGAGATCCTTTATGATCACCTATGCAGACATAAACCATAGATCAGTGATGCCTGTAAAAAAGATTACAAAATTGAAAATATTTGAGCTGTTTCAAGAATAATTCATCAGTCATCCAGCATGGAATTATGTTTCTCTTTTAGAGAACAGATCAATAAAAGTAAGTTTATGTTTTCAAGCATAGAAAGTCAGTTTTCATCAATCGATGTCAAAAATTATATGAACGATACAAAGAAGAGATGTCCAGTATTTTTAGTACCACTTATTTAGCGATAAAAATATATTTTTTTATGTGTAATGCGCTACAGTGATACATGAGTATGCAGAAGATGATATTACATTATTAGAATGAGTTGTAGCGCATAAAATACCGCTATAAATGAATACAATTGCATTTAGTTACTGATCTAAGTAAAATATATGAAATCTTAAATATAATTTGTTATTATTCGAGGGTTATGAGTCCTTATCAACTTTGGTCTCTACCAGAGAATTCAGATTTTCTTTCAAGTACAAATTCAAATGAGAAGATAATCCTTCATGTTAATCTTGCCTCTATCAGAGAGGATATCTTCTCAAGCATTTTGACAATCCTATCTGTAAGAAGAGATTCAATAAAAGAGAATATACAATTGTTCTTTCTACTGGAATAGTGCCCACTAAACCTAAAGAATTTTCTAGAGATTACATAATATCACGAGAAGATCGTGTAGGAAAGTTATTTTTTCAGCAATGGGATCATATTTGGGTTATTACAAACAGGTATGCCTTAGATATGGTAAGAGGGAATTGATTCGAAACTAAACACAATTCAGGGAATATCTACAAAAATGATATAGTGGCATGAGTTATTTAAGTTATAAAGATAGATTGGAAAGTCAGGCATGATTGCTCTGTCCGAGAAGATGACAAAAAGAGACTTTAGCTAAACTTCTAGTATGATAAATGGCTTTTAAAATAATGGGAATATATTGTGAAATGTCACATTTGATGGAAGATTCACTATCTATGCCAAGTTGAAGACTCAATCCACAAAAACTGATTTTGGAATACTAGAATAGCGCACCAGCTCATGTTCAAATAGTACAAGCATAGATAATTGGAACCCTGAGCTCATATAAACTAATATCATCCGGAAAAGAATATATATTGATAAGATTATCAGCCGGAATATATAAAATAACTTAGTGAAAAACAAATGAATTGTATTCCCCTGTTGAATGTTTCTTTGTACTTGTAAGCTTGAATCTTTTTTCAGGATTTCCATACTGAAATGTGCATATTAGGATGCTGAATTTCTGATGTAATTTGTTCACAGAGATGCCCATAGAAGTAATTTATTTTCTAATGAATAATAATATGGCTACAAGATCCCAATAGTCAATAGAATATTCACCGGTTCTGTTATATGTATCACCCTCACATCTTACCATTCAAAGATCATCATTTCATGACTAACAACAATTTACCAAAGTTTCAATAAAGAATAGGTAGAGGCTTAAGGAGAGAGAAGAAGAGAAATAGGGACAGGGAGAGAGTGGGTAGCTTTTGACATTGTGTTTATGTATATAATCAGTTAAACATTTTATATATATATATATATATATATATATATATATATATATATATATATATATATATTATATTATATTATTCTGTCATCCACAGACAGCTGTTTCGTTGTATTACAACTCTTCAGCTTGGCTATAGACAATCCATTGTCCTGTACAGTACCATGAAGCAGGATTGAAACCTTCGCTCCTAACCCTGACGCCGGTATCCTACCGCTGAGTTATGTTTATTTTACCTTAAATTCCCCATCCACCGAAGTGCTCTATTCTCATGGAAAAGCATTACATAATGCTTACAATGACCGAGTTACCTCACTTAAAGAGTGCTCAACCCTGAATAGAGGAGAGTTATATATATATATGTAAAGCACATATGGATCAATTGCTGACATTATGTTCCCTTAGAAATTATTCTAGATTGCAGCATCAAATTTTCAGTAATTCTGTAAGAAAGCTCTTTACTGCCTGTTGTCTCAGTGTAGCCAAAAGGTGTAATGGCAAAATATCTTTTGGAGCCTCTACATATATTCCTTTCAATATGATCTGTCACTATAAAAGTTTGTACAGTATTCAGTAAATCTATAAACAGTACATGGTACACTATTTACCGAAAGTTTCAGTTTATCAGGAACATTATTTTCACATTTTCCAGTGACTTTAACGGGAAAGCTAGAATTGCGATTCTCCACCTGCAGTTAAAGGACTTGACAGTTGATAAGTAGACTAATTGGTCTTGGTAAAAGTTTTGTTTTAATTATATTTTGGTTGAATGGATTCTATTTGTTTTATTGTTATCTGTTAATTATCGTGCTTTATCATCAAACCCTCTATCAACTAGTGTAGAGATATTTATTCCAGGTTAACTTGCATAATGGAATCTTTTGAAAAAATGAAACAATCCTCGAAACATACAGGGGGGAAAAACAGAAAGACCGCTCCAAAAAGTATATGTTTTTCCCCTGAAGCTTAGAAGTGCATCTTTATATACAAGACTCGGATCGATGGTGTTTTTTCATTTTTATTTCATTATAACGGATGGAAAATTCCCTGCGAGCGAAAAAACAAATATCGGTAATTGTTGAGAATGCTTTATCTCATAAAACATAAATTAAAACAAGATTACTGATACTATAAGAAATGTACAAAAGATCGATAACAAATATGGCGCTTAGCAATTGGGTAGGTGTGAAGAACGAGTTTAAAGATTGTATTTGTTCTATTGTCAACCGTGCTAAAAACTAAACAAAGGTGAAAATTTATTTTTAGCAACGAATGAAAGTTGACGATGCGCCATGTATTGGAAAGGGGAAAAAAAGAGAATTTCTTCAAAAATCTCTTTAGATGAAAATTAATTCAGAAGGTTAGACGATTGTCGAACTTGATTGATAAAACTGTTTTCATTCGGAGAATAGATTTTGTTTTCATAGTAATTACAGAATTCACATAAACACATGTTTGGAATTCCTTTATTCAAGGATATCATTATTTCGGTCTTCAAAGACTTTTGCTGTTCAATTGAGATACTTATTGAAGTCTTGGTGGCACTTACTTTTACAGCATATCTCTAATTCCCTTCAAATAGTACTATTTCTGTAAGAATTAATGCTTGATTTAATTAGTGACACTTTGCAAGATGTTCCTCAACGACTGGAAGAGCTAATGGAAATTTTGAAAAACTCCTGTTTTAATTAATATTATGTAATGCTTCTTCAGCTTATGTCATTCTGAAGCACATTGGGACAATTTACTTTCTGATAGTGGTTGGACTGCGCTGGTCTATAACAGCTTAGTATTGTGAAAGGTTAAGGTTATTTGGCAGTTAATGAGTTAGCTGCTACTCCAAAAAGGAATCAAAAATCGATTGAGACTCTGATTGACATAAATAACAGCGACTGTTTGATCCTAAGTTATACAGGTCAGGAATTTTGAGAAAAAAATCAGTGGGTAAGATTCTTAATCGTGTTGTCAAAACGTGCAAGCTTTTTAATTGTCGGTTAGGAAATTATCAGCCTCTCTTCTTCCACTCTGAATTTATCACTCTTCCCTCCCTCTGGCGAACGCTTGCTCATTGCTAGTAGGGAACTGTAGTAAACCCAGAGGATTTACTCTCCAACAACAACAAAAAAAAACTTTCAATCCATTCCAAAAAAGAGTTGTAATGTCCTGTTTGGCTGCATGCACTGACCACATGGGCAACAATATATAAGGTAACCCCTTGAAGATCCATCGTTTAAAGGGCACATCTGAGCAACAGAGTAAAATATTAGTCTTTCATTTTGAATTCCTTTAACGTAAGGCCAAAGAGCACATTCTCGTTCTTTGGGTGTAGTGGGAAAGCCATCCTACTCCATAATTCGACGTTTGTTTCCGAGAATTAAGTTCCCCGAGTAATTAACAACGAACAAGGAGACCACGTGCAGGCTTGAACACTGGAAATCGTATACGAGAGGAAAGGAGCAGACATTTCACGCCAAAAGGAACGTGCTTAAAATATCATTGTAATCTGATCACAACAATAATCCTTGCACGTGGACATTTGGATTTTCCAAGAGTTTTCAAACCCAATTTTTGTTTGGTCATTTTTCAAACCGTGTGTTGGTTGTTTTGGAGAATCGAAAACATTTCCAAGGTCTGTATGTTCCACTTATTGGCCAGATTTAGCTCCATGTGACTCTATGATGGGATGGATGAAGAAAATTAATTTGAATTGACTAATGTGTCTCTGGTCAAAGTAAGCTATTTTTCCGTTTATATTGAATGGCATGTTACTTTTCTGGACACACATTATGTCCACCGAACATCATAGAGCAGAGGTGCACCTCATAAATTTAATGAGAGAGGATATTTTCTTTCGGAATTCAGCTTAAATGTGCTTCAAAGCCTGGTTATTTTGGTATATGCAATATTCTAGATCCATTATCCGTAGAGAACGTCAATATTTTTTGTATCAGAAGGATTTTCCAAAATCTCATTGCATAAATATGAAAATGATTGATTCATATTGTCAGCTTCAGCACCGAATTGCTTCTTATGAAAATAATTCACTCAGTTTGAATTCAATTTCCTTGTAGAAATGGGAATGTTTCATGATTTTTTTCAAATTTCTTGACTTGTTCAGGAGTAGTTATTGCAGTTAACATTTTGGATGTATTTTTTCTCTACTTTGCGCAAATGTGCCCTGAAGCATTCTTAGTTTGCATTTGTAACATGTTTCATCCAACATTCTGCCAAATATCATTATTTTTGCCGAAACAGATTTTTTTTTAGAAAATATGGAAATAAATGATTCATATTGTTAACCTCTGTACGGAATGCTTCATTTGGAAATAATTTACTTAGTTTTATTTCAATTTCCTTTTTGAAATAAGGATTTTCACGATGAATGGAATTTTTTTCACTCATTCGTGTTTCTTATTCATTCTTAATGACGTTACCTATCAACCAAGTTCATCTTCTACGCCATTTCACACTCCCAATATATATATATATATATATATATATATATATATATATATATATATATATATATATATATGTGTGTGTGTGTGTATGTGTTTGTGTGCGCACGCACTCACATTTATGTCTGTGCGCATTTGTGTGTGCATGAGTGTTCCGAACTGTTGGCCGGGATATTTTTTCAGTGGAATGGTCCCCTTACAAAAGTGGAAGAATCCAAAGTTAAGTACAAAGGAAGAATCTGGAAACATCACCATTTATTGGATTGATTGATGGATTATCTCTTTTGTGACAAGCTTAAGCAGTTAAATCGTCGATCATCTGTTTCAAATGTATGGATAAATTATTAATCAACTTGAAATGAATGGAAACCAGATCTTGAAGTGTTAAGAGAAAATCAGGAAAAATCATTTAAACATGTATAGAAGTTCCCCTGCAGCCTGGAAGCACATCTTTGTAGACGAGACTAAAATCGTTGACGATTTTTTTCTTCCGATTAGTTTTTCAATTCCACTCAGGGCATTGCAACTTTAAAAATCATTTATTTACGCCATAATGATAAAATTCAAACCGACCCTGTGGCGCAAGAATCAATTGAGGAGAGTTTCTTCTTCTGAAAAGATAATGTTACGGATGTTAAACAAGTGAAGAATTAAGAATAAACTCTTATTTGTTCACTTCATTTCCAATCTGAAATGTTTACTCACAGTTGAAAACTGACAGTCTGAGTAAGTTGCTGGAAAAGCAACAAAAAAATCTAAAATTGAAAATTGTTTTTTCCATTTGAAAAAAAAAACAAGTCACAATTATATAGGAAATATCCCAAGGAGAACGGGATGCAAGTTCAATTATCTGCAAAAGATTATTCCACATCTTTTCCCAATATGCACTGTTTTCTGACTTTTGCAGAGTGATGGTCTGAGTGAGGTAGTGATAAAAGAAGCAACCAAGAGATTCGAGATAATTTAGTCAAAAATGAATAATAAAGTTGACAATGTTTCACTTGATAAAAATAGATCAGGATAATAATGCTTCAATAGAAAATAATATGAAAAATAATTGTTTTAAAGAATAATAATAGTTTACAATACTTCTTGAACGTACCGTAGGGACAAAGGACGAAGATAATAACGTACTATGGCCGAAATTCTCTGAAAAAAATCAAAAGTGCTTGCTGATCCGGGAAAAATGGTTGAATGATAATTTGTCTTAAAAATTAGGGTTTGAATTAACTGACGTTAAGTTGTAGTTTCTATACATGAATTTTTAAGGGTATATAAAGTATATCATTTCAGCGAGAAACAAAAAAAATTGGACTTCTCTGTTGGTCTATCTCTGTGAAGATCCCGTATCCCTTCCTTTCAATGCTCTGCTTATTTTCATGCCTGAAGAAATGTCCTGAGGATAAGACTAACAGCCAGATTAAGGCACGTTATCTATTTGTCATAAGATAATATTAAATGGGATCATTTTTTTTTGTCCACTATCAGTTTTCCGGTGCAGCTGTGACCAGAGAATATGATTGAACAGACCCGTGGGTAGAATTGGACTGAGAATGCTTGAACAGATAGAATTTATATTCCAAATTATGAATTGAGTGTTACCCCAGGGGATCCTCTTACTCACCAATCTTGCACTGATGCAAATATGCTTAGGAGAAAGATTCAGTGATAGCAATACCATTTGATCCAATAACTCATATGAGAACCTGTCAACGATGAACACATACAGGGTTACTGTATGGATATCATCTATGATTATAAATGTCCACAAGCCTCGTGGATATGTATGCCCGATGCATATACGCGTGTAATAACTTGAAGTGGATACAAATGACTTGTTATTTTGTAAATGACCACGTATGAAAAGAAGATCTACTCAAAATCTCTTCGGTTGTAATATGCCTTGGAAAACTGAAGCAGATAATTCTTCCACTTATAATTCTCGTCATATTTACACTTTTACGAAGGAGGTGATAATCAAAATTTACATTCATTGGTGGGTCAATCATTGTCAAATTATCAATCCCATTAAGAATTCGTGGCAAGAATCAAAGATTGATTTGGAAAACATTAACACACTCATTCAGGAAAAAAAATAAGGAAATATAACGGATAGTCGACTTATTCGCAAAAATACTCAAGTGTAGTTTATCAATTTGCAAGCAAATACTACTCTATCATCACTCATAGTGTTAGAAAATTGTTGTATTCTGGATGGACGATTTGAAATAGATTTAATTTCTGAATAATCTATATTCATGAAGCGAATAGAATACTTTTTGCCTCATTGTAAGTCAACCAAATCTTTGTTTTATTATTCATATCTTTAAGACTGCAACTGTTGCTAAATAAGTGTGTTTCAGAAAAGGCAACATTTGAATGGTAAATGTACTTCCATCGTAATTCAATGATACAAACATCGATTTGATTTCAAATTTAAAACGAAGAGAACTCGGTTCTAAGTGAATCTGAAAAGCCGATATAAGATACAACAAATAAAATGCTTGATATCATCTGAAAAAGCTAAGCACGAAACATATCGTTGCAAAAATCCAAGATTTTATCTTGTTTTAACAACATTGACATTGTGGTACGTTTTCTAGAATTTAGTTAGACGGAAGTATTCCTCGTACTAAGTGTCTGCTTGACTTAATCTTTTAGAAAAATGATGATAATAGTGTTTTTCCTCTACCACGGTCTCTTTTCTCTGCTTTCTGTCTCTTTCACACACACACACACGCACACACACACATACACACACATACAGACATACACACACCAACACATACTTGCTTAGGCAGGAAAATCATACATAAAAAACACTTGTAAACGTATACAGGGGCTCACAGAACTGTTTTTGATTATTTTTCAACATTCTTTCTGGTCTGTTTGTTTCAATAAACATAATATCAAGGATATATATGATCCAATCTCCACAAACAAGTTTTCAATGACCATAACATTACGTATATATATATATATATATATATATATATATATATATATAGTCATCTGCTCACATCCAACATATATATATACATATATATATATATATATATATATATATGTATGTTGGATGTGAGCAGATAACTATTTTTTTAAACATGTTAATTCATTCAACACTTTAAACTATCTCAAGGGTATCATACGATGAATATCATAGATTCACAGACTTATCATTAGTGGAATAAAAGATTTCGTTTTCCTTCCTTTAATATTTGTTTTTTCAGGGATTGCCTTTGTAAGATCTGTTAACTTCTCTAGTGTAATATTTGACCAGTCCTAGGGAACCCAAAACAATTTTTCCATAAAGAACGGTCTCTGAATAGCCTAAGTATTCCAAGATAACGAATTAGGCTTCATGCCAGGAGGCTGACGTGTAATGAGGAATACTGGTAGTGGTTACATTACAATAGGTATGTATCTCATTTTTCTGATTTGATGTTCAACACGCACTCTAAAAGTTACAGACCTTAATTATTCAATTCAGTTTTTCTACATTATGACCGAAAATAATGAGCTGCAAGCAGTTGAACCAATTTCATAAAGCAATGTACAAGCATGTATCTATCTTGGCAATGCAATGTATAAGCATCTACTTATTTGCAATGCAAGAATTCTATTCATCTGAAAAGACATATCACAAGTGTGTAATTAGTTTTTTTTCCTATATGAAATATGAGTAAATTGAGGGGGTTTACATCCATACATCTATGTAAGAATGGATATAGCTTCAAATAATAATCAACAGCAGCAGCAGCTACGAAGGCCTCTCCCAGTTCATTCAATAGCATCCGTGACTGCTAACTTCTGCCATATCTAAAAGGCAAATATTTTCATTTTATCATCCTATCTCACGTGTAATCTCTCCTTACTGTTCGGTAACCCTTTGATACGAATCTATTATTTTTTTCAACCATTTTGAATATTTTGTCTTGCAGTGTTTCATGTTCTTCCCCATTTTGTCGTTCAAGTACTCCTCTGGAATACTTAGTACATACTGATTTATTCAGGGATTCTGGTCAATCATTTTTATTTCCGATAGTTATCCTTAACGATGATATTCCGATTGTTTCTCGAGTGATTCCAAGTTCGTTTTCGAGATATACATATGTATATATGTATATATCATCAAAGCCCATTACTGGACAAAGGGCTTTCCCATTTTCTTGATGACGACCGCTGAAATCTGCCTTTTTCTACCGGCTAAGCTTTGTATCTCATCTTCTTTGTGTGTGATTTATTTTCCTCCAGGGTGTTTGTATTATCATTCTCATTTTTTATCTACCATCCTGGTCCACGCACGTACCCATGTTGATTTTTTATGGAGTCATCTATAGAAGTACTATTTAAATGGCCTCTTTTATAATTCTTACAGCGTTTTGTTCGTTTTCTTAATTTCTATGTTTTAATTCTATATGTTATAGCTGGTATCATGTATTCATTATACTGTTGTCGCTTGAACCTCTTTGGCAAAACGCTCTCCAGTGCGTCTCTATTCATACTAGATGCTTTGCAGACCATCTTTCACTTCCAAAGTCTTTGACTAATCTTATTAACTGGCCAAAATAATGGCATACATACAATGTGTGAGTTGGGATTCAAGAGCATAAACTGATTTTCAGCAAAACTTTCATGACTTTAAGGTCGTAAGCATTTCTAAGAAATTTTGTGTATATAGTATATTCCTAGGCATTCACACAATTTTTTTGCTATCTCTGAATCCAAAGCTCAGCTGTTATAAAGCCCATGACTATACAAAATCTATCTTTCGACACAATTTGTATTCTGTTTGCAGACATCAATTCGGTTTAGTTTGTTTCATTTCCAGGATTCCCGAGTCAATTAACTAAATCCTTACGGGTAAAATGAGATATTTGATACTCTACACAAGACAGATTCATTGTGTTGAAAAGTTTAGAATAGTTAAAAGGGATATTGATATAGATAGTGCCATACTTGTGAGGTATTAACCTTTCAAAATGATCATAGCATAAACTCATTCCTCTTTAATGGATCGTAAGTGCCACTGAGATCTCCTGAGATCAGGCCACGTTATTGAATATATATTATGCGAATAATCACTTGTTCGATACGGAACTTGATTCATTCAGTGAATTCGAGAAACAGGAAAGATAACTAGCGTCAGTCTCCATCAATTCAATGCCTTCCTGTCTGCGCTGGATTTGAATCTTAGTCTCTGCTTGAACTTGAACACTGAAAGTAAAGCTAAAGTTTATTCAACCAGCGACGAGTGACCAATTTAGAAGATGACATACATCCAGATTCCCAGGAATGGTTCAGCAAATGGATATCTGAAAATCAGACGGCTGGATCTTTTAAAAATACTCAGGATATAGTTGAATGGGGAAAAACGTTTGGGGGGACTCCAGAAGAAAATTATAAAGAAATTGATATATCTGATGATGAAGACATAGACGGATTCATAGATAGATATGTAGATATGAACTAGCAAATGATGAACGTTCTAGTGACACAATCATCATCAGGGAAATTAATTATAATGGAATTTGAAAAAAATGCAATAATGTAATAATTCGAATGACTTGATTACGAGTCATGAAAATCATTTTGCCAATGAGTCGACAATCTTCAACCTATCAGCAAAGTATCTTGGTCTTTTAGAATGAATATGTGATCACAATGAATAACCTCGAAGAAATCAGAGTTATATGGCAGAAACTAAATGATACTTTACAGGATTGAACGGGCGATGAACTAAAACAAGTGATACAATATAATCTTTGTCTGATGTTAGTTGATTGGTTGATAATTTAATGCAATGAAATACGTAATTACTTTCCAAAGTCAATAATACATGATTTTTTTCTTAACACCCTAATAGTTTATTTCAAAAGCAATTTAATATTTATGTTGTTTGACGCGTTTTATATGTGCAAAAAGTCCCTCTGCGGTCACTCATAGTTCATGTCGTAAATAATTCTATATTTGAATGGATTTTGGCTTGACATTCAATAAGGTTAATTCCCAGTTTGAAGCATCTCACTTTTACGATTCAGAAAAACGTTCCGTTAAATGAAATTTGAAGTAAAAATTTCCCTATAAATTTGGACATATCTCTTTCTAGAACAATTCAGGTGAGTCGCTGTAGTATATCAAAAAATCATAATAAAAGTTGCTCTCAGATGGGATAAGTTTTATTAACGGTGGTTGAGTTACCACAAAATTGATCGTGTCTTGGTCGTCAAAGTTAGTGTGCTGAACGCAACTGACCGATGTGTGTGTTTATATATATATATATACATATATATATATATATATATATGTGTGTGTGTGTGTGTGTGTGTGTGTGTGTGTGATCATATATGTATGTTCTTCCTGTGTCTCTCGATGTGCTTATGTGTAATTTGGATCCATCTGCTCATGTATGAGAAGTCCAATCAATAATACATACCTTTTAACAAGCAGGGATATTCATTCATCCACTTATATCAATATATGTATATATATATATACATATATATATATATATATATATGTGCGTGTGTTTCTATGTGTATGTGTATGTCTTTGTCCGTCTGTATCTGAGTGTGCGTGTCAGTTTGTGTGCTTGTGTGTAAAAAAGTGGAAGATAGCGTTATTTTGTCCATAAAATCATCTTCAAAGATTCATGTAATAAAACCGTAGGGCGGTAATAATGTCAGGATGGATACTTTTTTGTCAGTTTTAAATGCTGACATCAAAAAGTATTTTTATCTTGCCTTTCTTTTTAGATCATCTACTCTTAAAATCGATGCAAGCTGTCTTCGATGGTCTCTGGTTCTCGTTAAAGAAGAATAAAAACAAGAACTAAAATCTTTCCAACGTTTTTCCTGGAATTGGTTTTCCTCTTGGACATTCGACTCTTTTGTCACTAACGAGAAACCGGACGCCATTAAATTACCCGGATGTCAACTTCGCAAGTAATGGACATGAAAGACAACATTTCAACAGTGATTCACAAAAAAAAGATTGAAAAGAGAGGCTTCACTATGGAAGATTCTCTCCATGAGACGTAATGCAAAAAATATTGTCAAAAGTTTTAAGAAACCCGAACAATTCAATTTTAGAGTCTTTGATTTCTTCCTTATTTCACACTATATTTTGCCTTGATGAGAAAACAGTAGATCATCGAAGAGCAATCGATTCCTCAGATCAGACTTTTTAGATATAGACATTTTGTGATTTATTTCTACGGCGTCTTCGAATGATCCAGCTCGTATGTAGACGAACAATCAATCAGGGACAAATATATATTTAAAAAAATGATGGTGTAAATATATATATATATATATATATATATATATATATATATATATATATATATATATATATATATACAAACTGCATCCTTATTGGGTTGGCCTCCTGAATGCAAGGTTATAATATCGAATGATATATCTACCGATGTAGAATAAAAAAAACGTATATTTTCGGCTCCTAAAATATATATATATATATATATATATATATATATATATATATATATATATATATATATAAATATATATATGTGTGTGTGTGTGTGTATATATATATATGTATATATGTGTATATATGTATATATATATATATATACACACACACACATACACACACACACACACACACACACACGAACACACACTAAGGAATTGATATATGTGAACCCGAGAGGATAATATATAGATATCAGATATGAATTATCTGGAATGATCTCCTGTCATCACAAGGTCAGTGTAACTAGTAGACCGAGAATAAACGAGATGAGAATTTTTGTTGCGAGCAGTTATTTGAGCTTTTGCATTACTGTCAGCCTCTTAGCTCAATGGTAGGAGCATCAGTACGTTGAAGTGTGTGCCCTATCGGTAACGCTATTGATTTGTGCAGCAATCCCTCTTTCTATAATCGTTTATTCAATTCACTTTGGTTGAGAAATGCAATAACCGTGTGTAGATGGACGATTATTACAAATAAGTTTGTATATAATATAATGCAGTGTTTATATATATATATATATATATATATATATATATATATATATATATATATATATATATATATATATATATATATGTGCATGTGTGTGTGTGTGTGTGTGTGTGCCTAATCAATGTTAAACCACATATATGAACATTGGTTGGAACATGGGATAATCAATCGATGCCAAAATTGGTTCTAAAAAAACAAATGAAGAGCAGAACTGACCATAAAATATGATCTGAATAACCCCCGAGCAGTTGAAGTTTCACGATTTCAACGTATACATGATCACTGTCTGAATCTTGCTTTAACATCAGGATGTGACGTTTACTTGGTTTGATATTTGCAGTACAAAAATGATTCCAACCGTTTTATTAGAAAGTGACATTTAAATTATGAAGTATTTCCGGAATTGTCTGACTTGACTCGTAATTTGATGGCATCTTGCTGAAATTGATTATTTTAAAGAATCAAAAATGATAAGAACGATTCTGATGGATATGCGTGTGCAACATCCTGCCCTTGCAAGTCATTGCAAAGAAGTCTTGCTGTGAAAAGTATGTTTCGATATGGACTTTTGTTGGTTACTTTTGGTATCTGCCAGATCGTTGCAAAGAAATCGTCTAGTGAAGAAGATACCCTTCTCTGGACGTGTGTTGGCAATTTTTCGTCCTTACCGAGTGGACATGTGTTGGTAACTTTTGGTCTCAGCAGAATCGATGTGGGGAAGCCTAGGTTGTAACTGACCGTTGTGAAGAATACATTCATTTTCACTTGATGTGCATTTGCTAATATAGACCATCATTCAGTCATTAACACGAAGTCATGAAGTGCAAAAGGATTTTCTCTGAGCGGGAGTCATTGCTAGGAAGTCATAAAGCAAAAGCATATTTTAACCAGAAAAGAATGTAGTTTGAATCATATTTGTATGACTTGAAAAATTCAAGTGTTTAAGTACTTTTGAATGTATCATATTTAGAACTCTACCAACAAACATATTATATCAGTAACCATTTTTCAATGTTCAGAGAGAACGTTGAAGAAATGCATGAAGATTAATCAAAGATTATTAACCTGCGTTCTGCGAGTATTTTTACTGATAACATAGAAATGGTTGAATACAGTTGACTGTTACTGTATATGTGTATGTAAGTGCGTATGCATTTATTTTTGATCGTATGATGCTTTAAAATGGTGTTGTTGCAACTTCCCTCACTGTTTCTATGATGAATAACCAGAAATCCAATCTGATCTTTGTTTTGACAACCGAATCTTTCCAATTTCATATAACAAATCGAAGCTCAATTATTCTTTTACTGAATCACGTATCAAACTCAAGAGATCGATACAAAAAAAGGAAAGAGAAAGGACTATAAAATGCTAGAAAAAATATTGAAAGACTATAAAAACATCAATAAAAACAAAAAAGTTTTACAAAAGATTCTAGAGAATTGTTTATCTATACCTTCAGGAACCTTGAATACTATTTCTAAAAAGCATTGATTTATTGTCTCCCAAAGCCAGACCAGGGTTTGGGAAAGGGAGAAATGGGGCTCTAGCCTGTTAAGAGATCTTTGTCCAGAGATACTGCCCATTCTTTTTATGTCTTCTAGTTCTTCTCTCTGTACATATCTTCCACTTCTAAAAGGGGTGAAACCATGTAAACCCCGTGAATCAGTTTTATTAGCACATTCTAAAATGTTGTGGAATATGGACAATACATAATCCGAAAAATTGATAAAACTCAAGTTAGAACTTCCCATGTTTTTATACTTCTTCTGTTTTCTGGGATATGATATCAAGCAATGCAGCCGTCTTATTCTTTTAAATCCACGTACTTGAATATGCGTCTCCGATACTGTCTAGCTTTGCTGCGTACAAGTTTTTTGTCATATATTTAATCAAATGTATGTTTTCATTTTTTTTTTTTTTTCAGTCACCGTCCACTGGAATAAGTCAAGTTTTTTCAATCGTCTGAAGAAGAATGTTTGCTATAAACTGCTGTTTATTTACAAAGAAAAGAAGATAAGAAAAAAAAAAGAAATAATGCCAACAGTTATCGCGTTGTATTTCAAGCAACAGACAATAATCCTAGCTTTTAGTCAAGTTCACAAGTTGAACTAATAAAAACAAATCTCTTCGCTGGAAGCCAGCAAACTTTACAGAATCGTCATTTTGGTGAAGCTGATGCCCAGAAGAGTTACATTTTGCACAAATTATTGCTAATCGATAAAGCAATAATAGATGCAACCTAATCTTATGTCGAAAAAAGTTGCGATTAGTTGTGTGTAATATTTTTCCCTTTATTGACATTTTCTTGATAGAATTTGGCCGAGGAAGTTTTTATTGAATTTGAAAAACAATATTAGTAAACACGTAAGCTTTTACAATTTTCATAGAATCCATTATATTTGAATCATATAGAATCGTTGATAATCAGATCAGAATATTTGATAATTTGATTCGAATCCCAAATATGAAGATGAAGTCGGATTCATAGGAGGAAAGATAGAAATGATGAAATTGCAATTTACCGATTCTTCACAAATGGCCGCCACAATATCATTAATACACTCATTGCTGAGTGAACATGATATTTATTTCCTTTTCTACGATAAGGGACCCTGTTCATCGATCAATTGAACTGCAATAAAGACGAAAATGATTTTGTTGACCAACTAGAAAAAAAACAGTGAAAGGAAATAAATAAATAAAACAGAACAAACAATCGAAGAAAATGGAGCTGCTGCAGACCAGGAATCGAACCTGCGACCAATAAGGTAGCGTTGTACTTACCGTTGAGCCACTGTTACCCCATTTTCTTCAATAGTTTATTGTTTACGTTGTTAATACCAAATGATACATTCGCTGTATTAAAACTGGCTATCATTCCAAAGTAATACAATGCATCTATTACACACACACACACACACACACACACACATATATATATGTGTGTGTGTGTGTGTGTGTGTGTGTGTGTGTCTGTATATGTGTGTGTGTGTGTGTGTGTGTGTGTGTGTTTTGGCTTCGTGAAGAATGGCTATGGGTGTTCTCTTACGTCTTTCATAAATAACTCATTTTTTCGACCATAGACATTCATATACTAGACTGACAACATTCAGAGGCATGCATTTAAATATTTTTGTTCACTTCACAATGGAAGAACCTTCGAAATTCTAACAAACTTGTTTCTTCAATCAGTTAGGATTAAGAATTTCATTGATGTCTCTCCAGATTAGGAAATATTTTTCCATTTTTTTGGAGGTGTATTTGCGTGTCTACAAAAGGCTCTGTTGGCTTGTCTCCATGTTCATCAATCTCGGATTTGTTTATATCAAATTTACTTGGAACAAAGTAGAAAGGTTTTCCTGGATAAGATGTCTTCTAAATACATTTATCTTTGATTCATGGTTAAGTGATCAGGCAGTAATGGATTCTAAACTCTACGATTTAGAATCGATTTTTCAGATGTTTTCTGGTAATTTCATTCCTGACCGAATACAAAAGCCCCCTGGTACTTCATGCCATCTTCTACTAAATGTCCTGTGATATGGCAAAAATGATGATGAAATGTTATATTAGATGCTTCATGATTTTCGGGCATTTTTACACAATATTGCCAAAAATTCTCAATTAATTTCGATACAATTTCATTGAATGTTGGACTCTACAAAAGAAGTAATTACATTTTTGGGTGTATCGATGCATAAAATTTACCTTGCCTTATAGTTATATGTCCACATTGCATATGATTTTAAAATGTCCATGTTTGTGCATACGATATTTTTCAAAGTTCTCATTGAATTCTGATGAATTTCAATTGGACTCTCAATGGAATGGTGGTGTATACAATGTGGACAAAGTGATTGAGTTTTAGACGGGGTCCACGTATGATTCCTCATCCCGTTAGTCTCTCCCCAGCTATAAACAATGGTTTAATTTCAAACTATGAGTGAGAAGAAGCTATATTTTTTGTGAGAATGAAGGAGGAATCAAAACGTACATATGAAGAAATAACAGATATTGATTTTACAATATAAAGTTAATCCATACACATATTCACGGATCGGCACTTCACACACGCACACACGTTCAGATGCATACGTGTATACATACATACATACATACATACATACATACGTAAATGCATACGTAAGTACATATATATATATATATATATATACACAAACACACACACACACACATATATATATATATATATATATATATATATATATATATATATATTAGAAAACTACTGCTTTAAACGATAAACATTACAGCAAATTTTTTCAAATCGTCAGTCACTTCAATCACTTATTCCCCAATAAATGTAAATGTGATTTCCCGCAGTTCTTTTTTCTTTGTGTGTGTTTGAATATACTTTGTAATTATGTATAAATCTTCCCTTTTCAAGATCATCAGTTGTTCAGCATGTAACTGTTTCGTGGATGTAAGAAAAAAAATACTGTTATATTAACATGGCACACAAGCAGTATTGATCAAACACCACCTCCCATTTAGCTATGATTCCGATATATAGCTTATGTCGCGAATATTGTCTGATATTTCATATTGGGTATCTGAATATTATTGTATATGAATGTGAATTTATGCTACACATAATCAATTTTTTTAATTAATAGGTCTTACTTACGTAGTTTACTGAAAAAACGAGGTATAGCAACATATATACTGGCTGTGTGTGTTACTTCTATTGAGTGTCCCCCATGAAAATATCAATTTTTTTTTATCTGTTTCAATATCAGAATACATGCAAAAAACTGATGATATCTTTGAGAATGCTAATTGCACAGATTAAACTCTTCGAGTTGATTCTTTACCAACATATCCAATCAAGAATTTTCCGTAAAAGTTAAATGTGATTTTTCCACATCATATACCGTCCGACTTCCATCATTTTGATTTTTCCCTTTAAATCATCGAATAAATTATCATTGTATACATTGTTAAAACGAAACCAAATCATTTTCTAACCGGTGGTGACACAACAATGGGCAATTTCATTCATGTACTTCGACAATTTGTTTTTTTGGTATCCCATGTTTCATTTCCGAGCTTGCCAAACCACTTCTCAGTCAGGCAAATGGACCAGAGCCAAATATTACTCCCTTTCCCTGGTCAATACAATGATTTCACCAACTTCAGACAGAACTCGAAGCTCATATTCCGATTACACATGATTTGTTTGTACCTAGCTGATCTTTTTATGCAAGTTTCGCCGAAATCCAAAAGTTGGGTTTTTCATCCTGAAGAGTGAATGGAAAAAGAATTATACGTGAATTATTTTAAACATTCCCTGTTGTAATTATTATTGGAATAATCTTGTATCCGTGCCAGTGTAACTATCTTGAATGTGAAAGTGAGCTTTTGTACACAAAGTGATACTCAAATTTCTTTTGTCATTGTATATCTTAATGTTGTTCTTATGGGTATTGTTTTTAACGATCTTATTGTTTCTGTTTTCCCCCGAATACTTGTTCATGTAATCGTTTTTATTTTGTTATACAATAAAAGTTTTTCACAAGAGCAATTCAGAATAGAAAGATTATATGTATAAATAAAATAGTACGCCCCTTGATCTGGGAGGGGAGACAACTGCAGATTAACCTTTATGCACTGTAACATCTGGTAACGGATAATGCATTACTTAGAAAAGAATTAAAACGAGGACTCATGTAACTATGGAGAAAAAAAAACGATGCAAAGTACACTTTCCCTCCAGGGATTTCCTTCCGATACTAATAAAGGAAATACATCTTTTCCTGTGTGAATATTTACGATACACTTTTTCAAATCTAGTGTTGTTTAATAACTTGAAAAATGTTCGATTTATTTCTCCAATATATTCTTGAATGATATCTTTGCATCCCCCATGGTACTGATATATATATATATATATATATATATATATATATATATATATATATATATATATATATATATATATATATATATATATATATATATATATATTGATCTTCTTGTTTCGATAACAATTTGGGAGCAAACTCTGTGGACAATCTCTTGAGATTATCGCAAACGTAAATTTCTTTCAAAATGAAATTTTTGTAAACTAAATAGATGAACAATGGAGTTGGTAAACCTATTGAACCATAGAACTTATCATGGACATGATGCTAATACTATCCACTCAAACAAACAACAAATCCTAATCCTGTCATCTGCAACATTATTATCCCAAGTTATTACATTGGTAGTAACACTCACTGATTTGGTCAGTGACAATCATTAAACTTTAATTGATATATACAATAACATTTTAAGCTGTACATACCACGATGTGATATTGACATGATAGTAAAACATTGAAACTGCATTATATTCCCCAAATATAAGGAAACCTCAACAACCTTGATCAAGTATACTGTCGAACATTCTGATACAGGTACATTCATTAGATAAATTATATTGTAACAAATAACTATTTATGCTGCAATTTCGATTTTGCGTGTAAAAGAATTCAAATCATGTAATATGAATTTTGAGAGGAAATATTTGGATTCAATGTTTCAGTTTTGTCATTAATTATCACACATTTCACTCGGATTACAGGACGATCCCTGGTTATAAAGACATTTTTTATGGTTAAAACAGCACTTAGTATAAGTTAAATACTGAAAGCTCATTCATTGAACTATGTCTTTCTGTAACCTGGATTAAATATTTTGTCCTGGTCAGGTTACGAACATTAATTCGCAAATCAATGTGGTGCTCTTTTTTGGCCAGTTCTATGTCAAGCATAAGGTCCTCAGAAATTTCATGGCGCTTTTCTGATACCTTAAAACACAGAAATACGACAAAAGATGTACAAAATAATCAAAACTCAAAAAAAAGTTCAACGCCGTTGCAGTTTTCTTTCACTGGAAAATAAACAGAACAATCAATAACGTTAGAGTGAGCAAAAGTAAACTCTTTCGAAAAGGCGTTTTTTAGAACTAAGATATTATCAGTTTTCATGGCATAGGTTCGTCTGAATCTATATTTCTCTTTTTCCTATTTTATCCGTCCATATAAGATTATTTCATGTTTTATCTTTGTTTTTCTTCGTATTTTACAAAAAGAAACCCTTCTATGCCACTCTCTCAATCCTTCCAATTGTAGCCTTTACCTTTTGCATTAGAAAAATAGAGACATTTTACTAGATTCAAATCACCGTTATGCTTTTCAGCTTTCGTATTCGACTTTGTCAGTGGTTTCATTAAAGAAAATGTCTTTGGTCCTAACTATTACGTACAAATCACCAATCCACTTTTTACATTATGTATATATATATATATATATATATATATATATATATATATATATATATATATATATATATATATATATATATATATATATATGCTAAGTCTAACGACTTTCTGGACTCCGATAATTTATCTACATGTTGTACAAAAGAAATTGAGGTAAAGCGCATATACTCACTGGCACAGTGTAGACTTATGGTTATTTGGTGTACAAGCTATCATGCGTGAGGTGAAACTTCCTAAAGTGGAAGAAAACAAATTTTCTTTTGTTATTGCTCACTCGTTAACCCCCTTCAGAAGATTCACGAATTTATTTGAATTTCTGTGGGATGTTTTTTTAGTTTGTATTACCTTCAGAGGAAAGGTCAATCGTTTCGAATGATCAGTTGATTTCCTTTAATTTGAAGAATTCATCATCATGGATGGATTAAAAAAATTAAACTGTTTATAATATTAGTGGATTTCAATAATAATTTTGTTGTTTTTTTTTCTCATTTTTGTTGTGTTTTCTCTAATATTGTTGTAGGTTGTTTTAATGCAGTTTCTATCCCTATCATAATAATTGTTGCAGTTATGCTTTCTTCACGACAGGGATGTCACAAACAGAATCCAAGAAGAGTGAATTAATGAATTATTCGAATTCAACGCACTATATTCCATCGGGAGACACAATTTGATCTTTATGCACCTGAACGTTCAAGTATGAATAATAAATTACGAAACAAAACCCCATGAAACCAGATAAAGAATTTTTTCAAAAGTTTGAACGGAAAAGACCAGTGGAATAAAATCTTTTTGCCGCTGGGGAATTCATTTGACGATTAAAAAATTATGACGAAAGTATTTTCCAACGTGAATATTTATGAAGCGAAAACTACTGATTTTCTTTTAATGAAAAACTTTAAAAATTCTAAAGCTCATTTCCCTGAGGCATTTTGGCAAGATTCGTCGAACTGGCATATATCGATCTATTTAGCAGAAATAGGAGACCGGAAATAATCAAACTGTTCTCGAAAAGCCTCTTGAGGCAATAGTAAATGTAATTTTCTAACGAAATATAATGTTTTATGATGTGAAATCGAGAGAAAATAAGTGAGATAAATAATAGATAGATAGATCATTTGAATTTTGCGTAATTGGAGCGATTTTTAAAAGAAAATCAATAGATCTTTTCCCACCAAGAAAGTCTCGAAAAACTGCCTATTATGAATCACAACCCTTTGGTTCTATATGCAATGGGAATATTTCGATCTCACAAAAATCATATTCGTAGAGTGTAAATCATTGAGGTGAGCATTGAGGTTATCTGCAATAAAAGAAATTTTCTGTACTCTATCTCTTTGCTTATATATGTATAGTAATAAAGCACTCTGATGGATGAGGAATTTCTTTGTAAATGGATATATTGCTTAATTTCAGCCTTTCTGACCATCCAGTTCCGTAGTTCAGAGGTAGGACATCGGGCTACGGGTCTAAAGTGAAGGTTTCAATTCTGCCTTGCGGTACTTGGTGGGATAATGGAAAGTCTATAGCCACACTGAAGAGATTGAATACACCGAAAGGGCTGTCTGTGGATGACAATATATATATATATATATATATATATATATATATATATATATATATATATATATATATATATATATATATATATATATATATATATATATATATATATATATATATTTGTATGTACGTTGGGGGATGCATCCAATGGTCTGGATTTTAGCATTTGTATTGACATTCAGAAATTTGTTAGTAACCAAGATAGGGATAATGCCGAGAAGTCGAGAGTCAAAGCCAATTATCCATTATCAGTGATATCCAGCCCTGTATTGTCTCTATATTAGAAAAATGGGCTGCGTCATTTACAGGCTTTGCAGAGGTGAAGATCTTGTTCTGACTAATGTAACAACACATCCTGTTAGCTCCAAGAGAACAAAATGTTGGAGGTCCCCAATCGAAATAGTTACACAAACAATCACATTCGATATCCATTGCATGTTTCTTTTCCGTCTGAGTTTTAACTTCAATACAATTTCAATATTCTTCCATAGTTATTCGGAGTGTCGATGACTTTTTTCCTGATTTTCCTTTAATGCTTCTTTTGCAGTTAATTTACTTCTTAATTCCTTTACATTTACAATTCTTTACATTTCTCCCTATTTTTTTCACTTGTCGTTTATCTTTCTTTCTATCAATTCATTGGTCGCTTTTTCGTTTTTCCTTTCCATTTTGTCGATTTTTTTAATCATTTTTCTCCCTGCCATAGTTTTACCATTTTCATTTTTCATTTCTTCTCTTTTCTTCCTACGTTGTTTTTTCATTTCTTTTTTCTTTCTTCCTCTTTCAGTCATATTTTTTGCCTTTTTTTCTCTTTATTCTTCCTGACTGTTTCTTCCCAATTTCTGTTCAGCATTCTTTTTTTCTGATTTTTTCCCATTTCATCACTTATTTTTTTCTTTCTTCACATTTTTCATTTCCCATTCATACTCCCTTCTCGCAAACTTCTTATATCGCTCCTTGTTTTTCTCTGTCCCTTTCTGTTATATATTTCTTTCCTTTTTCCTCTCTCTGATCATTCAACTTTCCATTCTTCTGTTTTTTATTATTCTCTTTATTTATGCTTCATTTTTTGCACTTTCCCCCATTCCTATTTTTTTCTACAGTCCTTATATCTGTTATTACTTATTTCTGATATACGAGCCCTATTTCAACCACTCCACCAACGACGGAGACCCAATTCGATTCATTTATCCAATTATATACAAATCATGTGCAACTTGACCTAATTCCAACCAACAATTCTACTTTATGTACCATATTACCCCCAAATTACACTTACACTTGAGTTCTTTTTCACTTTAATTTTTTTCATTGTACTACCAAATCGATCTAGTACAAAAAATAGGGCACACACTCAAAATTAGTTTATCATAACCGGCTCTTGTGCTCTTAATGGTCTTTTGGTGGGACGAAGTCGTTATCAGGTTACTGTTGGCCAAAATCCTGGTTCATGCCCCACTAATGAGAACCGGGGAAGGCACACCTGTTACTGAGAGGCAGTTCGCCTGAACAAGAAAGAATGGTCAAAATAGGTTAGTAATGTACTCCTACTCAAAGCAAACCACCTGTGCAGTGATATAGGGAATGCATCTCCAAAATATGGATGGAAAAATCTACCATAGAGGTATGGCTGATCAAGTAAGACGGACTCTGAAAAACAAATGGCTGTCAGCAACTGAACTACGAGAGAGCTGCAATGAAATAGAAAAACAGTTGCTCGCCTGGAAAAGAATCTCTAAACACAACTGTAAGAGTAAATGACAGAAGAAACCCGAACAAAAACAAAATCCCTCGAGAGAGAGACACTGGCACCCCAACGGAGGAAGAAAAAGATACAATCTTCCAAATAAATTATGCAAGAAGAAAAATGACACTGTCAATTCATAGAGACAAGGAAAGGAAGAAACTGAAAGAAGCACCCGAACATGTCAGCTGCCTCCAAAAAAAAAATCAGAATTCCACAACCTAATCTATGCCGTAGCAAAAATGATAACAGAAATCTTCATGACACGACGGAGAACTCCAAGTAATGATAGGTGGAAAAAACCCATCTGGGAATGAAAATTAGAAAGACAAATCTCACAACCTCGGATAGATAAAGTAATTTGATGACCTAGAGCAGAACCAACCCCATCCAAAATAACTTAAAAAGAGGACCTGTTTTTATTACTATTTGTTCTAAGGATGATACAACTCAACAGAATCCTGGAAGAACATTGGAGAACTCAAGACGTTGTTCAACAAAGTGAAGGAATACAGTGATGACATTCAGATGGAATTTAAATTAGGAAAATATGCAATAATGGTCATGCAGAAAAAAGGCTTACAGTTGCAGAAGAAATCAAACTCCCGAACAGCAAGAAGATTACAGCATTGACTAAACCAGCCAAATACAAAAACCTGGGAGTTCTCGACTGTGAGACGAGAAGAAATGAGGGAGAAAATAAAAAGAAAATACCTTAGGAGGATAAAAAAAAACTATACGAGACTAAACTAAACTGTAGGAACCATATAAAAGGAATGAATACATGGGTAATATCGGTAGTGAGGTACACAAGACCATTTTTGGACGGAAAAAAGGTAGCTCCAGTAAATGGATAAGTGAATGATGCACAAAGCTTTATACCCCAGTGATGCCACCCTATCCAAGGTAGATTTGGCCTTGTAATCGAAAACAAGGAGAAGAAAACCTGCCAAATAATAGACATGGCCGTGCTTACAGGCCACTGAGAGAATAGGGAAGAGAGTGAAAAACGAGAATAATACCAGGACCTGGTAAGAGAACAGAAAAATCGTCGAACATGAAAGTCAGGGTAATACCAGTAATAATTAGTGCAATTCGGAACTGTACCGAAGACACTGAAGGTGAATTCGAGGGACTAGGGGTTAATGGAAAGATTGAGATTGTGCAAAACACAGCACCGCTAGGGACTGCTGGAATACTGAGGAAAGTACTAGAAATATGAGATCTACAACCGCAGCTCTTAATAGGGGAGACACACACACATACACAAATGGAGGTTGAAGTACGAACCGTCGGTCAGGGTATATGAGAGGTCGGATACATGGAGACCTGAGAAGACTTACTGTCAGTCAGCCTTTATCGAGAAGCACCAGGCAACTGGTGTGAAACTGTCAAACATAGCACTGCTAAGGACTGAGAGAGTCTGAAGAGGGGGGCTGGAGATCTTGACAGAATTGTTGTCTCTCAGCTTCAAGATGTGACCACCAAGCAATTCGTGTGAGTGATGATAATAATAATAATAATAATAATAATAATAATAATAATAATAATAATAATAATAATAATAATAATAATAATAATAATGATGATAATAATTTAAAAGCCCTAACCCCCTGATACTTTCTCCAAAGCCCCAACTGTCAAAACTTACAAAGTGGCCAGGCTTGCATCTCTGATTGAGGCCCTGCTGATCACGTACAGGGTTTAAGATCGAAGTAAAAATCGCTCACATAATAAGCTACGAAGATATGAGTGGAGGGCTGGAGACCTGAAAAGACTTACTCATTCAGCCCTAAGCAATAACTACCGGGCTGCTGGCGTGGGGTTGTTAACCAGATCACTGCTGTGAGTGTGTGAAGAGGAGCCTTGAGATTTGATAAGACTTGCTGTCCCTCAGTCACCCGTGATGATCATTGGGCAACTTGTGAGAAAAGGCAAATAATACTACTACTACTGATGATGATGATGATGATGATGATGATGATGATGATGATGATGATGATGATGATGATGATGATGATGATTTGATTATATATTCTAATTGAACAAAACAATGGCCACCCAACGAACCTGCATATACACAAAATGAATTGATTCATCCGAACTCAACTTCGTCTGCTTTTACTGTAAAGTCATTCAACAAGTTTGAGTTCGCGTATGAGCCATGTTGATAAGGATTTTTCTTAAAATGTGCCTCAATACTTTGATCGTCGATACTGTGAGATATCCTCGCCCTTGCAACAATCGTCAAATCAGTTTGACAGGAAAATAAATGAATGTGAATTCAGAAACGCAAGCTGACCCTCCGCACTGAATAGTGATTTTGAACCTAACTAGGTGCCCCATGCTTCCAGGCATGTGTGAAAACAAAGCAAAAAAAATGGAGTTTGTGCATGCAGTGTAATATAATTCTGGTTTTATTTGGTCAGCATTATTTTCCGGGGAAGACATTAATTTACAAAGGAACCCTGTGACAGGTTCCTAACATTCACATTATTATCTATTTTCATGTACAAGAAAGTCAGATCATTCCGTTAGCAAATTAGATCTTGTGAAGCCGCTAAATTTCTTCAAATGTATCATACGAAATTGCTTTTCACAGCTGATGCCATTACTATGATCGAATCCGGCAGTATCAGCCAAGCTTTAGAGCCGAGGGTAACATTTCTCATTAGAATACAAAATTTGATAACCTGAAGAATAATGCCATGGGTGGTATTTGCTGCATTCAGGAAAAATCCCCCTCCTCGATTGCAATTTTGAGGATATTCACTCTTGATAAGGTAGTTTTCTTCTATCTTAAATTTCAGAGTTGCTGTTCTAACAATACGTATTCAGTTTGTTCCATGCCTGATCTTGTGAGTTATTTCCCATGAGTTTCAGAGATTGATGTCTGCAGTTTATCATCCTGTAGCTAGTTCTACTTTTCAATTCCCCGTTGTATTCATTATTAAATTCATGTTACATAAATGGATAAGTTGGTACGTCAAGTTAATATTTATACCAATCATTGGGTGTTGATATCCCGTATTGATTGCAGATCATCTATTTCAGATATTGGCCCGCTCTATCACATCTGCACTTGTACTCTCTGAGTGTGAAAACAAAGAAGCCAAACACTAGGTGGTCAACATATAAGTCATAAAAACGGTATTTTTGACCGGTAGTATTCTTTATATTATTTGCTTTGAAGTTTCCAATGGGCTAGCTTTGGGTTCTGTAGCTACAATGAATTCCTGTTTCTGCTTCTAATCCAAAGCTCTGGTAGGTATTTCTTTTTTCTTCTCTCGATTATCAGTGTCATTGTTCTGAGGGTGAATTCTCCGGGTAGAAGTCTCTGTCCTCATTTCACTTCCAGTTGTTCATGGCCCAGCTCCTTTACATGTTGCGTTAACTTCAAATTGTTTATAACCCTGCTAGTTTTATTATTAATATTATCATTACAATTATCATTATTATCATCATTCCCAATCTCACGCCAATTGCCAGTATTATTATTATTATAATTATTTTTATCATAATTATTATTATTACTATTATTATTATTATCATTATTTGCAATCTCACACCAGTTGCCTGGTGGTAACCGCTGGAGTTTGAGTGACGGCTAGTCTCCTCAAGTCTCCAGCCCTCCCCTCCTAGTACTTATAGGTTGCAGTGATACTGCAATTTACAATTTCACACCGGTTGCCCAGTGGTTATCGCTGATGGCTGAGTGACGATAAGTCTCCTCAAGTCTTCAGCTAACGTTTTCTCTCTCTTACACCAATCATGTCAGAGCTACAATTCGTTGCAGCCCTTATATTTCTAGCACTTTCCTCAGTATCCATGCAGTTCCCAGTAGTGCTGTGGTCTGTACAGAGTCAATCCTTCCCCTAATCCCGGTCTTCTCCAGTCTCGCCCTCAGCATTTTGGGGACAGTTCCTAGTGCGCCCACTATGACCGGTACTACCCTGGTTTTCATGATCCACATCTTCCTTAATTCTCTAGCTAAGTCCTCGTATTTTTCCTATTTTTCACTCTCCTTCCTTTTTGCTCTATGGTCTGCACGTACAGCCACGTCTAATATTTGGCAGGTCTTCCTTTTTTTGTCCACAATTTCCAAGTCCAGTCTTCTTGCCTGGATGAGGTGGTCAGTTTGGATGTCAAATTCCCAGAGTAGTTTTGGTTGTCATTCTCCAAGACTGTCTCTGGCTTGTACTGATACCACTTTCCGACATGGTTGAATCCCATTTGTTTGCTTAGTTCCCTGTCTATCATCGTTGCTACTCTATTGTGTCTATGCTTATACTCCTTCTAGGCGAGTTGACTGCATTCACTAGTTACGTGGTTTACTGTCTCATCTCTTTCACCGCACATGCGGCATTTGCTGTTTGTCTGTGTTCTGTCGATTTTTGTTTTTATATAGTTTGTCCTGATGCTTTTGTTTTCAGCAGCCATAATGAGTGATTCCGTTTCTCTCTTCAGGTTTCCTTTTCGTAACCACGTCCATGATTTCTCGTCTGCTACATCTTGTATCTGCCTTTTAAACTCGCAATACAATTTTTTCTCTTCCCATATTTCTTTTTTTGTTTGCTGTACTGTTCCATTGTTTTCTACTTTGTTGTTTGTTGCGCTATCCCTCGCACTCTTTATGATTTCTCCGCTATTCGTTCTGACATACTTTTCTAAGACTGCTTTAGCTCTCTGGACACAGTCTTCTATGCTGATGAACCCCCTGCCCCCTTTTTTCTCTTAACGTATAGTCTATCTGTATCTCTAGGGTGTAATGCTTTATGCATTGTCATAAGTTTCCTTGTTCACCTATCAATTGATTGGAGTTCTTCCTTAGTCCATCCTAGGAACAGTCCTGTATATCTAACTACTGACACAGCCCAGGTGTTCATTCCTTTTATTAGATTTCTGCTGTTTAATTTGGTCTCTAATATTTTTCTTATCCTTTTAAACTATTCTCTTTTTATTTTCTCCTTCATATCTCCCCGTTTTATCGTGTCACATTCAGGGACACCTTGATATTTGTATTGGTTTTGTGCGGTCAATGCTCTAATCTTACTGTTGTCCGGGAGTTTAATCCCTTCAGTCATTGTAAGCCTTCCTTTGTGCATTACCATGATTGCACATTTTTCCATTCCAAACTCCATTCCCATTTCCTCACTGTATTCTTTTACTTCGTTTAACAGAGTCTCAAGCTCTCCCCTGTTTTTTGCAAACAATTTTATATCATCCATGTACATTAGGTGGTGGACCTTTCCTTTCCATTTAGAGAAATGGTACCATTTGCTGTTCCTCAGGATTCTGTTAAGTGGTATCATTGTTAGAACAAATAATAGTGGGGACAACGAGTCTCCTTGGAAGATTCCCCTTCTTATCCCTACCTCTGCTAGGTTGTCCCCTGCAGCTGTCAAGTCTACTTTCCAGTTTTTCATCGAATTCCCAATGAATCTAACCACTGGTTCGCTAATTTTGAACATTCCAAGGAAATCGAGTATCCAGCTCTGTGGAATCATATCATACGCTTTTTTGTAATGTATCCATCCTGTTGCAATATTCTTTCTCCTATTCTTCACTTCTCTTAAGATCATCTGGTCTATGTAGAGTAAATCATTTACCCCTTTGGTTCCTATCCTACACCCTTTCTGTTCTCCAGGTAATAATTCCCTTCTCATAGTTAACAGCAATACTAGGATTCACAGTTTCACGCCAGTTGTCCGGTGGTTATTTCTGAAGGGTGAGTGACAGTAGGTCTCCTCAGGTATCCATCCCACATCTCATCTCTCCGTCTTCCATCATTCCAGTGCCTTGGTTCACACTCGTGTGCGTGTCTTTTGTTTTATTTTTCCTCTTATCTCCTTCCCCCTCTGTTTGTCCACTGCTAACATTTAAGGTCGTAGATCGCATACTTATGTTACTTTCCTCAGTATCCGTGCAGTCCCTAGCAGCGCTGTGGCCTCTACAGTCTCAATCCTTCCTTTTATCATGAGTTCCTCCAATTTTGCATCAGTGTTTTAGGGCAGTTCTTAATGTGCCAATTATTACTGGTACTACCCTGGCTTTCATATTCAACATCTTTTTCAGTTCTCTTGCTAGATCTTGTTATTTTTCCAGTTCTTCACTCACTTTCCTCTTTACTCTGTGGTCTGTTGGCACAGCCACGTCTAATATTTGGTAGGTTTCTTTTTTTTAGTCTAAGATTACCAGGTCCAGTCCTCTCGTTTACATGAGGTGATCTGCTTAGATTTGAAAGTCCAAAAGTAATTTCTAGTTTCTATTCTCCATTGTTGTGGTTGTTGTGGTATTCGTTGAATTCGACACTTGAATTAACTGATGATTTCCACTGGAGATCAAATGACAACAAAGTTCAACAATGTTGAAAGTGAATATGATTTTCCACCTGGTGGATTTGGGGCGAAACTTAATCAATATCTTTCATTAAAAAAAATTATGAACTCCTTGTTTGGGTGTACATAGGAAAATACTAATTCTCATTGTGTCACTGAATTATGTTTGGACATTTCTTTGAAAAAGTGGTTTCATTAGCCTGGAAATGTTATAAGGAAAATATGTAGGCGTTGATATCAGTGCATTGGTCTTGCTAGAGCCAAAAGCCTTGATCCCCTTTTCAATTAGCATAAATGAAAACAATATTGTTATGTTTCCATATTGTTGGAGACAATAGTTAGGTAGGAGAATATGTTAGAGATTTTATTCTGATTTTCGTTTGGATAGATACAAGGAGATTCAGTTCCATAAAAGACTGCCATTAAATTTTGAAAAAGTTTTATCAGATATTATCCCTCTATTTGTCTCCATAAAATGGCTAATGGTCAGTCAAAGAATTCTGTTTTTTAGTAATGCTTTATCAATATGAATAAGAATCTGGAACGATTCATTTACTTTTTGATGAGATGGCACTGAATTAAGGTTCTCCCGTGGCTATCAACCTTCATATAGTTGGTCCTAATTGTATTGTATTCAGCCAACTCTGTTTCTCTCTTCAGGTTTCCTCTATACAGCTGTATTCATGTTGATTGGTGAGTATATATGCGAGAGCGCCCATGATTAAAGAGAGAACGTATTACTAGAAGCGTATGCTTATAATACATTGTAAATGTATGTATGAGTGTGCTTTCATATCACACAGTTTAATTTTTTTGTTCGTGAATGTATGATGGACAATGGCAAGTGCGTGCAAAGGCATGTTCACGTGCCATTGTGTAATTCTGTGTGTTCTTGTTTCTTCTTTTCACCGATAATTTTACAATTCATCCTATCCATCTAATTTTTAAATCAATGTTTTGGTATCACCGTGAAAATATTACAGGAAAAAAATGGGGGATCAATTTTGCAACCCTTGAATTAAAAGCCAAAGTAATTTGTCATCGCCTCAAAAACGTTGTCATATTGTCGAAAGGATCTTATGGTCAGCCTAGAAATAATCTGAATGTCATAGATTTTCTTGTCGTCTTCCGCTTACATAGACACAGAGAAAGTAATCTCCAGGAAAGGCAGGCAGAACCGATGAATCTTGAAGGGGCTCTCGCCAATATCTCTATTACCTCCAATAAAATGACATTCATAGCAAGATAAGAGGTTTATCATTATAAGTTAGAATTCTGGAAATATTTATTCCCATAAGAAGAACAACATAGCGGTTCTCAAAGAAACATGCACATACGCACAAACATTGATTTTTTTCGGGCAAATGATGTAAAATTCACAAAATGTTAATGATTTTTTAAACAATTTCCATAAAACGACATACATCTATCTTTCTATCTTGCTCTCTTCCATACATGTGTGTGTGTGTGTGTGTGTGTGCATGTGTATGTGCATGTGTGTGCATGAACAGTAGGGAATGGAACAGACTCAGGATTGAGTGTATAGATACTTTGTTGATCATTTACTTAATCTACAAATTGATCAGTAAGTATGCTGCACATGTTTTGCAAGTTTAGAATGTGGTGTATGTATCTTTCAGAGATTTAAAGGTTTCTGTAGAAAATGAATTTAACATAAGATTTTTTGCTTTGGCGATTTCTGTAGGGTCATAATGATGTGTGGGACTTTGTTCAGTTCGTGATGAAGTCTGCGTGCTGGTTTGTGGCAGGAGATGATGGTACTAGTAGTAGGTCATGGAGAGTTCATAAGATATTAGTGCTCCAAGGTAGTTGTGTGAGCAGATTGTTTTGATGGATAGCGATAGTCCAGATGGTGGGATATATATATATATATATATATATATATATATATATATATATATATATATAAATATATATATATATATATATATATATATATATATATATATATATATATATATATATATATATTCCGATTTAACAAACCTAACTGTTTTTAAATATCACAATCCATTGATGTCTTTAATCTCTCGATAGAAATAAATCACCTGGAATAGAGTCTGGCATAAAGAGCTTCCTTAAGGTTATTTGATCAATGAGCCCAAAACCGTGGGATGTACCTAAATTTTTATGTTCTTTTTTTTTTTTTTGGCCATGTTTGGATGAAGCTGAGAAAATTTGTTTGCTCAGGCGTTCAATTTAAGTGAACCAAACAAATTTTGTTTTTCTTGCTCCTTTGTTTTGATTTTTTAAAAATCAAGACAAGGCAACACCATGAATTGATTTACATCAGTCCAGATTTGGTTTGAAAAATATTTCAATCATCCAACGTACATAATTCAATATATATATATATATATATATATATATATATATATATATATATATATATATATATATATGTATATATATATATATATATAAATATATATATATATATATATATATATATATATGTATATATATACATATATATATATATACATATATATATATATATGTATATATATCCATATGTGTATATATATATATATATATATATATATATATATATATATATACATATATATACATATATATATATATATATATATATATATATATATATATATATGGGGTGGAGAGTACTTTTCTGTGGTTAAAAGGTTTCCGTAGAAAATGATTTTAACATCAGATTTTTTGCTTACCGAACAAAAATTGAAATCAGCAAAGATATTTCTTTAGGGTCATCATAATGTGAGGGAGTTTGTTTTGTGGTGGGATATAATAGTAGCAGCAGTAGCAGGTCTTGGAGAGGCCATAAAATGTCATCGTTGTAAGGTAGTGATTTAATATTAGATATTTGGATAGAATGGGGATAGTACAGATGGTTTGGAAATGGGCCAAGGAACTTCATATGTGGTATCCGTAGTGGTCATGGGAAGTTTGATGGCTATGAATTGGACAAAGTTGCCAATACTGGATATACATGAGGGTAAGTAGGGTGTTGTTGGTATTAGTGGTTCTTATCATATATATATATATATATATATATATATATATATATATAACATTGATTATGTGTATCGATTATATACATAAATAAATACATATATATATATATATATATATATATATATATGTATATATATGAAGTATTAGAGATAAAACATCGACTTTATTTAGATTGCAGAATGTTTCGGAAAGCACTTGTGTGACTGTGATTAAAATGTTCGGTTTCAATAGAAAACAAATTTAATATCCAATGTTTTGCGTTGAAATCAAAAATATATATCTTTGAGAAGCCGTACTGACGAGTTAAGATTGTTTTGTTTTGTCTTTTAACGAATAAGTCCATAGTGGTTTCATCAGGTTGTTAGTAGTAGAAGCAGTTATGGGTATTTTATCAGTGGTTTTGGTCAAGGGTTGTGGTCTTTTTAAAGACTGGTGGTCATTGTTATCAGGAATTTCTTTAGTGGCAAGCTGAATGCATGTTCTGTAACTTTAATGTTTATCGTAGGAGCAGAAGGATTATGGGGTTACACGTCGGGGTGATTGAGACGCTAACACTATAATTTTTGTATTCCTGATTACTCTATGTTTACTAATACATTATCTTTGTACTTGCATCTAATTTTATATTTTCACCTAGCCCATGAATGTGTACCCTTACAACCTTACACCATAACACCTTGATGTATGTACACACTTATTCTTGACAATAACCCTACCTATACAATCTGGACCCCTGCTTACATATGATATACATTACAAACTTACCCTATAATCACCTCCTGTATGCATATCGAATATTGCGAAAGACACGGTCACGTAGACCCCTTCTAGTAAACACCTGTTTATGGTATAAATATATATATATATATATATATATATATATATATATATATATATATATATATGTATATATGTGTGTGTGCGTGTGTGTGTGTGTGTGTTATTTGAAGGGTCAATCATTTACATCGAGACTCCCATAAATATAAGAAATATCGTCATTGTTTTTTTTAGAGAATGTTTTATGGATACCGATGATTTAGAGAGAATGTGTGCATGATTATTGAATTAAGAAAATAAATGGTAAAGATATTAATTGCTGAAGTTACTATCATAATTATTATTCGATATTCATGATTATCGTTTTTTATGGTTCGAATATTTCATCCGATTACCCAGGTGTCTAAAACCATTCTTTTCAGGATGAAATCGTTTCTATTATATTTCAAAATACAAGACCTTTACAGGTCACAAAGGGATCATTTCCCCCTATTCTAAGAACTTCATTTGGTCAAGGCTCTTGTATATAGAAACATTCATCTTTTAGGCAGCAGCTGTTTCAGAGTCTATGAACACATACTTAGAAACTGGAATCAATGATTAGATAATTCTAAAAAATTGCCAGTCGGGTGGTAATGATCAGTGATCTGAAACTTGGTTCAGTCCCCATTAATTTTTTAGCAATGCACTGATGTCTTATCCCACGCCAAGGAACGCAACCGATGTATCAATATGGAATCCCTATTTTTTCTTAAACTTTTTATTAAATACAAGTTGCAACGTCTTTACCCAAAAAATGAAACCATGATCGGACGTGCAGTTATGAATGGATGTGTCACTTTCTCTTATCAATGAAACAATTGTTATATTTGTCGACAGGAGTTTAGTCGTCTACCAATGAATTACCAGACATTTGACACTTCAACTCAGTTTGCAGGATTTGCTGAGAGAAATACCTCCTATCCACTACTCAAAACTACGGAATCTACGATTGGAACAAACTTATCATTTTCCCTCTCGGAAATTATTTGGTGATAATTCAAATATCGAGAAATTAATCATGGATATACAACCTGCTAATGTACAAGCATTTAGTGAATCTTTGTGAAATAAATGTCATCGATATTATCGGTAAAACAGAGAAAAATAAGTAAAGATTGTTCAATGGTTCTTACCGATTGTACATTCATTAGGAATCTTTTAAGTTAAACAAAATGTACAATCTGTTATGAACCATTGAAAAATATCTACTCATATGAAAAGTCTATAGCCACACTGAAGAGATATAATACAACGAAACAGCTGTCTGTGGATGACACAATAATTAAAGCTCCTCTATTCAGGGTTGAACACTCTTTAAGTGAGGTAACTCATCCATTGTAAGATTGTGCAATGCTCTTTCATAGGGATAGAGCACTCTGGTGGATGGGGAATTTATCCGTAAATAGATATATTGCTTATATTCGGCCTTACTCACCGTCCAATTGTATAGTTCAGAGGTAGGATATCGGCCTCCGGGTCTAAAGCGAAGGTTTGAATCCTGCCTCGCAGTACTGGATAGGATAATGGAAAGTCAATAGCCACACTGAAGAGATGTAATACATCGAAACAGCTGTCTGTGGATGACACAATTTATATATATATATATATGTATATATATAGAGAGAGAGAGAGAGAAAGAGAGAGAGAGGGGAGAATGATGATGCTTTATATATTATACATAAAGACATACATAAGTATATGCTAGATGTGTATGGATGTTCTAGGTGGGTACTCATATGATGTACAATCGACTAAAAGATGGAAGAGACATGAATCCAGCGTTTTATCATATTGAGTCTTATAGTGATCTGATTCCGTGAAACAGTCAGTACATTTGCACTGTCAGGTGGAAACAAGTGTTATATTTTTGAATTAAGAGGATAGCCCGACAGAGTCATAAACTGGATTTTTGATCCGAAATTTTCACTGTATATTGTTCGAACTATGCGAATAATAGAAATATTTAATACATTGACGAGATAGGAGATATTTGGGAAAAAGACATATTTTAGAGCAAATAAATATTTTCCGTTTATTGATAAAACAGCAATGAAGTAACAAGATGTGATAAGTTATCTAATGATGATATATCTTTATATACCATTCTTGTATTATGTGTGTTCCGGTTACTTGTATAAAAACAGTTTATGGTCGAAGATGACAAATCCCCTTCAGACATCTTTCAACCAGTTTGAAGTGAAAATAGTTAACAATAAGATCTAAACGAACTGCAAATAAATATTGTGAAATACATCTATTGAAAATTTAAATAATATCTATACATCAGATTCCTGGAGGCAAACCTATGCAAAATTTCCACAAAAATCAATTTTCAGTCGATATCCCGTTGTCACAACTTTTCCGATGGGAAAATTGAAGGATACTAAAATACTGTTACTCAGACTTTTGATATCTTTTTGGTTTTCCCAATTTACAGTGCAGTAGAGATTCAAAGTTTGGTTTCAAATACACATGTTAAAATCCAAAAGCTCTCATAACTGCAAACACAGATTTGATCACCTGTCGATCCAAACTCGGGTTAATGACAGTCCCCCCACACACACACACGTTTTTTGTTAACAAGATTCAAGTTTTTGAGACTATTTCCCAACCTACACACGATATCATCATTCCAACTTTTCGACATACCAACTCTATCCTACTTCCAGTAAGATACATCATGGGGGAAAACACGCTGCTATTTCAAATAGACATATGCAACGATAAACTCTACTTGCTTACAATTCTGACTTCACTTAAAGAGCTTCTTCCTTGTTTTTAGGGACTGCTCAATTTTAGATGATAGAGTTTAAATAGATAGATATTTGAGAATATGTTGCAACTACTCTGTTTCGGGCCATTGCAATCATCAGCCGACTGGTTGTCTCTGCTTTCATTCCATCATAAAATGTAACAATACAGCTGAAGCTTTTTATTATCTCTCAGCGTTCAAAATTTGTGAGACAAAATGAGGACGGAATATTTCTGAATGAGTTGAAAAAAAAATAGGTTGATTGAATAAATGTATTATTTAGAACAAGTCAGGGTTGGTTTGGATCATTTAACTGAAGGAGAAATGTGAATAATAATGAATCAATAAATTCAATGATATGAAACAAAAAAACGTAAATGCATGGAAAGGAATAAGAACAGAAAAAATGAAAAATTATTGAAAATCAATTGAAAATAAATGAAATATAATTGAGTGGCATTGGGATAAAAGTGAATTAGTTAAGTGAAAATGTAGGGAGAATGTATACAAACTTTTGTGAGTTATTCATTTAATCGATGATTTTGTAGGTTAGGTTTATCAAACCTACATGTTGCCTTAACGATTGTATATCTGATGACAAAGAAAAAGCTCATTCTACCACTTTGTTCTACAACGTCTGCAGTTGTATTTTAGTGTTCAATAGGTATCCATGGTCAAAGTCTCGTTGTTTCTTATTTGTGTGTGTGTGTGTGTGTGTGTGTGTGTGTGTGTGTGTGTGTGTGTGTGTGTGTGTGTGTGTGTTAGATAAGGATACGACGTTCAAGCAAATTGTATTTGTTCAATCGGCACATTCTATGTTGGGAAATACGGAATTTTTTCAGGGAAAAGATTTGAACATTCCTCACAAGGAAAGGGAACTATACACAGTGACAAACGCTTCAGACCAACCAAAATTATGTTATAGAATTTTTTGGAATAGCTATGTGAATAAACATTATCAATAATAACTTTTTTTTGTTAGTGTTCCTCCAATTTTATTTTTTGTTCAAGATTAAAGAACTCTCAGTCAATACATGGTCGTTCATGGCCACGTTCAATTTTTTACGATTCATTCTTTGAAAGAAGTAAAATATTTGTATGCCAGAACGTTTTTTTTTTACTCAGTCAAAGGATGCCTTTAGCAGTCGATGTCAAATCATAAAATATTTAAAGATATTATATAATAGCTATTTGCTCATTCTTCTTAACTTCTTATTGAAACATGTAATCCTCAATAAATAGAGTTTGAGATGATAATATTGGCTGAAAGAATTATTCGAATCAAACCTAATCAAATCGCGTACTTGAATTGGGTGACCCGGTTCAATTATTTTATTCTTCGAATTAAATACTTTTTACGGTATTGCATTAGCAAAGCTCATATTGTGATTTGCTTTTGCCATGCCTCGGTAATAAAACAAAAAATAACAATCAAATACACAAAAGTAGAATATAGATGTGCATTTGGGATCCAGTAGTGAAAGCCTCAGAAAGATTTCACAGGTTGCATGGTCATTTTGGAAGGAAGCTAGAAGCACTCATATTGATGGGAAGAAGAAAGAATGGTTGCATTAAAAGATGTCAATCTTGTCGTGTAGTAACAATCCAGAGTCAATTTGCAGACTGACTAGAAGCACGTCCAATGATGGACAAAAAGTGAATGATGGGTTGCATTGAGAAAATACCAGTCATATCAGATTGAATGCCACTAGATACAAGTAAACCAAAGAATCTCTGCACATACGTAAAACTACAGTACTTTCGATGTTTCCTATCAGGAACGAGGAGAAAGCAAAAAATGTCTCGGAAGGGGGACCGTTATCTGAATGTTCCTTTTTCTCCTTCCGGTATTAATTCCATCTTTATCACTGCCACATCCGGCCGATTCTATTTTATTCCGTTTTTACTTGTGATTACTTGTCCTTTTGTTGAGTTCAGAAGGGATTATTTCCCTTGAATCTGCACAGTAATTATTTCGTGCCCATTCTCAAGAAGGCACCTAGCTTCTACATTTGTATTTCTTCCGTATGACTGGAAATCGATGCTCTCTATCCAAATAAAATATTCCCTTTTCTCCATCGATGCTTTCTTCTTATGCTTGGATATTTGGGAGATAATATTGTTGTTATTTAGATCTTCAATGAAGTCCTGTGTCCATTCAGTTCAAAGACACGTTTTGAACGATGGAGGCTTTTATTTGAATGAATCATTAATTCTATTGTTAAAGATACTTTCCAATACAAATAATCACACAATTTGGCTTCATCAATTCATAAATTTCGAATGAAACAGTACTGAAAAAGCCCTTTTCTCAAATAAATATCATGCCACGTAAGCGAAAAAAGGTAAGAATTCAAAATTATGAATGAAAAGTAAAGAAAAAATGGCTTTGAACGTTAGAAGAATAAGAGGTAGTATGAACATTGAATACTGAGGATTTTTAAGCTTTTTTTGTGCTATTGAATGGTTGAATATTGTGTGTGTTTATGATTATTTTTGAACGGGGGATTTGAATGATGTTTAGCCCATTACAAGATTTTATGATCTTGTTGGCTTATCTCATTTCATATTGTGTCAGAATCAATTTGGATCGGTGGTTGATATTTTGAAAGTATTCATACGTATTGAGTATGATTGAATAAAACGATTTTGAATTCAGTATGTTATTGCACGAAACTTAATATCTCCATTATGATAGCAATAAGTTCAAGATTCATTCCATCTAATTTTATATAGATGGAGTTCACTGTTTGAATCCACGTGAAAGTCAGCATTTTGAATGCCAGTTCCCCAGGCAGAGAATTCACCCTGCTCTGCAGATAACCATAAGACACTTGATGTCTTCCCTATTCGATCTTGTAAGATACTAAAATGAGCTTAATGGATTATGAATTCATAAATTTTTCCTAAGGATACATACACATACATACATAATGTCTCTATGAATGCATGCACATGGGTATTTGTGTTTGTGTGCGTAATTTTGTTGTAATTGTGTCTGTATGTGTGTGGTGTGTGTATATGTGTGGGGGGATGACTGCTTATTTGTAGAGTAATTATTTTGCTGGGAATTAAAGTTAATCTGTGCTAATCATTGATTGTAATTGAACTTGGCAGTCAGTCTGAGAATCAATTTTGTTTTATGAATATTGAATTATTGCAGATTAAAACGTTACCGTTGTATATAATGCAGTCAACATAATGATTTTTTATGTGTCCAGACTTAAAATACAATAAAACCGAAAAAAATTGCTTATTTAGGTGAGATGACCTGACAGACACCGATTTTTGGCCATATTCAGCCATAAAGGGATATAAAGTAAAAAAGAAAATGAAGGAAAGAATGGAGAAAATGAAGAAGAGAATGGAAGACAAAGATAGTATGGGGAAAAATATGAAGAAAGAAAAAATCCAAAAACAGGGGAAGGTAAAAAAAGCAAGAGGGGAAATGTGACGAAGAATGGGGATAAAAAGAATGAATGAAAGAAAGAAAAAGAAGGAATGAAAGGTGAGCCACGATAGACATAGGATCTTTTTTTTTTTTTTTGAAAAGCAAATATACCATCATATTATTTCCATTCGGATAACAATAGTGATTCGTTGAAAACATATTCTGAAATTTTCTTCACTCCCAAAATGATTAATCATGATTGTTCTGGATAACTGCTAAGATCTCAAACAACACCAGAAGGTAAGGTAAAGCACATAGAACATTCCTGTTGATGAGCATATAAGCAATACTTGCTGAGCAGGACTCAATGTATTGTCCAGAAAAACGTCCACTAGTAGTATTACATACAATAGCATATCGATTTTTGAGATGAAAGATACGAGTCAGAATTCGAGAATAAAAAATCCATTGCACTCTCTCAAAGTCTATCAGATTTCTACACTGATTTCGCATGTTATCGTATTTGGTTAACTTTTACAAATTTTGCTACATGGTTAGCGGTGTTGCCTCAACAGGTGAAGCGTGGGTCCTTTTGGAAACACCACATTTCAAAGGTCCTGACCAATTTGGATTAATTATCCATAACTTCATAGTTTTATATTGATATTCTCTCAGAATGTCAATCACTTGTCTGCTTCACGCCATATCGGTCAACTAAAATGTTCTGGCTGATACATAAATCATTCTTCAAGCCTTTTGAAGTTTCACCTAATTGAGTTATATCCGGACCCCATTGGCTCCAGATAGATTGTACGATGAAAGGGAGAGTTTTATGCTGCCTCCTTTGCTACCAATGACATCATGAAAATGGGAATGGAGATAAAATCTCGAAGAATAGAATCTAACATTTATTTTCACTCATGTTCAACGGAACAACCAAGGGTAGCCAAGCATTATATGTAAACTCTCTCTGCAGTGTAACATTAGATTATGAAAATCGAAAATAGTTTGTACAGTTGTCAACTACAAAAATCTCGTTTGATTGAACATGTCTAATCGTCACCCTCTTAATGTCCGCCGTTGGACAAATTTACCCGGGTGCCCATCGGTTGTTTGCAATTCTTGCAACTCAAGTAGCCCCTTGACATTTGAATTTTTTAATTATTTTCATCATTCTCTGACCAGTGTGTCTCCTCTAAAGTCATTATTTTCTCTCATTCAAAGAAGCATTTACTTAAAATATTATAAAGTTACTCAGAACTAAGCTAAAAAGGACATGTACTCAAACATTTTACATTTATCTAAGAGTGTGACGGTTGGAATAGATGATCTCCCTACGATAAGGATCTGAATTCCTATTTCTTTTCTCTTTCGAATAAAGTCATTACAGTCTATCATTAGGAATACCATCTCAGTTAAAAAGTTTGAAGATCTCTCTGCATTTAAGTGAAAATGACTTTAAAATCGCTTCAGTTTCTTTCATATTTCAATTCGATTATCCTATCATTTACTCTCCTGCAAATAAAATCATTATTCTATTATGCAATGATGCATTACACTTAAAATCTTGGAAAGTTATTGTTCGCTAAAGTGGGATAAACGTACACACTTACACACGTTGCCTTCATAATCTAAGAATTTGATGTGTCATATTAACAAATTTCACCAAACTATGTAATTCTTTTTCTTATTTTTCTACAACTAAAACCATTATTCTTAATTATTTAAAAAAGTTTCAGACTTTGACATTCAGAGATTAAACGTGTGCTAATGGCAAAGATCTTTCAAATTATAACTCAGCCCGAATTCCTATCATAATAAATATCTGATGAGTAGCAGTTTTAAAATCAAAGCTTAAAAAAGTCAATGCGTAAAATGCCCAGGGATTTGGGAATGTTTAATTTGGAATTTTAATCAATTTTATTTTTCTCATTGTAGACAAAGCAAAACACACTTAGAAATCACAGATTTCTGGTTGTGTTCCTATAGAATATTGCTGCAGCTCATTAATTATGCAATTATTTGATTTATATTTCAAACTTCAGGTTAGGTGTGAGATGCCATTTATTTTCCAAATTCAGCTCATTGAATTCTAAGCTAACTATTTCTGTAAATTACGTCGAGATGTATAGCTAAATAGTTAATCGTCAAATGTCTTTGGTTAATAAAACATTCGAAACCAGTTCTGAAAGGAAATTCCGCTAGATATACGACAGAAATAGTCAGTTGCAGATGAATATATAATCAATCAGATATAACACCTTTCTGGCTCGTTTCATATTCAACAGCCAGTTGAATAGGCTACAGAGTCGATGTTTTGAATTGAAAAGTATATTTGTCGGTTGTTTATGCAATAGAAATTTATAATTTGAGTGTATTCTCAAAAATTACGTAAGGACACTACTTTGATAAACTCTACAATGTCATTTTTAATTGACTTAGGTGTTTCCTTTGGCTTTTCTGGGAATTGCGAATATGTACGATGGTTATTGCGATGAGCAGTCAGTTTGTATGAAATGTGAGAAAGTTGAACAAACAACACAGACTTGGCTCTTGAATATATAGTTTTTTCTTATCTTTCTTATTAGATTTCCCAGGGAGGTTAAAAAATTATGAATACAAGCGTCGAAAAAGAATAGTCACTAAAACAAATTATTTTCTCTTCAATAATAAAGAGCCATAAGTGCAATGATATGCCCACTGAACATGATAGTTGTAACAGGAGGGAGAGGAAGAGTGGAAAAAGAGCAAGTAATGTTTCTTTGAGTCAAAGATATGGAAATATTTTGGAAGCATTATTTTCAAAGGACATTGTGAACGGCCATCTTGTCGGTATGGAGCTATTTTTGTGTTTATGCAGATCTTGCATTTTCTGTTATGACAATATCAGCAGTTGGTGGAAAATTTGATCGGAATGAATATCACACATTCAATGAGGGCATGACCTTTGATGACGTCACACTTCCTCCCCTTATATCCGTCGTTTAATAGAACTGGGCTAGACAACAGTATTTCAGAGATGTGTGAAAACGTTGTGGTGAATTTGGGAACTCGACGTGTCTTTTGTTTTCCCAACAGAAATATGTCAAGACTGGAGATCATAAATCATTTCTTTATCACCAATAGATATTTTCCCAGTCAATACACCGCTTTCTTTGACAAAACTGCCAACTTATCCCTCAAAAGATTTTCTAACTCCAGATCTAACGCCCACCCTGCAATTTCGACATAACCAAATATGATAAATTCACTGTTACAAGCATCAATATATCACAATACAAAACTACTAATATGCAACAAGGGGGTGGAATTTACTCAAAATATTGAATCAATAAAACACGGAAAACATTTTCACTGGTAACCAAAGTCAGGACTGGTGTGATTAATCATTTTCCTCAATCGTCAAAAAGTTCCTGTCTTGGCTGGAGACGACGTTCCACATGATACTCGTAGAAAACGAAGTCAACATATAAAAGGCATCATAATTATCCCCAGCAGATATTATATGGATGCATCTGCAAGACTAACTTTTGCTGTCAGCATGTATACTATACAATACAACCACATAACTCACCAACTTACTGATCTAGCTTGTATAGACCTATAAAGTTGTTGGCTCGTAGCACATTCAAGATTGGGAATCTACTTTTGGTCGACATAAGAAACCGGATTGATTAATCAGTGGCTTTGGGGCATACGAAACAATTCAACCATCTGACATAGCTAGCTATTCTAACAGGATACATTGCGTACATCTCTCATAAAGAAGTTTCACCTCACTATGCTCAGGATTACAATTTTTTGTAAGCATGCTAGAAATAAATGCAGAACTGTCTGAGCTGTAGTTGGGGGGCATACTGCACACCTCAGCCATGTAACTCGAAAGGTCAGTAATTTGACTAGATATATATTCTTAAATCCACGCTGTATGCACCCAATACAACAAAACAGTGTGCATTGGCTTTTGGGACAGTGAAAGTGCTAAGGCTAACTTACGTAAGCTGATTTCATCGCAGACCAGGGAAAGCGATTGTTATTCTAAACATGCTGCTACAGGGGCCATTTTCGTTCGATACAAGGCCTTTATAATCAACTAAGAGATAAACAGTTCAGTTAGGAAATATATTAATTGCCATGAAACAACATACTACAATAAATCTTTGACCATATCCTCTGACAACAAAAATAGAAGGAAATAATCTACTATCGTCAGTTGGATATAAAATGTATAAATCAGGTACATCAAATCTCATATCTCACAAATACATTCGAAAAAGAGGATATGGCTTTACATGTCTTTTAGATATATTCACTACGAATTTTTGTCACTTGTTCCTATTCAATGGAGTGTCATCTTATGATCCAAGCAGCCAGAAGTTATTTGATACTTCACTTAATTGTGACAATAGACAACAGAGACATAGATACGACGATAGTCGTTCAAGATTACACCAATATGAAAAATGGGCTACACAGAGAGGAGCATATTTCGGGGTGAAATGATTTCAATTTGAGTAAGATACTTTTTGAGTTTGTATGTTTGAATTTTCCCTCGTCGGAATTGACTTTAGAGACAGTGAAACTTTCGTATGAAACTCAATTGATATTTTTAATCTAACTTTTGCAAAAAGGTTCAAAGTTCTTAGTCATTTTTCTGCGTCCTTCCAAAACAGAATGGAAGAGGAAAAACCTCAGAAACAGAAAGAGATGACTTGAAACAAACATGGAAAACTATCATTAGAATCGAATTCAAGTTTGTCAACCAACTATGCATTGTATATACACACACACACACACACACATATATATATATATATATATATATATATATATATATATATATATATATATATATATATATATATCAACCTACTTTCAGTCTTTGGAGTGAATTCCTTATTGCAAATATGGAATGATGATTGATTGTCAAATGCTAAATGCAGGTAATTTTTTCTAAATTTTTCTATTCATAATTGAAAATTGTTGGTGTGGATAGAAAATTCGTTATTAACATGTAAAATGACGTTGTTCGCTTAATGGAAAACTATTGGAATGTCAACAGCAATGTGTCACATATCTTGAATTATTAAATTAGTCCAAAGTGGGTAAAAGGATGAATGAACTATAGCAAGAGAATATAACAACAATTTCATGCCCGTTAATTGTGACAGTTCATAAAACATAACGGTTAATCAAAATTAGTTGAAAGCTTGAATAGCGTATACATACGAAACAAGCTTTTGTAACCTTTTTTTCTTAAACCACTCCCAATAAAAGCATGTTTCAAGCGTTGCCCATACCGTTGTTGTTTTTAAATATCAATGAATATGCTTTATCTCTCTTTATTAGTGGAGTTTTGAATCATACGCCCATGTCTTTCAATTTTTACCTATGTCTCTTTCCAGATATTTGTGAACTTGTTAAATTGACTTCTTTAGCCGAGGTGTCTTTTCTTTAAGATTCTGTACGAGGATTCAATCTCACAGATAGACAGTAACTACGTTGCAAATTTCATTTAAACATTTTGTGCTTTTAAGACTTCAGAAAAAAACAAAGAGCACCATTGATTTTGTTTGAGATTGGCAAATCTGTCTATAAAATTAATCAAGGTGCCATGAATCCCATTTCTTTTTATTCTGACGAAGCCTATTCATAGAAAATCAATTTTTTAAAGAATTATTCATTTTTACAAACTTTTATATTGCAAGGGGGTATTCTTACCGTTGGACTCAATGAACTACTCCTGTATAAATATTTTTTAGGGAATTTGTGTCAAAAAGCGTTGTTACTGAGTTCAATGCAGCTCTGGCAACAGAAGACTGGTTGGTTCCCATAGTTTACATTAGTATCGTTTATCTTTACTTGACTAAGCTAAAACTCATCAAATGTCTACCAGTAATAAAATGTTCCCGCCTGGTCGTAATGATAGTTGACATAAAACTTGCTATCACACACAGAGAAAAACTTCAATGTCAGTTCTATATAAATCGAAATTTTATCCAAGCAATGAATAACGCTGAACGAAATCCCTATCCGTGCAAATTTGTTTACAAGGGTTGTTATCAAGTACAAAGTGAAATTCAGTGTTGTAATCATTTCATTTGAACCTCATAGATTGATCAACATAGCACAATCATCAATTAACATAAATAGATCCCAATAAAAAGATAAAAAACATTGAAGAAACACCGATTCTAGACTTTTTAGATCTCAATTTTTTTTTGATGATGAATCAATGATTTTGATCATGAAGACTAAACGAAATATCAACCTTCAAAAACAAGCAAATCCCAATAATCCTAAAATGTACAATATATAACCAATGCATCCTCCCGAGAGTCACTTGTGGAGCTGAAACATGGAACCTAACCGAGAGAATGACCTACAGACTGAGAATCATGCAACGTGCACATGATAGATTCACGCCAAACCTAAAATGGAAAGATTGCAAGTCAGCACAGTACATCAGGGGGGAAACAGGTGTCTGGGACATCATAGAGGCTACTCGAAAACTTAAATGGCAATGGGTTGGTCACGTTGCAAGAATGGCAGACGATTGATGGATATTGTAATTCACATCATGAATCCCAAGAAATCACATTCGAAACCAATGCATGAAGAATGCAAAAAGGAGAGAAGAACTAGACAAACTCAGAAAGTGCAGGCCCTACGACGCCAAAGATAATGAAAAATAGCAAATCCTGTGGATGGTGTATGTCCAACGACGGACGATAAAAAACTGATGATGACTAACATTTAAATGCTCAAAGTAAAATGCAAATTATCTTTAAAAAGTACGCTAATAATTATGAATGCATTTGTCTTGCTGAAGTCGTTTTATAGATGATCTGTTTTTTTGTATCCGAGAAAATTCCCTCTTCTAAACGACGTTGTTACTGGGAACCACAATGGATGGTAATCACATTCACAAGAATATTTATCTTTGCTTTGGGGTAATTTCATAATAATTTAGATGCCATGTGAATATTTTGACAAATTCAGAGTCACTGATCTCTCTGTATAGCGATTGAAAAAGATGACCGAATTGATAAAATAAACGACCATGTTGTCAGTTTCTTAATAAGTGAAGAATTGATGAAGTATTTCAAAATTAACATCTACAAAGTTCAAGAAAAACAAGTGTGTTGCAATGATGGTTCTTGCATGTTAGTAAAAATATTAGAAATTGATTTCATTATATAAACATGGCCGGATGAGCAAAATTACAGTGAGTTCATTGATGTTCGTCAAGAGATAATTTCGTAGAAAAGTCACAGGTGTGGCAAAAACTGATGAAGAAAAGGATAAACTGATGATTCAATCTAGAATTCTGACATTCATGGCAGGTTATAACATCCATTGTGTGGGTGTTGATTGGCTGTAATATCCAATTCAATCCGCTTTTTTGTGGAATCAGTCAATTGTTTTGATAGAGGATATATTTCAGGTTAAAAACTCAGACAAATCGTTCCTTTTCTCAATCCTCATTTTTTTGGTAATCTCAGTAGACAGCTTTCGTGATGAACGAACGTTTATCACAATAAAATGTTAGACAACATCCAATCACAAAATGCCCAAGGCACATTAGAGGGTAAACAACCGAGATATTGTGAGAAAAGAAAAGAAAAAATCAGTAAAAAAAACACTCAACTATATGGTCAGGGTAGTTTTATAATATATCAATAGAGTTTACTTTCAAGTGATAAATATATCAAATGGTAATATATTCAAAACGGTACCAACAGCGAATGCAAAAATATTTTTAAAAACTAGAAACAGGACATTTGCACTTATAAAACCGACAAATTGCTGGAACTAAGTGCCTCTCAAGATGTCCACTCCTGACCGACATAACATCAAGCAATCAGTGTTGAAGTTTACAAATATCCATGGCAACCACAAAAATCTTGAAAAACAAAAAAACAAAACCATTTTGTTAATGATCAAATCAAGCAAATAGAATATCCATCTGAGGGGTATTTAAAAAGTTTTCCCTCATTTGAGTGTTTTTTTTTTTCTTTTCAACCAAATATTTACAATCCTGGCACATTTAGATTAGATCAGTTGTTGAGTATATAACCCTGGATCACACCATAACTATTAAATACAACTTGTTGATGTTTGAAATCAGATAAAAGCCTGTTATCTGAATGCTGATTCCAAAGTCATGAACCCTTTTTATCTATTTTGAACTTCGATTTAACATCAGGATCCTAACCTCAATCTGACTTAATCCTGTACTTAGCAGTTACATACATATACACATACTTAAATACGTGAACTCTTGAGAAAAAATGTGTTCCTGTCCAGTATCTTGTTTGTATTAAATATGGAAATGTTCGACGATCAAATTACAGAACACATCGATAAGTATCTTTAAACAATACTTGGTCAATTTATAAATATTCATAAGTATTGGACTCCAAAGTGTTCCAATTAGGCCAATTAATTCAAGTTTACGGATTAGAGTTGGGATGGCTCGCTAAAGGAGCAAATTGTTCTGAACATAATATTCCTTTGAGTCTACATAAGGGAAAATACATGCTGTGGAAGCAAAATCGAAGAAATGAAGATGTATATTTCGACTGCATTTGGGTATTCTTTCAAGTGGAGTACTCACCAGGGGGGAATATCGTGGGAATTGCTTTGTGGTAATTTATAATATAAGAGATATTATGGCTGCCAACGAACAAGCCAGGAATAATGACATCCGGGGATTTCAGAAGTGATCAAATGAATTCTCAAACCGCTTATAATGAGAGGCCACAGCTATATGAGTTGGAATGAGCTTAAAAGATGGAATATTAGGATAGTAGTATTTTGTTGGTGATGTTTGTCTTGAAATATGCGTTGGCTCATCGAACAAGAAAAAAGAAACCATAAGTTTTAGCGGAAATTTGATGTGGGATGAATATGCGAACATTCCAACGCAAAGAAATTACAGTAATTTCACCCTATGAAATTGGAATTAGCATCGATCCTAAATTAATACTCCTAGTGTCAGATCAAGGAGAGTTATGTCGATATTAATTTGAAAGTAGTTCTCTAAAGTAATTTGACAAGTTTTAAAAAGTTTTACGAACTTCCATTCATTATGAAATATTTGGAATATTCAAAAGATTTGATATTTTTGTAGATCTCAGCCTCCAGCTGATACAGTTTCATGAGTTCTCCAAGAATTTTGCAAATGTTTATCCTTTGCCTTTTAACTGTAACCCTATACCATTCTGGAATGATCTTTTTTGTGAGTGCTGGTAGTGTTCCTGTCGGAATAGATGTATATGGCAACAAATCTTAATAATCATTTTTCGACAATAAATCAATGTTAATTATTTGTTCGGGGAAACACAAATGTTTGTCTACCTCACCAAAGGGGGCAATATTTACTGCACGTTCTTGTCTCAGATTTCATAAACATACACACTTACTACAGAAAAACTGGGTAGAGTGTGTTGCATTGCTTTCCTATTTGGTCTTCAATGGTCGTCATCTGACCAAAAAAATTATGATGAACAATTACACATCGAAATGTCATTGAAGTTGTACCATGGTGATGAATAATGGTTGATCGAATAAAACGTTGGTAACTCATTGATCAGACCCACATATGAGGCAACGAAGTTAATGGTGAAAGAAAATGTTCATATACTGGCTATTACGAAATGGTGATATGCAAGCCATTGCAAAATGGTAATATTCTGGCCAATACAAAATGGTGTTATTCTGGTTATGAGAAAATGGCACTGAGGGAGTCGTTAGAAAAACAAAACCCAATAAAATGTAAGGAGACACTGACCAGGGCAATGAAAATATGGTCAACTGTCTGTTGGTATTTCGAAAAATGATTTCACGCCTGTCATTCTGAACATTCTTTAGATGAACCTGAAAGCATTATAATGAAACCTGAATAAGTAACAATCATCTTTAAGATTAGGATTCAACAAAGACCTCTATTATTATTTGGAAAATTTGGATTATTTCTTCAGATATGTCTGGTGTCTCAGAATGAAGTGACAGTATGTCTCTTGAACTGACTACTTCGCTTCTAACAGTGCTGTACACTGTATTATTTCATTTCAACTTAACACGAAGTGGTCTGTGAGACGAGAGTGTCAGTTAGCACACTATCGTTTGAAACGTGCAAAAACCAAGTACCCCATCAATCTATATCAGGCATATTGAAAAAAACTAACTGACTGCCCAAACTCTGTCTGGTACAAGGGCGCGTTTCAGAACAGCATAACATGAGTAAATATGCGTGTATCAGGTCATTGTCATAGAATATATTCTTTTGTAAATATACCGATTTATATATAATCGATATTTGTCATTGGAAACTTGATAAGACGTTTCTATTTCAACCCTTCTCAAGGCCTACATTCGCTTAATTAGGCTGTGCGTCAATTACGTGGTATACCACACCAATGGTATCGACCAAACGAGGTCCTATTCCGATCAAAGTAGAGTTTAAATGTGTTTAAAAGACAATATATGATTGCCATAACCTTTGAATCGTCTGGTATGCATTTAAGATTTCGACCCAATTATTTGGGGCTGATTTTTTATCAGAAGCAAAACCTTCACAAGCCAGTTTTTACCCTCAAAGAGTAGAAGGAGAGCAATTCCCATGTCGAATAATGGAAGGCAATTCCGAAAGGTACACTTGCAGATGCAGTATGATATCAAGGTTTTATCGTTTGTTTTCTCTATTGAATGTTGAGATGAATATCAATGAAATCATTGCTTGGCAAAATCACGAAAGATGAATACATTCATATTTTACCTCTCTTCCTCATAAATTAGAAAACTGAATTGTTACAGCAAGGATCTACGTATCGAAGTCCACGCTCAGTAACAGACCGTTGACAATAATAGAAGACATTACTGTGAAAAAAATTAAGCCACATACATACACATACACACAACCACATACACATATGCACACACACAAAGACAGTCAGACACACAAACACACACACACACACATATATCTTCATAGCTTCAAGCAGTGAATATTAAAGTACTTTTTTCAAAAAGAATTAGTGCTGATTCCACATATTTCCCGATATCTTTTGATGTAATTCACATTTTTTTTCTTTTAAACAAATATTTCGTTCCTATTGTACAATGTGTGACTTTTCCCTTGTTTGGATAATCGATTTTTTACCATGTAGCTGTTAATATACTTTGTTAATACTGGAATGAGAGATTGTGTTACCATGATATTCTAAACATTACAAACCTTGTCAATTCACTGCAGATGTTAGGAATTGAATATGAAATAATCAATCGGATATAGTTACAAACGCACTCTCACGTGCATTTACAACCAAGCATACACACACACATAGATATGAAGATGCATATATATGTGTGTGTGATATCAGCTACGAAAATCTGAAATTGATGATTGAAACATTGAACAAAGTCTAGTGATCGAATTGAATGATTTTTCACAATTCCATAACTGAAAATATGTTATCAATAGCTTGTTCCA
>OY735219.1:17170031-17390031 GCA_963457665.1 Thysanoteuthis rhombus | reverse complement strand
GAAACAATGTAACTAAAATCTTTGGGAACACGTCATGGAGAATGATTCCGCTACAACGCTCATTCATCATTATTAATTTTTGAGAAAATTTACTTTTCACTTTTGTTGGTTTCCTCATCTTTCCCACTTTTTTCGCATCTTTTATTCATCATCCTATTTCTTCTCTCACACTTTCCCTTCTTCGTATTTCTTATTCCCTTCTTCCTATTTACTTTTACTAATTATGCACTCTCTCTTTCTTAATCTATTCTCCGTCCTCTCTACAAATACTCATTCTTCTTCCAACATCCTCTATTTCGTATTTTTATCTCCATCCTGTATTTTTTCATCGAATCTTCTTCTTGCTTCGATGTTATTTTTTTCTTTTTTCCCCACATTTTTACTTCCCTTCTCTCTATTATTTTTCCCTGTTCATATTATATCAATTTTTTCGTTCCTAATTCGGACACAACAATTCATACACAACACGTCCTCAAATTGACAACTGCCCTGAAAGCTATGTTTTGCCGTTCATTTTCCAGCTTTTTCTTTATTTATCTGATTAACCCCATAAATTAGAATAGAGGGAATCCGGTCCAATTCCGGGAAAAAAAACTGGTCCCTTGCCAATAACGGGAACAATGACTGCATTTTTATTGGACACAGATTTCAAGCGAGTTATACTTACTGTTTTTTGCCAAAAGGAAACATAAAAGTGTATTTTTTTTAAATTAAGGCATCGTCCAATACAAACCATAATAGAAATGTGGAAGATCAGGTGTTGTGTCTATCTTTCAAGCGAGAATAGTTCAATCAGTTTGAAAATTAGGGACAGGAATCTGTGATTTTACTGATATTTTTAGAGAATCTAAATATGAGAAAAAGCCAATTGGATATTCGGGAATAAGTAAACTTGGATTCAAATCCACAACTACCCCCATATATATATATATATATATATATATATATATATATATATGTGTGTGTGTGTGTGTGTGTGTGTGTGTATGTGTGTGAGTGTGCAAACACATAGGAGCACATAATATGTCCATCAATTATTTCCACACTTACATAAGCATCTCCAAATCTTGTTTCAGTACTTTTTCGGCTTTATATTTGATATGTTGTCAAAATTGTGTCAGTTGTGAAGAAGATGTTTGGGGTTTTCAAATTGAACCTTTCGAAGTGTATCAAATACTAGCTTTCACCCCCAATATATATATATATATATATATATATATATATATATATATATATATATATATATATATATATATATATCCAGGAGGGACTTGACCACTATTAAGCCTTGCACCTATTCAAGATATGATATTCAGCTACCTTGCTCCCAGATTCATGTTGTCCTAACTTACAACCTGACGTGGCAATATCTCTAATGTGGGATGTCAAAGGGTTGTTGTTTCTCCACCACTTCTGTTTATTATAAATCTCCTTACATTAGCAGCAGAGAATGTTACACTTGGCACTGGAGTCAAGCATCACCCAGTCAGTAGTAAAAGGATATGAGAACGATATCACAATAACAACAGTTCTGTCCATCATGACCAGTCAATCAGTCCGTAAGTGGGATGATAAAAAAAGGCGAAATCACCAGCGAAATCCCTCTTCAACATTCAAGGTGAGATCATTCCATCTGTTGAAGATAAGCCAATATAATGCCTGGGTAAGTGGTCTTCAAAAGATGAATTCAACAAGAGAAACAGCAAAACTCCGTCCGGCAAGGTATTGAGCAAACAAAAGGATGGAATGTCAGGGGCAAACAAACAATGATCTGGCCACCATTGTGATTTGAGGGTCGAAACATCAGAATGAAATCTGTATATCAAATGACGACATCAGCCTGTACAAAGAAAATGAACAAACAGAAACACACCTTCACAATTATATATATATATATATATATATATATATATATATATATATATATGCATATACATATACGTATATATATATATATATATATACATATATATATGTATATATATATACATATATGTATATATTTGTATGTATATATGTATGTATGTATGTATATTTATATGTAAGTGTGTGTATGTGTATATATATATATTTGTATGTATGTAAGTATCGTACAAATTTTGAATTTTACATTTTTCCGTTGTCAGAAATCAAGAATTCGACTGACAAGAAAAATAAAGACTGCTGTGCATAGAAGAAGAAAAGAAGAAGAAGAAGAAGAAGAAGAAGAAGAAGAAGAAGAAGAAGAAGAAGAAGAAGAAGAAGAAAGAAGAAGAAGAAGGAGAAGGAGAAGGAGGAGGAAGGAAAGAAGAAAAAGATCAAGAAGAGAGGGAAAGGAGGAAAGAGAGAAAATCTGATGATTGAAAAGGACATTTATCTCATATTCAGAAAAAATAATGCAATACAGATTTAGATTCTGTTCTTCACAGAATATGATTAAGTCATTTGATGGTCAAAAGTGTAATTAGATACATTGCCTTGTGGACAAAGGAATCTCAATAAAACATTTTTCAATAACGTTTATCTGATTGATATTAACCCCAGACATATGTTGCATACTGAACAAAGAAACACGCCCACACTTTTCTATTTTCAATTTACTTTCAATAATATCTAGGTATCAACGGAATAATTACATTGACGATGCTTGCATTTTCAACGAAAATAACATGCTTCATTTAATTTGAATGTAATTCTCATGCTATTGGCAACGAGATTTGGAAAAGAATCTCTCGTCTAATTATCTTAAATTTAAATTACTCTCAAAAACCTCAACGAAAATCTGGCTTCTTTTATCCTATAAAACACGTAGAATGGCTTCTACTACGTGAGGGATGACCTCAAATTAGTTTTTGGAGAACATAAATTCATTTACCGTTGGCATATTACTGACTATCTCCTTTGAAATAAATAATGTAGTCATTGAGGCACCCAAAAATTGTTACAACAATCTTATTCAGCACCTCCACATATTGTAGCTACGAAAACGACTAGATTAACACATATAATTCCCGTTTGTACCAGCACCCATCGTTTAATTTGATCCTTTATTTGTGTTAGTTAGACACCATTCCTTTTCATGCACCAGAGAAATATCTATTCCTTTCCCCAGAAGAAACTACGTAGTAATCTATTGTGAACAAATACGATTTCATTGTATTCGTACATTCAGTATTTTTTTTTCAGTCAATAATACCCTGACTTCGTGACATAATCGAAATGTAGGTCCCATTCAGTCCTTAGAGGGATATTAAGCTAAGCAATCACGACGAAATACAAATGTTTGGAAATAGAAACAATACATTAGAAATTGCAAGAGAATATGAAACTATGATTGATGAGAAAAACTTTGAATTGACAAACTAGACAAGTTCAAAAAGTACTGAATCTGCGACAACCACACCAGAAAAGTCTGATTAATTTTTGAGAAGATCTATGTCCAATGGCAGTCGCTAAAAGGCTACTGCTGATGATGAAGATGATGATTATGATGATATTGATAGAGATATAGTGATGAACAAACTCACAGATTCGATGAAATATTCATTACGGAAGAAACGTCGGAATCGTATAAAACTCAATTCCTTAGTGCAAATATTCAGTAAAAAAATGTTGGAACAGATCTGTGATAAAAACCATCTGTGATACCCAGAGAATCGCTGATATTTTGGATACAAATGACGCAGAAATCTGTTGCAGAGTAAATAAAGCATAAGTATAACGATTTGCAGTTGAAATCTTTCCAAAGTTTCGTGAGCAAACAACATTGATTATAAATTTCATTAAAAAATACAAATTCATTGTATTTGATAGAATTTCTCAGTTCTTAAATAATGAAGGGTGATATATAGTTTTTTCAAGAAATTTCTAATTAAAAATTTCCGGGAAATCTTTTTCTTCGTATGATGGCTCCTCTCCCTCAACTTATTTTATGATTTGTATATATTCAATTACTGGGGAAAAAAACAGTTTTCACACATGTATAGAGATAGGTCGATGATAAACTAAATTCTGCTCATCCTGTTGAAAAAGCAACACTGGGGCATCGATAGCAAAGGATTATTTAAAGAAAAATGAAGAATATTGCTCTTCTTAGCAAGTTCCTCTCTCCATTTGTCAACCAGTATGCATGGCTATTTCCCGTAAAGAAAGATAAAGCATTGCATTTCTCCACAGAGACATGTTTTCATCATTATGATACATTCATTTCCCTCTGTTTGAGAGTTTTTTTATTCTTTCATTTACTTTTGAAAATTGAAAAGTATGTTATTATAACAAACCAATCGTTATTCGTTTTTTTTTTTAAATTACAGCACTGGTGAACGTTCGATATATTTTTGTTGTTTTTATCGTTTTTATTTCAACAATTTTTTCACTTGCAGATAGCCTTAACTAATAGATTATTTGCCAATCAAGTGACTTCCAGTCTTTAGGAAGAAGCTGTCGATCCCACTTTATTTTTCTTGTCTTTTAACGCTTAAATCCTCGCGTATGGCCTGTCAAACAGCTACCAAATCTCGATGAGTGATCGTACTAACGTTTTTTTGCTGAAAAAGTCATGTCTAATTGTTTCGGTTTGTTTTTTATTCAGCATAAGAAGATATTTTACCATATATCAGTTAAATAATGACACAACTAAATTCTGCAAATGGAATTATGACCTTTTCCGTGTGAATTATTTCCAATAATTTTTTTAAACGTTTGATTTCAATTTTTTCAAATTTTCAGACCTGTCAACTTAGTTGCGTCGAAAATATCGATTAATTATTTATTTCAAAGGAAAAAATCTATGCTGTGCTTAATAAAAATAACTTTTTTTACAATAATATTGACTTTGTCCCTTCTAACATGAACCAAAAAAATGTTTTACTTTTTAAAATAAGAGAGTGAGAGAGAGGGGGGAGAAAGAGAGAGAGAGAGAAAGAGAGAGAAAAAATAACATACATACCTCATATGTTCGATACTAGTGACAGGGATCACTGAGAAATTCGAGGAACATCGGTTCGTTGGGGTCCGTTGCATTATCCTCAACAGTATGGATCTCAGTTTTTCTCAGTTCAAAAGCCACTCATCAACTATAGTGTATAGATTGGAATGGGTTTTGTGCATCAGCGTTGGTATAATTCCGTCTGGGTATCAAACATTGATAAGATTTTGTTCCAGTTTGTATAATCAATCTTCTCAGAGATTGTTGATGATATTAAAAATTACACGCATCCATTATTACACAGTCGTGTACAGATACTTGCAATGAAAAGAGCCTTATTTTACATCCATTAGCCGTGAGGAGGTGAGTCTTATCTCTTCTCAGAGCCTATACAAAGTATGTCTCAAACGATTGAGCTATTCTGATTAACTCGAGATCTCAGCATTACTTCGATTTATGTTGGGAACAAATCTGAGTGGGCATTAGTGCGCAGGATGGAACGGAAACCGTCCTGCAGGCTTACTCTGACAGCATTTGAACGCCATTGCATGAGATATTGGCGTATTTCATGATCAATTTTTGAGTAGAAGAAAAATGAATGCCGATTTTTAAGGTCGTTATGCAATCCCCGCTTCCAAATCAGCTCACCATGATCTCCCTAGGAATATTTTCAGCCTAATTGGCCAAGTGCCAAATCCAACTATGTATATATGTATATATATATATATATATATATATATATATATATATATATATATATATATATATATATATATATATATATATATATATATATATAATGCCATGTAAAAGATGCTGTTTTGTAAGTTATGGCAAGTGTAAAACATTTGGAAAGTATTCCGAAATTGTTATTGCTTGAGGCTACAACAAAAGTTATTCACATATTTATATCTCTTTGAAGACCATTGGTCTAACTGGTTATATACATACATACATATATATATATATATATATATATATATATATATATATATATATATATATATATATATATATGTATATATATATATATATATATATATATATATATATATATATAATGCCATGTAAAAGATGCTGTTTTGTAAGTTATGGCAAGTGTAAAACATTTGGAAAGTATTCCGAAATTGTTATTGCTTGAGGCTACAACAAAAGTTATTCACATATTTATATCTCTTTGAAGACCATTGGTCTAACTGGTTATATACATACATATATATATATATATATATATATATATATATATATATATATATATATATATATATATATATATATATATATATATGTATGTATATATGTGTATATATATTGGTATAACTTTAGAAAACTTCTGTAAATGATCCCCCCGGGAGAAAATTCATTTTTAATCATGCTTACACATAGTTTCTCCGGTTTTGCATTTTGGCACACAGCATGCATCAGGGGATAACCCTCGACCTAACCCATCCCCTTCCAGGAATTTGGGAAGATGTAGCCCGGAGGGAGATTTATATGCCAAAAGAGAATCCTCAACAGGGAACTTTCAGGGGAGAACAACCATTTGTTACTTCCGACTGACAAGATATTTTGCATTGAGTTGATAGCCAATGTTCCTTCAGAATCAGGAATGGAAGCCACAGTTTTAAAGCAAGATATGGAGTGATGAAATCGTGAGAACTGAAAAAAAAGGAAGAAAAAATACCGTTCGAAAGAAAGACGGTGAGTTGATGGCATGCTTAATTCTGACTCAAATTCAGGATAGGAAAAAAAAACGAATGTATACTAATCCTATTTAGGAGGAGGATAGAAAGTGGCACTGAATGGAAGAAAAAGCTATCATTTGACAGGAAGAGATAAAAGCATTCAATGGAAACTTGGCATCCAGTAACATCGGAGCATAATATTTATAAAACAGTCTTACGTTTTGAATTATAGTTTTCTTTTGACCTACAACTTTTAATCACCCCTGTAGGTATTTCAGTCATCGGATTCCACTTACTATACATAAACCTTTCAAATTCATTGGCAACTTCACACAAAACCGTAGATTACAAAAGATACAGTATGGGTGAGATTTTGAATGAGTTGTTAACATAAAAGTATTAATCTTGAATGAATAGTAGAGTTCAGTCTTGAAGAAACAATGGGAAAATCTGGATAGTTTTTGCCACAACACATAACATAAGAGAGAAAATTATTTATCATGCCATTGTGTGATCATATCATTGCATATTGTATTTTAACATAGTACCTGTAAATATGACAGGTTATTAATGTGCAGATTGGTGATTCTGCCTAAGATTTGCGATCTGCTTAGGACCAAAGTGTGGTATCTGAGTGCCCCTGCGGAGAGGAAAATGGAAACGAAGAGAGAATGTTAGTATTTGTAATGTAGACCAATTCTTGCAATGCTGCATGGGCTCAGCTACAGTTTAGCACATTTTAACAACAAACTTTCCGTCATATTTATTTCATAGCCTAAATATTGGGGGAGGCCGTGAATTGCACCAACCAAAAAACTCGAGACAATACAAAAAGACTAAGAAGCACATCAGCGATAAATGAATGTCCCAAACAATAAAACTGACAATAACTGTCCGAATGGCTGATTGAATAATGCTGAAGTTTGGATGATGCAAAGCAGACCATAGAATGCAGTGACTGAAAGTTAATGATCAGTGCAAGGAATATGATGACATAAGTGCAAACAATTAAGGAATTGAGCCCGAGAAAAATATCTTAGACCCAATAAAATAAATGATTTTTCTCTGACTCCTTTTTGGGATTATTGGCCTGAAAGAAACAACCGATCAATATCTATAAATCTGTGCTGATGGTCTATTACTGATTGATATTAGATAACATGGTGTTCATTTTGTGAAGCTTTGAAAATTGATATGATTCAAGATGAATAAATCGGAATGGATATCGAGTAATAGACAAACTGGGTGAAAGGAAAATTGAGAATTGTTATGTACAAGTAGCGATAATATCTAAGGAAGGGAAGTGAGTTGGTTCAAAAAATGAAGAGCTGTAGATGACATCATGGGGGAGTGGCTAAAACTTAAAGAAATGAAGTTCAAAAAAGAGAGAAAGAATGAAAGGAATAATTGAATCAAAAGAAATTAAGAATGTGACAAACAGGAAGAATGAAAGAAGAAAAAATAGGCAAATAAGATGGTAGTGGAGAGAAAACGATAGCGGTGAGCAAAAAGTGAGAGGGAAAAGAATGAGAGAAATGAGAGAAAGAAACAATGGAATGAAAGAATGAGATAAATATCGATGAAAGATGGAAAGAAGAAAAGAAATAAAGAAATAAAAAAGCAACTCAGAAAGATGGTAACGATAAGAAAAACAAAAAAATGGATGACAGAATACATTAAGGTACACAGAATGAGTGTGGGATTAGGGGCCAATATAAGGTGGTAATTTGAAGAATTAACTAGACAGCCTTCAAATTAACAGCCTGTATATGTGACACATTCAGGGATTGTAAAAAAAAATGCAACTGCTTCAGCCATATGGCCGAATGATTGACAAAATAGTTCTCTAGTTCCTACGAGGAACGGTTGAAGATACACTTGACAGGAAACGCTATTATTCCAGCCACTAAGCTGATTTTTAAAGAGAACAAAGAGTTTTTCCCCCTACTCATTGAAGGAAGTGCGTGTGCAAAATTTCAATTTTTTTCCGTCGCACAGTTTTCACTGAATACAGACGAGAAGAAAGAAAAAGTGAAACATTTTTTAGTAAGAATGAAAAAGAGGAAAGTGATAAATTTTAATTTAAAGTACATGGTTAGCTACGCGATATAATTCACCTTCTTTCTTTATCTATCTCTCTCTCTCTCTCTCGCTCTCTCCCTCTCTCTCTCTCTCTCTCTCTCTCTCTCTCTCTCTCTCTCTCTCTCTCTCTCTCTCTTTCTTTTCTCCCTTTACCAGCTTTTTTTTTCTTCCTTCTTCTTTTCATTGATGGATGGCGTACGAATCTCTCTCCCTTTCTCTCTCTCTTTCCTCTCCCGTTTCTCTCTATACATCATATACAGTTTACAATTTTTTCAATTTTTAGTTTTAACTGAACTAAACGAAAAAAGCAAAAAAGTTGAGATACAAATGAAATCCAGTAAAACAAAACTTGTGTGCAACAACCATATTGAGAATAAAAACATAACTGTCAAGATCAGAAATGCTAAACTTGGCGAGGTAGACCACTACTTCTAACTGGGACAAAAATTCTTCATAAAATCCTCAAAAGAGGAGGAATCGAGCAAAAAATCACTCGAGGATGGCAAGCGTTCGGCAGAGCAAGCTCATCTTTCAAAAACCAGACCATCTTTATAATCTTAAAGAAAAGAGTAGACAACCAATGCATTCTCTTTATAGTCGCATATAGAGCTGAAACATGGAACCTAACCAAGAGACAGACCTACAAACTGAGAAGCATGCACAAATTAAAAGACTGATGATGATGATGAAAATCTGAACTCGATTCTATTGTTCTCAGAGTTGATTGATAGATTCAACTTCAACAATCATAGGTGTTGATGGGAACTGAAAATTAAATATACTCCAGATTGTCTCATCTAATTGGCCTTGACAGCATGTTGAGTAAGAATTTACACCAAATAAGCTTTGAGGGGGAGCAAATATGACTCCATATTTAATTTGCTTCTATAATTTCTCACTTTTCTTATTTCACTTAATAAATTAAGTGTGATGAATTCCCAAGACTTCACGATGCAAATGTTAGATCTTATCTATATAAAATTGAATACTCTTAGGTTACATACAACTGTATTCTGACACTTGAAACATATTTGTATATGAAGCAGGCACTTTTCAGAGAACCATGAACATGAGATAATATTTTCTCACCATTTGAATATGAATAGTAAATAAGTCAACCAATGATAACGTTGAACATGGGATAATGCAATTGACGTGTACTGTATGGATTTGGGGGACGTTCGGATTAAGAAACCAAATCAATTTCCTCAGTTCTGTGAGATGTTGTTTTCGATTTCCATTTACCCTGATCGTAACACAATTCTTGTAATTAAAAAAATGGATTAGCTGGATTATTTCAATTATGTGCCGGCCTTTTTTTTTGGGGGGGGGTTACTGATAATGAGTTCAGGAAGGTTGAAATCATGGAGTTGGCAGAATTTGCAGCAACGAAATGGTTACAATGTTAGATTTTTTTTTAATGTTTACATGATCAATGATTTTTTTGATCATCTGTTTCGGCTACAGGGAATTCTATCGAGAATGCTCGGACTTCTGAAGAAAACTGTAGTCCTAATCTGTTGATGCAAACTCGTAATTTGAAAAAAAACATTTTTACCTGTCTTTGTAGATATATGACAATTAATTGAATAAGCCTTAGATAATTGTTTATACCAATGAATGTACATTTTATCGATTTTATATCTATTGCTGATAATGGAATCAGTTGGTGATTGTTTTCTAAAAGACTGAATTGCCCTGTTTCCAAAGGGATTGCAAGTATTCATTCACGAAATTTGAAAAAAAAACGAAACTCATTTTTTTGTAAATCTATGTTGGGAGGGTCTGATGAAAATCTGAATGAAAGCCCTAAACTTCTGACTTTTTCTGTACTCATAACTTATCTTGTTGATCATTCATTTAAAGAAATTCAAATTAACTTTTTCTCCACCCATATTTCGCACATGAAAATCGACCATACCTGAAGATTAACACAAGATGAGATCTTAACCTGAGACTCAATTTGCTTGCTATGTGTGCCAACGTCATTTGGTGATTTTCGCTGTGACCATCGGGCTGTGTGGACTAACAAGTCATTCGAATATTGAATACAGTGGAGTCTGTCAAGAACCAATAATCATCTTGATGTGCAAAAACCCAAAGGAAACTGATATCAAAACTTGATGTGGTGTCTCAGTTTTGATTTAAGTTGACAGTTGAGCAACAAATGATATTCATGGCTTTTTGCTGAAGAAAAAACACATCTTTCCAGGGGGAGGAAGCTGTGGAGAGATTTGAAAGAGAAAGGATAAATGGTCAAGTGAGGTAGTTTTGCTGAATAAAAAGACACACACATACACACACACATAGTTATATATATATATATATATATATATATATATATATACATATATATATATATATATATATATATATATATATATATACAGAGAGATAAAAAAAGTGGGAAAGATAAGAAAAAGACAGTGAAAGGAAGGGATAAGCGTAGTGGGATCGGTAGGGATAAGAGAAGCAGTAAGGAACAGAATTTAAAAAAAAACACGAATAGGGAATGAGACGGGACAGAACTCGGAACATCAAATAACGAATGCAGAGATTTAAAAAAAAACTGTGTGTAGACAATGATTTCCAATTTTTCAGATTACTCCTAATCTTGTAAACACAAACAACATGGATGTAGAAGAAATAAAAACAATAAGTAATCAGAGGTAGCGAAGAAATATTCCTGGAAACACTTAATTTTCTCCTTATAAGTTGTTTTGTTTTTGTTTTGTCTCTTCCATTTTTCTTCTGTGTACGCAAAAGATTTCAGTCTGACATATTTCATTTCTTCATTCTGCCAAACCACCTGTTTTTGGATTGTTTTGCCCCCCTTTCAATTAATTCCAGGTAAGTTTCTATACAAAATAAATAATTCACAAATAATTGCGGCTTACCTCAAAAATAGAAAAAAAACAATACAAGACAAAGCATGCACAGAAGCCTCCCTTGGGACAATGCTTAACAAGCTGATTTTTTGGTTTAGCGCTGAATGCGACTACTGTACCGCTTCGGGATAAGGGAAAATGTAATTATTACTTACAACAACAACAACAACCATAATGCAATTATCATAATATATTCAGACTGATTGACTTAACGATATTAAGTCTATTCTTGCTTGTTGTTCCACTACTTGTGCCAGACTAATAAGATTGTAGAAAACGTTATCATTGGTTATTAGTGTATACACTTGTAATTTGGTAAAATAACCAAAATTGCCTGATCTTTCAAAAATCCACTGGTTTGACCTTGGCCCGGCATTCGAAATCCATGTCTTTCACAATTCCCACATTAAACGTCATCATGTAACATGAACTCTATAATCAAGTTAACAAAATTGAATTGACCTTTTTGTCTTTTCTTACAAGGGATGCAAAGAACAAAACGACGTAAGCAGTTTTACTTACCTGACACTATCTTACATTCATATATGGCAGGATTCAACGCTTGAAATTGACCATGCAGGAATCGCTGGGAGAGAGTGTGCCCAACTGCTGATTCCCTTGGACATTTGGGATGTTCAAGTTTAATTATCTATCTCAGGTTGTTTTAATCTATTTTCTTACCATCTTTGTAAGTCTCTTCATATTTATCCATTTATATAAGTCCATTTATTTCTATCAATCAATAAATCAATGTATGTATCCATCTCTCTTTTCCAATCTGTTCCCATCTATGCACCATCCATTCCACACTCCCAGGCACTGGAACTCGAGTTTTGCATGGGCTTTTCCAATCAATGAAGGATTTCTTTAAATGACTGATATCAGCGTTCTATTTTAGAATCAATTTCAATCAGAAAATCTCTTACTTCCTGTCGATTCTGTCCGGGTATATATATATATATATCAGCTGTGTAAGTTTTGAGTTTCGAAAAAAAAACCTATCTAAGTGAACCTCTTCTCTCTTTGTTCATTGTTTAATTGATCATCATTGTCATCGTCGTTGTTGTTGTTGTCGTCTTGTTTTCCAAACTGTCAATGCTTGGTCCTGAATCTAGATTGGATTGAAAAGTCGGATTCCTCTTCGAGATTCAGGCTTTCCCAATCGATTGAGGACTCTCTTAATTGCCTGATTCGCTTTCATCGATTTCCTGTTTGAATCAATCTTGATCATTTTTTTTCTCACCGTCCAACTCTGTTCGAATAGATTGAAACCGTCCAATTGTTCTGACTTACCAAAATCAAACATTTTATGGTTTCATTTTTTGTTTTGTTTTTCGCTTGAAGACCAAAAACAAATTGACAGCCCTCAACACGAAGCGTCAGCAACGCAATTTAATTTTCCCTTTGTTCATTACGTTGATTGTAATTTCTTTTTGCACATTGTTTATAAACTCTTCGCTTATGTTGTCAAATTCGAGGTTTGTTTTGTTCTGTTTAATAAGAGATTCGGATGTCTGGCCTAATCAGATTAAAGTAAATAAGATTGAGTACAAAAGCCAACCTAATACTTGAATATATTGTCATTCTACATCAACCTAGAATACCTTTCTTTTCTTTCCCACGCAAGGTAGCCAAGCTAGTAATTTTCTTTCCAATCAACTCATCGTAGAAGATCCAAGAGCATATTACGGTTATCACAGCTATCATATTAGTTCATCGAATCCCCCGTGCATATATATATATATATATATATATATATATATATATATATATATATATATAAATATATATATATATATATATATATATATATATATATATATATATATACATACACACAATACAATCAAGGAATATGAGATTTTACAATATGCAATATGTGATGGCTTTATTTCATAGAATACTCGATGCATTCAACATTGGATATTACGTTGATTTAGAGTTGACTTCAAAATATATTAGAGTAAAAACACGTATAGATATATATGCATGTGTGTGTGTGTGTGTGTGTGTGTGTGTGCGTGTCCCTCCGTATTTTCATCGATTGATAGATAGAGGGATAGATTAAAAAAAAGAAATTGCCAGTGAACAAACTGTAATTGTAAAGTAAACCAAAAGATGGATCGATAAATATTGAGGTGTATCTGAATGGTATTCAAAAAGATCAAATTAAGTTTCTTTTTGTGGTCAAAGTTATCGCTGATAAAACAGTTTCCATCGAAAAATTGATTCGACGGACGGAAAAATTCAATCGATTGCCATGAAATGTGATTAATTCGTTTATTTTCTTCCAGTCTGTCCACAATAAATCAAGTTGACAGAGTGGGACTAAATTTGATGCTTATGAGATGAAAACAGTTTGTTGTTTTTTTGTTGTTTTTTTTTGTTTTGTTTTTGTACTTTTTTAATTTTTTCATTCATAAATTTTTGGGTTTTTTTTTAAAGATAAATTTGCTTTTAATTCAATCAGAATGTATATTTCTTGGCACAATTAAAATACCAAGATTTTGTTTGCATCTAGCACATTTAAGGAAAAATGAATTAAGACTCGGGAATATGAACCAATCATTTGGACTAGAAAACGGTTCAGCATTGAAAAGTCAGGATCAGGTTTTGTACCAATCTCTTTATTCCAGTTGCCAAAGATTGTACACCATTTTTTCTTTGTGAAGTTCTGTCCAAGGATTAATTTCCTTCCAAATGGAATCAATTCTGTCATAAGCTGTCCTGTTTTTATTCCAACCTATCTTTCTCATGTATTTTAGTTTTTTCATTCATGAAACTCTCCTGCAGTTTACCAACAGATGATCCGTGCTACCCACGAATGATTTTTGCATGCGTAATCAAACAGTTGATTTTCAGTTGGTCACCATTTTCCTACATTGTATGGCTTAGTGAACCATTCCGTTCTTTTATCGTTTTAAGGAATCGCGATTGTCAAGGCTGGCCGACAAGGGAACACCACAATCTTCAATTCATTAAAATTCTGCACATCTCACCATACCCTCACTCTGTTTCACCTTAGCAATATTGGCAATATAACTGTAATTGTCTATGGGATAAATCCATGCAACCAAGTTAATTTTATTCCTCTTGTTATTCATAGGACAAACCAGAAAGAGAAGAGCTCCGGTCATCGGAATGTATTGATATTATAAAAATTTTGTAACGAGATCTCTCACATTCCAACCATTGGAGTATTTCCTTGTAAATACCATGTGTATCTCATGTTATCACCTGTGATCACCATGCGTGTCATGTGTTCTTTATTGTTGACGTGCACCATGAATAGTCAAGTGATATTCTTAACAATCATAGAAAAGAATGATTGTATACATTTTATCAAACGTAAACAACGAACACACTTACATATAAACACGCACATATATATATTTATTTATATATATATATATATATATATATATATATATATATATATATATATATTTAAAAATATGCAACACAATACAATATGATGAAATATCCATAATTTGCTCAATACATTTATGATCAAACATAAAGTTGACTTAGAATAAAGCTCAAAATATGATGGAGTAACGATTTGCTACACTAACACGTTTATGTTTCCGCCCTGTTTGGGCTTCTTTAGGTGTATGATTTGATCTATTTTACATTCCTATCTTGGACATTTTTAAGAAGGTGTCTATTTTTCCAAATGGTGGGACCTTATTTTTGTAAACTTTTGCTGTTGTTTAGTGGTTGGTCATCGCTTTTCATTTTTTTATTTTTTGCTTTATTCAGTGGGGATGGCCTATCCGTTCGTAGTCATGAATTATGAATAAGGAAGGTATGGAAGAGACTTTTTGTTATCACTATGTTGTTGATTCATCAATCCACTTTAGAATGTTTCTCATTTAAATCTGCCTCACAGTGTTAGTTTTTTTAATATGACTTTGGTTGTTATTTTAATCATTCTGGGATTAGTCTCTTCCCACAAGTCCAAGATAATTATGATGATCAAGTTGTTCTTTGAAGTGGCTTCGTGAATAAGATATCTGAGGTGTTTTTTCACTATATATGTGTGGGCTGATGAGTTATGTCTAACAATAGAAGTTTTGAGCGAAGCCAACATTTAAAAGGTGATCAATTTTCGTTTAATAATTCAGTTTTTTTTTGTACTGTTGCTAAAATTTAAGATTTCAATTTTTTCATTTAGCCATAGGTAACATTAATGTCAATATTGTGGCATCTGAATAATTGTTCTAGATTTTTTTTGTTTCACTGTAGGTTTCAGTTTGCTATCAATCTCCAATAATATGTCGTTGGTGATGTACTGATTCTATATTTTTCGTTTGTAAAGGATACATGTTTGGGTATTGTTTGTTTGAAAATTGTTTCCGATATCCTTGTATAATACTTCACTCCCAAGGGTTTTTTTTGGTTTGATTTTTCGGCTTGGTACGCAATATTCGATTTGAGACATTTGTTTGTTTGTTTTTTTTTGTAAAGGCATTTAGTTTTGTGTGTACATTTGCAATCTAGTTTATTTATGCTCTTTTTTTAGTATTATCTTAATCACTTCATTGTTAAGTTTTATTATGAATGTATTCAATATCACCTGTACAACTATAGCTAATGTTAAGTTTGTTTTGTTAGATATTTTATCCAGTGGGTTGCACAAGGGAAGTGTTTATCTAATAATTGGATCAATATTTTTGTAAGGTTGTTTTTGCTTGTAGATTGAGTGGCAGTGTTTATCAAATGATTCCCCCTCTCTTATTTTTTTCAATTGTTGCTAACATTTACTCTATGAGATTTACTTTTTCATCATATTTGAAGGTAGATTCTGTAAAACTGCTGTCATTTTTTGCTTTAATGTATTAATTCTAACATCGCCAAGTGTTATTCCATTTGAGGAATTATATAATAATTTAGTTTTTATTGATCTTGGAATCTTTTTAATGATTTTGTCTGCGTCGCTTTGTCGTGTTGTGTTTGAAAAACTCTAAATCTACATCATAGGAAAATTTGTCTTTGAAGTTTGAATCAAGGCCTATGTTGAAATTCAGCATTTTTTATATGTTACTCTTGATTTAAATAATAATACCAATAAATTACGTAGAAAAAATATTGCATATATAATCACATGTTGTAACCGTTTAAACAAAATCATTGAAAAGATCCCCAAATGAATAAGAAATAGACTAAAATGTAATTGAGTTTTGGGTGATCATTTAGAAAAGGGCTGTCATCTTACTATGTAAAAAAGAAGAGAGGATTGATCAGTGGAGAAACTGTCCTTGTGACTCTCCTTGTAACACGAGCAGTGGTGTGAAGATATCCGTAGCGATTGACGAAAATGACTTTTTGTGTTTATAACATCGATTTAAACATGCTTGAAAATAGATCATGCTCTGTGAGATTATGCATAGATCTATGTATCGATTAACAACGGCGTATGCGAGAATGAAAAGAGTTGTTGCTGAAATGTTTTCAGTATCATCTGCCAGGATTTTTCTTCAAATTCAAATACACCCATCCGTTCAATTTAATGCATTACGTCAGATTTTGATGATGGCTGCTTGGGTTGTAAATATCGAAAGATTATTTCTCTCTGGTTCTTTTCTTCCTTTGTTTTCTTTCGTTTTTTCCCTTCCTCCTCAATTATTCATTCCTCACTTTTCTTTCACTTATCTTTTGGCTTACTGTTTCTGTTTTTCTCTTATGCCCCCTTTCCATTTCCTCTGTCTTTCATGTGTGAGCGTTACTTTCACAGTCGATGAATTGTTGGTTGACATAGAGACGTAGAGATGTTCGGGTGAACCATACTCGATTTCTCTCCTCTTTCTCTATCTTGTTTAAACCCTTCCTCCAAGTTTTATCCACAAAAAAAAACATAAATACATTAAAAGTAAGACAGAATTGAATATCATATATCAGATCAACAAAAGTGACATGGCATATACTTTATTTGCCAAACTATACTCAGGGCGTAGTTTTACGCCAGTTTGTCATGCAAACGTCGTAACTTTCCGTCCCAAGAGCATAATCATTCAAAAACACATATCCAAAACATATTGTTGCTGATTCATAACATACGAGATTTGGTTTCTGCATTGAACCATAAAACAATTTGAGAGATATGCAATCGATAGCGTTGCATCTTGTTGGCCAATGCCCAATAAATAACCTCACGTAACTAAACAAATGCTGGAGAGGTTGGCGTCCCAGGTTTATTCATCATAGTGCATTATGGACTGTATGGATGTGTAAGCAATTAACAGCCTTTGCAATGGAATTAACATTGAGGGTTCGAATCCAATAAAATCTCAACCTGCAGATCTATATATACATCATAATAGATTGAGAAATTTCACCTTTTCCGCTGGAAAAAATTGCATCATCTGGGTCGGATACTGTAATCAGAAGAGATTTTGGCCCTTCATGTTACGGATTCAGGGAAAAGCACAACTTATATATATATATATATATATATATATATATATATATATATATAGAGAGAGAGAGAGAGAGAGAGAGAGAGAGAGAGAGAGAGAGAGAGAGGGAGAGAGAGAGAGATGGATTGATGGATGGATGGATAGATGGATTAGTTTTATGAATGAAACTTCGACATCATGAATTAACTTTGGAATAAAAATATTAAATGACATTTTTTCCATATGATATACGTACAGTGGTTTTCATTTTATTTCATTTATTGGTTCTATAATGAAATTTATTCGATTTCTTTTCCTGCTTGCCCATTTTACAGAAGAGAAAACTATGACCCAAATGTTGGTTCACATTTGGGTCCAACCATATTTTCAGAAAACGGTAGTCAGTGAGAAAAATGTGTAAAGATTCACAGTTATATTTGAATTCCTATGAAATATTCTTGTCGGAAAAGAAGCAACCTTGTTTCAGCCAGAAAATCCATAGTTCCAGATGGGGATGGAGATGTACTTTTATCTGCAAAATCTGTCTCCCAGTATGAAAGACCCATGGGTTACCGACAGCAAAAAGATAAATTAAACAGTTTGCCATTATGTCTGTATATTCTATTTCATCTGTTTAAGTGTAAATGAAAAGAATGCTACTAGTCCAATCATAGGTGGGACCTCAACTACACCCATCTCCAACATCAAATCACCGCGGAATTCATTTCTTTGAAACAATATAAAACAACCTTTCATTTCCCTCTCTGCAGATTGTTTCCTCTGAAATAAAGGTTATTTGTGTTTTATCTTCTGCGTCCAAAAACAAAAGTGGAAGAAACTCACTGTCAATGGCTTTCCTTTTTTCTCCTCTCTAATCATTAAATCCATGTTCATTGAACATAGCCTTTACCGCTGCTCAAAAGACCTTTTAAATGGTCATAACATCCTTGGACTAAATTGATTGGTGACGGATTTTTATTGCTTTCCATTTTGCAAATATCTTTCGTCTTGGGTTTTTTCTGGCTCCTCTTTATATCCAATCTCCATATTTGTAGCGTTTGGTTATGGCTAATTACGAGCTATAACCAACCATCACAGATGTATATGTGAAGAAAACAAATTCTATGGCGTACTGACGAGACGACGTACATCAGTGTGCTGGATATATGGACAGAGAGATACGTTGACTATAAAGCAAAAGTAACAATTCTATTCTCAGAGCCGACAAAATCATCCATCCTGGGACGCTGAACATTGTAACTCTACCAAAGGAGAAACAGAAGGTGAACCTGTTATAGGACCATCAACTTGGTTGATGACTACGATAGATGTTGACAGTTGGCAACGACAGCAAGTGACAGATGACTTCGACAACTATTCACTGCTATTCTGTTTTTGAGATTTGTTCATTCTTATTTCTTTTTTTCCTTCAACGCTTCCTCGCATTTTCTTTTTCCTTTCCATCGTCGTCTCCATTTTGTTTTTTCCCTGTTCTTTCTTCTATACACATTTTTCTTTGTTTTCCCTTCTGCATCTGTTCTCTTTTCCTTTTTTTGTATTCACCATCACTTCTTCCTTGCAATTTTGTTTTATTTTGAATTAACCATTTTTTTATCAGTACGTTTTTAAAAGTTTCTTTTCTTTCTATTTCAATTTCGTTGTCGTTCCGTTTTTCGATTAATATTTCTTCCAATACCCACGTTTTTGTACTCGTCTTGTTGATATTTGTTTTGTTTTTTTCCGTGTCATTCTTTATACCTATTCTTCCTATTTATCTCCTCATCTTTTCTTCTTTCATGTTCATCTTCTTTTTTGACATCATCGATTCTCGTTCTATACTTCAGTATTTTTGTTGTTTTTTTTCTTTTTCTTATCGTTTTCCTCGTCTTTTTTCTTTTTTTTTTTCATTCTCATTGGGATTTTTTTCCGTTTTTTGCCGTCTTTTTATGTTCTTTGACTCGGGCGACGTTTTCCTGTTTTCTTTTTATTCTTCTCCAACTACTATATCCACCATAATAACTCTCCTCTTTTCGCCATTATCTTCACGACCAGGCTTTAGAAAAATCCTCTGTCTACTAATACAGATTTACCACTACGTGAAATACATGGGAAATGCCGTCTGAAAGGTTGTAGAAAAAATACAAACCTTACAAACTGCGTAATACTTCATAGTAAACAGTAAGTAAATTAAATATACATAGTATTCGATGGTTGTGGTGATCGATCTTATTTTGAAGACAGAAGCCCTTATCTGTAGATATTATGAAGTATTGATGCTTCAGAATGTGTGTGAAAGGAACGCACCTAAAATGATATGGAGTTTGACAGTAAAATAGTCAATTGAGAGAAAGGTGACTTCATACTTTCTATACCTGATGCACTGGGGAAATAAGATGTTGCGGTGATAGTTCTAATGTAATCGAGAAGAGAAAATCATTCAAAGGAATCATATTTCTGTGATATAATTCGCAGATGGAAAGTGGACGCCAAATAAGATTAACATCAATTTCAAAACTGCTGATTAAATTATCGATTGCTTTTTTTCCTCAATGAGACAAAGATAAAAAGTTCTAATAATATTCCAACAAGGAGAGTGGAGGAGCTCTATAGTTCTTTAAGAAGAAAATTTTGTTTGAATTCAAAGTGAAAATATAGCAAAAATGCATTGAAACGGTTAGAGACATTTTGCTAATGTTTCATTTGTTTGGTGCCCGCCTCAAGAAGAAGTACAAAGTACATTTTATATTAATGATTATTGAATGGAAGAATGTATGAAAGCCTGGAATTAAATGGTCATGGTTTTGACTGCAGAAGTAAAGCTAAATGAGTAGAGTAGCTATTTAAGTTGAAATGAAAGCTGAACGTATTGTATCTGTAGAAATGTTCTGGTAATGTGTCGTTCATTTGAGGCCGATAAACGAGAGAAAAATGAAGTACATTTCATTTTTGACAACTTCCGAGTATGCTTTCATGATTTCATGACCACAATAACAGAGTGCATTCGTGTCAGCTGAAATACGTGGAGACTGTAATAGGAACAAATGATGCATTAATTAAATGAACGTATATACTTATCGAAAGGGATTAGTCCATATATATATATATATATATATATATATATATATATATATATATATATATATAGATATATATATATATCAGTGAAAATATCCTCCCGACGATGGATAATTAATAACAACTGTGGACTTCGTATAATCTTTGCACTTATATAAATCCAGTCTGATGGGACCATTCAATGGCCTTTGAAAAGAAATGCATCATCAACGATGAAACAAATATGAAAATGATTAATTACCAAGCATCGAAATGCACCAAACGTGCCCAGGTGATACAAGAAATTTCCAAGATGTAACACTTGTTTTTATCTGATTTTTCTTTTCATTTTCAAACCATCAAAGTGACAAAATTCACACTACATAAAAACACATGCACACATACACATACACACACACACACACACATACCCCCACACACACGTGTATATCAGGTGGACGGAGAATTCCTGCATAAATAAATACATAGCTTAACTTCAGCCTTACTGACCGTACAGTTCCGTAGCCAAGAGGTAGGATATCGGCCCCCAGGTCCAAATCGAAGATCTCAATCCTGCTTCGCGGTACTGGATAGGATAATGGAAGCTCTAAAGCTGCATTGAAGAGACAGCTGTCCGTGGATGACACAATAATATATATATATATATATATATATATATATGTGTGTGTGTGTGTGTGTGTGTGTGTTTGTTAAAACAACAATCGGAAGGTGAAAAAAGAGCCCAAGATATGGTGTTATATCTCGAATTTTATATTATTTTTCTATGAATGCACTTCAATGCTTTCCTACGGGAGCAAGCCTTTTTTTTCAGAAATAATCATTTTTAGTGGTTCACTGAGAAAAAATATGCCGTTCACATTTCGATGCTGAAGAAGAGAATGTAAATATTTTTGTAGTTTGTTGTTTAGAAAGACTGGGGATAGGTATTTGTATCTATGCGAGGCGGAGTTTTAGGACGTATGTTCCCTGTCTCTGTGGGTGTTTGGTTTGTCTTAGATAAGAAAGGCAATAATGAGATAGGATGGCCAATTCTTAGGGGAAAGTAAATTCTGTTATTGCTATTTTAAGATGGAGAGGTTGTGTTAGGCAAATAATGGATAGGTGTTAGTACATGTAGAAAGGGTGGAAGTAGGTGTGATGTTTTAGTCTTTTTGGTTGATGGGAGGTAAGATTTCTTTTACATTTTTTAAAGGATATATGTATGCTTGTACCGTATTCCAAATTGACTGTCAGTTGATAATCCTTGTATGATGGTGTTGTAGTGTATTGTTTCTATGAGGTTTTGTTTTGAAATCAGAGTATTTAGTGCAGTTGCAATCTGAAAGTGCCCATACCTTTCAGTTACTGTAATACACTGGGTTATAAGTGCTCAATCGACACGTATGTGTGCCATGGAGTTAGAATATTCTTGATGAGATTGGCTCAGTGAAAGCTGGATTAGTGGTTGTATATGTTCTTTGGCATTTGTCCTTTCATCCAGTCTGAATGCTCTCTTGTGTTCATATAGTCTTTTTCAAGTCATTTGGATATCTCTCCGATTAAAAATTCGTTGCAGTCATTTACGGAATTGCATAAATGCCAGCTTCAGGTGGCAGTTTTTTTAGGTGGTTTTTGTATTAAATGTTTGATGGTCTTTGGGTATTGATGGAAATGTGTACTTACATCTTGAGCAGGTTGAGTTGAGGTTGTCATTTCCTTTTAAATTCTGTCTAATCACATCACATCACACATCATACAAACATATATATATATATATATGTGTGTGTATGTGTGTGTGTGTGTGTGTGTGTGTGTATTCTTTCAAGCAACAATCCTTTTATTTCCACTGATTCAAATATAAAACCAATGAAAATTTGGATAAAAATAAGTTTTGAGTTTGCAACTTTTCCTCATTGATCTCCATATCATCAAATATATATTTTTTAGTGTTCACTCTCAAATGAAATTTTATGCAAGTGAACAACACATTAATACAACAAAAAGGAACTATCATTAAATGTTAGACTGCATTTCATCTACTTCGATGAGTCGAGATTTTAGAAAGCTTATCTGGAGTCAGACAAATTTATTGCCTTTCTTAAACGAATTAATCGCCCATTAGAAGAGACTATAAGAAGATAAGTTAAAAGCTTTCCGGGGTTAACAATTTCATGACTGAAACCAAAAGGACGTGATGAACGTTCTTGAGAAAGAAAAAAAAACAGAACAATATTGTGAATCATCATTGTAAGAAGAAGTATACAATCGTTATGACTGTAAATCAAATTGTGAGATTTCAATTATGTCATTATCTTAAAGAATTTCTGAAAAAAAACTGTGTAGATATAATTTCGAGACGGAAAATGAAAGTTCAACAAGATTGACATCGGTTTCAAATTCAATTATCGTTTTTTTTTTTTTTCAATCAATGAGATAGGATGAAAATCTAGAATTATAATTCAATGTGGGAGAAGTGATATCTCTGCGTCTCCAGAGTGGGGGATGTTTTTGGAGTACAAGTGAAATTAAGTAAAAGCACTTGAACTGTTGAAACATTTCACTGAAAGAAAAATTTTTTTATGAATGCTTTCAGAAAATTTAGTATAAGGATGTATCAAATTACTTTACCTAGTTTTTATTATTTGCCTAGGACATATGTTTGACAGCAGAAATTTTTGTAAAATATATATAAGTAGTGGTGAAATTTAATAAACACGCCTCGAACACGTCAAGACATTTTGCTGATGCTCTGTTGATCAGACATCTATCATTAGAGAAAGCATAAAGGGGTTTTTATATATAAATGCTTTTGGATATATAGATGCATGTATGCTTGGAATTAAATGGTCAACATATAAGTATCATACGTTTGTCAGGTAAAATAAGTAGAGTTTCTCATTGAGTAATCAGCTTGGATTTTTAAAAAAACAGCGACCTCGAGCATGATGTAAGTTTTCATCATGATGAAAGGAATTGTACACATGTCCAATTTGTTCCTCTCACAGAACAAGCACATAGTAATCAAATCTGTATCAACAAAGTCGATGCAACTATTATTTACGCCGAGAAAGATCGTCTTTAAAGCGATGTAGGTCGGTGTCTATTTTAAATGACATTCTATCTTTTTTAAGTAAGTGATTCTCAGTAGAGAAAATATATATCCTCCATTTTTGAAAAAGAGAAAAAATCGATTGCTCACCTTCCTCTACTAGAAATAAACAACTACATTAGCGTTGTTTCTATATGGAATAAAGTCAAAATAATAAGCTTGGAACAGGGCTGAGGGAGAACGCGTTTGAAGGAAACATCTCACATACTATGCTCTAGTCATTTGATCCACAGTTCAAGCATCTATGGAAGCAAATAATTTAGAAATAAATAAATCTTGGTTTCAAAAGTATTACCCAAAGAATGTAAATGCTGTAGAAATCGACTTAAATCATCAATAGTACAAAACATCAGTGACTGGAGAGCTCTTTCAAGAGCTCAAGAGCCGAATGTCAAGTCTTCTTGAGAGGGAGCTCTTACCTTTTGTTACAAACTTCCACATTCAAAAATACAACAAGCATCAGAAAAAGTCCAGGTAATATAGCAGCCGAGACATGGTGATAATAGAGCGGAAATATCATTGTATCACGTCAATTTTAGAGTAAAGCTAACAGCTGCATGAATTGAACACAGTTTGTGGCTACTGACATTAACAGACTATCCATTGCTCTATGATAGATACTCTTTACTTGAATATAATTGAATTAACCAGATGAGAAACTTTTAATGAGTCTCCAAGAAATTAGCTCTATTGTTGACCATCACCGACAACACTGAATCATTCTGTTTTAATGACTATTAAACTGACTGTCAGGAATTAAGTTATCCAGAATTACGTGTTGGCGTGGGTTTACGGTCACCGTCGTCTTTGGTTGTTCGGTCATCATTATTGTCCAATCAACTTGACCATCACTGTCATTTGAATTATCATGCAGCTGTGTTCAAAGAATCTTATACAAGTGGCAGATACGTGTATCCACTAGAATCCCCACTCTGTTCAAACTTTCGATGAGATAAATAAATGTCCACTTCACTGTCTCGTCGTTTGCAAATCCTATTAACAAAGACAATGATTTATATCGGCCAAACTCCACGCTACGCGTCAGTTGGTGCATGGGTACGATTGGGTTTATTAATTATAACATTTATACTTGTTGGCCACTGATGTCACAAGAATAATTACTGCATTACTAATATAGTTTGGTTACCAAGAGAATCAAACTGCAATAACGTCATCCAATAAATTGTTTTAAAACTCTTTCATTTCCAATCATGATAGAGAAGCGGAAAGAGAAGTCAGTTGTTTATTGATCTTTAGATGGAAAACATTAAAGCTGTGTCCTAACCCATAAATCCCCAGCTCAGTGTCAGACTAAGTTGAGTTTTTTTTGGTATCAGTGCTAGAGGTCTTTTCGGAACATACACATCACGATTTCAATCGCTAAGTGTTAAAGTAGGCAGATAAGCCCTCCCCACTTCAGAGAGTTGCATTAACTAATCAGTCCACCATTATTTAGCTTTTGGTCAGTAAGTATGAAAACTAGTTTTAGTTTGTAGAAATGTTTTGTCTGATAAATTGATCATATCCAAAATTAGTGACGCTGGTATTTCAAGTGATATTGTTTAACAATATTTGAAGTAATTGAATGACAGATTTATGAACAAATTAAATTACTGAGGAAAAGTCAGTAGGTTTTGAGAAAACCGATCAACTTTAGAAATGTTAGCGGAGAAATATATATATGCTTTTTACCTTGTTTCCATAAAATATCAGACAATCCTAAATATTTTCTTGTTTTGTTTCTATCTGTCTCTTACAAAACATCAAACCATTAAATATTAGTCACCCCTGAATGGGGATAGAGATTTCTATCCACCCAATCATTGATTGATAAAGTAATCAAGAGAAAGGTGGCATTTTGACGACTGGGGTGGACTACTCTTAAGTAAATCTAATGAATTATAATTTATTGAGAACTTTTTGTGATATTGTGTTGATAGACAGACAGGTGAACCGATAAAAGTGAATACATATACATTTTCCAACATTGTCCACACCATTAATCGGTGTTATTGTACGAGTGTATCAAGTTTCATAGCGAAAACTTTATGTTTATGATTTCCCAATAAGAAGAAATCAAAAAGTGTTAAATTGTGATGAGGGCAGTGTGGTTTCAACGCTGCACCTTTGTTCAATCAATCAGTCTGTGAGTGCACAAGTGAATGTAGTCTCCGATTGCAAGTCATAAGAATAAATCAAATGGTATTAAATCTGAGAAACGATCTATACATTTAATACCCCCCCTTTCATGCAATTGTTGAGTCTTGAATTGCTCATGTACATTGGATACCGTGACATAAACGACACCTTTAATGTCACCCCATGAAAGGAAATCAAGCAATGTTAAATATGGTGAATGCAGCGTGAGGTTATTAAATGCTGTTCTTCACCCAACTGAGCGACCTGTGAATGATTCGATAAGAGTAGATACCGTAACTGGAGTAGAGTTAACTAATTTTACTTTGATTAAAACACCTTCCTCTCTTAGTCCAAAAAATCTTGACCGAATCGAAATCTGGAGCAATATATGAATTTCCAGTTACAGGAAAATAATGTATTGTGTTCGAACAGATGATAGACATGATATAATAAGTTGACTTTTCAAAGCACCAAGTAGGTTCTCCCTTCGAATACTGATGCAGTATATCCTTACTAATCCATTTCTTGTCATTTGATATCAATTTGGACTGATATATATATATACATATAGAGTAGTATGATACCGGCCTTCAGGTTTCAAGCAAAGGTTTCAATCATGCCTCACGGTACTGGATAGGACAATGGATTGTCTACACCCACACTGAAGAGTTGTAATACAACGAAACAGCTGTCTGTGGGTGACACAATGATATATATACGTTACATATACATTATATATATATATATATATATATATATATATATATATATATATATATATATATATATATATATATATAAGAAATAACATTACCGCAGAAAGAGTGATACTGGCCTCAAATTATACGTACTTGATTCAAATTGAATCCATATCAGTTCAATTTATGACGGCCATTGGTCAGGGGATTTTACGTAATGAATATTGTCAGGGGATTACCCACCACGAACTGCGTGTTCCATGTCCCTTGAATATCAATATTTGTTACTCTGTCCACTATCAAGATATGACTGCAACTTGTTCATATGGGTTCTTGAACTCAAAAAATTCATGTTTCTTTCATCTTCCGGTATTTTTTGAAGGAGAGCTAATGAATAAAGGGATTATTTGAGGCATATGTGTATGCATACTTGTGTCAGTTGTCAATGTTCTGATCATGGAAATCTTGGATAGCAACTCATGCATTCTTTACTGGGGAAAGTTGACCTTCCAACCATTAAACTGGTAAACACAATATATGATTTCAATGTAACAGAACTACTGCTGGCAATTTCCTATAGTGTAAGATACACAAACAAGATCAACGCATACAAAACGGTTGCACCAGATGACATCTCATCAAATCGTTTGCACTAGATGATCTCTCTGTAAATCTTTGATCGAAAAAAAATTGTGTCAGCAAACAATGCAATAACTCCTTGGTTATGAGCTAATGATTACCTTATTGACCTCTTGTGAAAAAATCTCTTGTTCAATGGCCCTCATTGATAAAGATTGTTATTAAAGTTTACATGGACAAAAAATATATTGATTTTTTTTATCAGTTTTTACTTGAATCGTTCATCAACTCAAAAAGATTCATTAAAAACTATTGAAATCTTCGTAAAATTTTGGTCTATGAAAAGTAGATCTCACGCATCAATCATGGGGTTTGGAAAATACTTTATCGATAGGCGAACATGATACTTTTATAAAGTACATTATCAACATACTATACAGGAGAGGTGAGAATGCCAAAGCAACAAGAGTAAGCAAGCTGCTCTTTAAAGAACATCTCTTTCCACACTTCTCTCTGTTTCTTTTTTTCCGTCTTTATTCTTTTCCTTTCTTTGTTTCCGTTATTTTTTTTTTTCTTTTTCTTTACTTAGCAGAATCTTGTTTCCTTTTTTTTTTGGCCTGTTTTTTATCTCCGTCATTTTCCTTTGTGTCTGTTGTATGTAGGATGGAACAGCACCACGGAATCTAGATAATTATGCAGGTACATACATGAAAAGCATATATTTCATGCAACAAATTTTTGTTGTTCAACATAAACTACTTTCCTGCCAAACCACTTACTTCCATGGTTAATGTTGATCGTATACGTAAGAAAATATACGTAAATTCGGTTGTATGAGTGTGTATACAAAATTTAGATAATTCATACATGTAAATGGACATGCATAACACAGAGAAGTCTTTATATATATCATAATTATCACGCATACACATAGATATATGTGTACACACGCAAACACACTCACACCTTTCTCGCCTTTTCGGCTTCGGATTAAAGTGTAAAATCTGTTCCATGCCATAGCCAAAGGTGTTGGTCGTGAAGCTTGCCTTTCGAACGGGCCAGAGATCATGTTGTATTGAGTGTCAGAGAGCAAGTGCACCGTTCCAATCGTTAGCCAATGAGGTTATACTGACGCTGTGCATTGTTACGTGCAGGGGATCTGATGCCCAATGGCAGCACCGTCTAAATGCACTAAAAGGGATTGGTCAGGCTCATCCAGACACTTTCGTGACTGCAGTTGTTTTAGAGACTACAGTTGCTCAGCAACTAGAGTCAAGTCGACAAGAATTTTTTTTCAAGGGTTGCTCCTATTTTTCCCACGTAAAGTCCTGCCCTGTGTCACATTTTGCTCTGGTGGGAGAGTAAATAGATAGTACACACACATGCTCCAACACATGACCTTTTCGGTATGGATTAGAGTGTAGAATCTGTCCTACGGCATAGCCCAAGGCGCCAGTACTACCTCTTGCCTGTCGGAGAGGCAGAAGATTGTCTTGTGGTGTTTTTTAAAGACGGAGTGCGCTGGTCGCATTTTGCTCTGGTGGGAGAGTGAATAAATAGGACAAACGTACATACATGTATTTATATATATATATATATATATATATATATATATATATATATATATATATATATATATATATATATATATATATATATATAATGTATCATTTTGGAATTACTGTATATCCTTCATCACTCCAGAAATTGTCCATCAAACCATCTTGCTAACCATCACTCAATTTGAAGCGTCCTTCACAGTCATGTTCATATCATATTTTTGATATGATATGTACATGATAGTAAAGCGATAGTTACTTATGGGACTGTAACATGGAACTTAACCAAGAGACTGATCCACAAATTGAGAACTATGAAACGTGCACATGAAAGAATCGGGCTGGGCCTCACATGGGGAGACCACAAGACAGCACAGTACATCTGGGAAAAGACAAGAGTCAGGAACATCATAGAATCCATTAAAAAGCTCAAATGGCAATGGGCTGGCCATGTTGCACGAATAGCGGACAACCGATGGACATCACAACTCACGAGATCAGAAGCAGAACTGAGGCTGGCAGAATATTAGATGGAGAGACAAGCTAAACAAATTCGAAAAAAAACTGGCCCTGCGATGGAGAAATGTGGCGAATCCTGGGGAATGTCTATGTCCAGCGACAGACGTTGGATGATTGATGATGATGAAGATGATGACATATCATATAAGATGGTCCAACCGACGGTCCGGGAATAAGAGGCTATATCTGTGAGCTCTCAGTGAGGATGGAACTAATTTTTGTATACTCTGAAAAAAAAAAGATAAAATCAACGTTCTCGGCTCTGGAAAATGTGATTGAACTGATTCTTTTGATTTTTTTCTTTTCATTTCTTTTATTCTTCAACAAACCAAAATGCACCAGTTTTTGGAATTGAATTATTGACATTATTCAATAGTAAAGTTTAAATGCAGATGCTAGATTTAAGAAAAGACTCTTTGTATAAATACGGCATGGAGAATTAGAGAAGGCAAAATACTTGGGAAGAATGATTAAATGTCATTTACTTTCGTTAAAGGAGTCAAACAAATAAAACAAAGACTTTATTTCAATCTGTAAACGAATTAAATTCCAAGCGAACATTGTTGAGCTTCAAACCTAAACGTCACTTCTTTTCTTTAACAGATTAATACTCCAGTTTTAACTAAGAAAACTTTGTAAGGTTGTGTATTAATCAAGATCAGCAGCTAAAGATTCTTTGTGTGGTTTATTTTAGAGTTAGCAGAAAAATTAGTTCTAGATAGAGCTAGTATCTGGCAGTTCACTCTCTCTCGTTCTTTCTCTTTCTCTCTGTCTCTGTCTCTGTCTGTCTGTCTCTCTCTCTCTCTCTCTCTCTCTCTCTTTCTCTGCCCCCCCCCCCGTAAAAGCAATCTGGTGGATGAGGAATAATGCATGAGTGAATATAACACTTAAATTTAACCTCACTGGACGCCCAGTTCTGCGTAGGGCAGAGGTAAGATGCCGGCCTCTGGCTCTGGAGCAGAGGTTCTGATCCTACCACGTGGTACTGGGTGGGGTGATTGATAGTCTATGGCCACACTGAAGTGTTGTAATACAACGAATCGGCAGTCTGCTCACACACACACACACACACACACACACATATATATATATATATATATATATATATATATATATATATATATATATATATATATATATATATATATTGCTGTTTGATATCATTGGCATGATCTTAGTTCCTTAGTTCCTAAAGTATAAACTGCAAAAGTATATTTTCCACATGTATAAATGATGGAAATTATATAATGAATATTACTATATTGACATTTCTTTTTCCCCCAAAAAACCTACGTTAGTTATTTCAATCGTGCTATAATTACCTTCGCCATGACAGAGAAATAGTTTCTACTGAATTGTCATGGTTGAAATGAAATATCATCGTTTTTAAAACCATGGGAAACCAATCCTGAATACTTTTGTGAAAAAATATGAGCCGTTTGAGAACAAAAGGCAAAAGGATTTTAATAACACGAGAATCAAATACTGTTTTGCACACACAATCTCTCTCCTGAGTTAGCATTCATGATAGCGTTCGTGCTCATCTCCACCCCCCCTCACTCTCTCTCTTTCTCTCTCTCTCTCTCTTTCCCTCTCTCTCTTGGTTGGCCGTCGATAATATAATTGCTATTGATGCTACACTCATAGATGTGCCAATTTTGTATTTTACTCAAAGCGGATACCTAAATTATGGTTGATGATTCCTTGTATCACCCTTCCAAATAAATGCATAAACCTCCTGACAAAGACAGAGCTTAAGGTATATCCTTATTAAAGCGACAGGAATTCATTAATATTCTTGATACGAGGGAACCAATATGCAGGTCTCGTTTGGATGCTGGTAACAACTTCTGCGAATTCATGCCAAAGGATTTTCTGTGAAAGAAAGAAAATTAGATTTTGAACTCAAATTAAGAGTCCTGTTTCTCAATTCTGTTTTTTTAGTTTTTTGTTTTGTTTTTTTTTTTTTTTTGCTCTTGTAATGGAATGAATATCTCATACAAGATTAGAGGGAAATTCACGGTATGGCGTTGCTGGTATTTATTTTCAATATCTGATGGTAACTTGATCGTAGTTTCAGTTTCTCAAAGTTTACATACAAACTAATCAACTTTCATTTCTAAAACAATTTATATTCTACAAATAATGATATGTAAATAGCTTAAACTGTGTTTTATGAAGGGAAAAAGCCAGAATTTTTATTCAAAAGCTTTTTCCTGGATCCAATTATAACGGGACAGAAATTTACATCCTGTGTGTATTATAAAATTTGCATATAGAATTAGCTTACCTCATTCAAAAACATAAGACAATGAATTTCGAGATACGGAAGACCATTCTAGAATTGATAAAATGAGATGGAAGAGATGTCAAAGGAACAGTGAAAGCAGATAACTTAATTCATGCTTCAGTGTCCTGAATAAGAGAATCAGATTCCTGTTCGTAATAAGACGATTGATTATTGAGATGAAATATGCGTCCTTCACAGATTATTAAATCTGCATTTGAAATTAGTTTACTTGGCACAAAACGTATTTAAAAATATGAAAGAATTTGTCTAAGAAGATATGAAAGACGGATCTAAAATTGACAAAACATCATAATGAGACTGCGAGAGTAAATATTCTAATGGAAACTTAATCATGCCTGAGTGAACACTGTTCCAAATGAGACAAATGAGTTTGACGTTCAGAATTTGTTCTCTAGACGCTGTATTTATAACATGAAAATAATAAAAATATCAATACAGAGAGATATTCAGAGAAAAACAAATGGGGGGGGTCGGTTCCTGATCATTTATCGATTGAACAATAGGGTTACAAATATAACAATCTGATTTGTGGCGATTCGTGCTGTTGGTCATTGCACAACCAAAATATTCAGACTCGAAAATTGTGAAGTATATAACATATGGAAGACAAAGACTGAAAGACAGTGATAGAATTTAATTAAGAAAACGGAGAGGTGAATGGAGAGTTTAGATTATCTTGCTTTTCACAAAAGTTGTAATTATTTTTCAATATTATCAATAATAGACAAAATATCTGCCCTAACAGAAGAAGTAAATTGCAGCCCCCAAAATCAATAAAGAGATTGAAAAATAAAAACCAAATAGCGTTTTATTTAATTTGTTTTCAAAATCTGTTCAATGCAACCTTCCACACTGAAAAAAAAGAGGCTGTTGGGGATTAATGTAAAAAAAGGTTTTTCGAATTTGAAAAGAGTGTTGAGCTCATGTGAAAGTGTTAAAATTTCAAAAAAGGGCCATGGGATTAAATTCTGAAAAAACCCGCTCATTAATGCTGGAAAAGTGAGGGGTAATTTCCAAAAAATGGGATGGCTGATGTGAAAAATATTAGAAAGTGTAAAAAGAGAATAATAATGTTGAGAATAGGAGCATAATGTTAAGTTACTGGAGAGAGAAACTGTTGACCATCGAGAGACTTTTGTCAAAATATGGGAAATGTTAAACCAGCGGGCTAATTTTCAAAAATTGGGCAGATGGTAAAAAACAGCGTCGGAGGTAAATTTTAGAAAGGGAAAAAGTTTATGTTGAAGATTGGGGTGAGAGTTCCCACTTTAACAAAAGTAAACCACTAAAAATGAAATTTTTTTTACAAATTTTTATCATGTAGTTTTTGTGGTTAGTGAGTAGAGAAATACAGAGAGTCGAGTGTACCTTTGGCAAATAACAATGAGAAAATCACAAGGGACACAAAATTTTGTGGCTTCTATTCCAGGACCGTCTCCTGTTTGTGCTGCAACTATTTGTCTGCATAGTCAAATCCCAATACCCAATTCCAGATGTGTCTGTCTAGGATGATTGACTACATTGACTGGTTATTTGATTTACGGTCTCATCCCTTTCTCCACATAGGCAGCATTTGTTGTTTGTTTTCATCCTGTTGATTCTCGTCATGATATAGTTTGTCCTCATGCATTTGTTTTGGACTGTCATGATGAGTTATTCTGTTCTTCTTTTCAGGTTTCCTTTGCGTAGCCATGTCCGTCAGTTTTCGTCTTAATTTTGTATCAGTCTTTTGAATTTCTTGTTTTCCCATTTTCCTTTCTAAGTTTGCTGTACCACTCTTCCATTTTCAATTTTTTTGTTATTCATTGCACTGCCACGGGTGCTTTTTATTTATTTTTTTTGCTGGCACGGACTTTTCTAATCCTGTTTTGGACATTGTTTCCTATGCTGACGAGTCCTCCACCCCCCTCCTTCCTCTCCCCATACAGTCTATCTGTGTCATGTCGGATGTAAAGCCTTGTGCATTGTTATAAGCTTCTTTGTTCGCCGGTCCATCAATCGGAGTTTTTCCTTTGTCCATCCAAGGAATGGTCCTGTGTGTCTTACTAACAATACTGCCTATGTGTTTATTCGTTATATCAGATTCCCACTATTAATCTTGGTTTCTAATATTCTTGTTATCCTCCTAAGGTATTATTCTCTTATTTTACAATAATTTTCTTTTTTTTTATTATTATTATTATTATTATTATTATTATTATTATTATTATTATTATTATTATTATTATTATTATTATTATTATTATTATTATTTTTATTATTATTTGGAATCTCACACCAGTTGCCTGGTGGTAACCGCTGGAGTTTGAGTGACAGCAAGTCTCCTCAAGTCTCCAGCCCTCCTCTCCTAGTACTCATAGGTCGCAGTAATTCTACGATTTACAGTTTCACACCGGTTGCCCAGTGGTTATCGCTGAAGGCTGAGTGACAATATGTCTCCTCAGGTCTTCAGCTAACGTCTCCTCCCTCTTTCGCATATCATGACAGAGCTACTATTCGTTGCAGTACTTATATCTCTAGCACCTTCCTCAGTATCCGTGCAGTTCCAAGTAGTGCTGTGGTCTGTACGGTCTCTATCCTCCCCCTAATCCCGATCTCCTCCAGTCTCTCCCTCAGCGTTTTGGGGACAGTTCCTAGTGCTCCCACTATGACCGGTATTACCCTGGTTTTCATGTTCCACATTTTCTTTAAATCCCTTGCTAGGTCCTGGTATTTTTCCCTTTTTTCACCCTCCTTCTTTTTTACTCCATGGTCTGCAGGTACAGCAACGTCTACTATTTGGCAGGCCTTCCTTTTTTTTGTCTACTATTACTAAGTCCGGCCTTCTTGCCTGGATGAGGTGGTCAGTTTGGATGTCAAAGTCCCACAGTAGTTTGTGGTTGTCATTCTCCAAAACTGCCTCTGGCTTGTGCTGATACCACTTTTCCTCATGGTTGAATCCCATTTGTTTACTTAGTTCCCAGTGTATCATCGTTGCTACTCTATCATGTCTATGCTTATACTCCTTCTGGGCGAGCTGACTACATTCACTAGTTATGTGGTTTACTGTCTCATCTCTTTCACCGCACATGCGGCATTTGCTGTTTGTCTGTGTTCTGTCGATTTTTGCTTTTATGTAGTTTGTCCTTATGCTTTTGTTTTGGGCTGCCATGATGAGCAATTCTGTTTCTCTCTTAAGGTTTCCCTTTCGTAACCACGTCCATGATTTCTCGTCTGCTATATCTTGTATCTGTCTTTTAAACTCGCCATACAATTTTTTCCCTTCCCATCTTTCTTTTCTTGCTTGCTGTACTGTTCTACTGTTTTCTACTTTATTGTTTGTTGCACTATCCCTCGCGCTCTTTATGATTTCTTCACTATTTGTTTGTACATATCTATCTAGGACTACTTTAGCTCTCTGGACACAATCTTCTATGCTGATGAGCCCCCTACCACCTTCTTTTCTCTTAACGTATAGTCTATCTGTATCATCCCCAGGGTGTAATGCTTTATGCATCGTCATAAGTTTCCTTGTTCGCCTATCCACTGATTATTATTATTATTATTATTATTATTATTATTATTATTATTATTATTATCATTATTATTATTATTGTTGTTGTTGTCGTTGTTGTTGTTGCTGTTGTTGTTGTTGTTGCTGCTGCTGCTGTTGTTATTATTTTTCATGTGTCTGGATATGTTTAGTGGCCATTGCAGAAAAATGAATGACAGCATGTTTCCTCAAGTCTCCAGACCAATCCCAACATCCCCTAACACCACTGTGGTTTTCAATTTCTGTCTCGGTCCCTGGAGGTAATTGCTGAAGGTTGATTGACAGTCCAGCCAGGCCCCCAGCTTTCTTCTTTGTCCACAGCCCCATGTAAATTTTCTCTGTCTTTCCGACACACATCAGCTTTATTCTAGCTGGTAGGGTACTGCACGTCTTCATGCACTTACTGTTATTGGAACTAGCCTGAAATTCAATTTCCCTGCCTTTCTCTGCTCCTGGGCGACGTATCGGCTTTTGAATTGTCTCTGTGGTGCGTAATTACGGCCATGAAATTGATTTACGACAAAACAGTGAGATCAATCGGGCAAAAGCCTGCGTATATTCTAGAGAAAATCAAGCACTTTGACCCGTCCTTAATCAAAGAGTCCCCATACGATCAAAACTCTTGTCACACCCTCGTGACCATTATGCAGTTTGCCGTGTCACCCCTTTATCTGCAGAGGCAGGTTTCATCGATCTTCACTTTTATATGCTGCTCTTATTCTGAACTGCTTTGATAAGGGATTATTTTTATCTCTTTCAGGCGTCCTTTGCATAACCACGTCTGTGATCTCCCTTCTGCGATATTTCTTGAATTCCCCATGGAGGTTTTTTTCTACTTGTTTGAATTACCCTGTCCTTATCTTCTTTACTACTTCCCCGTTGGCTACTTTTCTTATCCATGATATATCCACTGGCTGCTCTCACTTGCCTTTCCAATCACGTTTTGGCTATTTGGGTGCAGACATGTATTTTGATGAATCCTACCTCCTCATTTCCTCTCCACATTAAGTGTATCTGTATCTAAGATGTAAAGCCTTGCACATGTTTCTTGCTTCGTCACTCAGTTGATTCGAGTTCATCCTTTGTCCACTCGATAAATGGTCCCAAATATCTACCGATACGATCCATATGTCCATCTCTTTCATTATTTTTTGCTGTTTAACTGAGTTTCGAATATTTTCATTTCTCTTGGGACTCTTTTCTCTTCCATTTCTAAGGAGAATAAAAACATTCTGTTCTAACGATGACGACACCGACTCGGTAAATCGAAAATCCTCAGTTACGACGCCAACGTAAAGAAGGTCGTAGGGTACAATTACCGAAAATTTTTTTTATTTTTGCTTTTTCAAAAGATCAACTGGAATTAGGATAGAAGTCAAAAAACAATTCATTACAAACTAAATGAATACATGCAATCAAATAGTATCATGGAATCTTTGATTAGTTGAAAATAGAAAATATCCACATAGGGGAAACGCTATTTCTGTCCAAATATCAAATACATTTATTTGTTAGTGCGTGTATGATCGCGTACGTATGCCTGTGTTTGCGTATGTACTCTTATATCTATATGTGAGTTTGTATGAATCCATGCATAATCATAATTTACTTTTGAGATAGCTATTTATCTATTTAGTTGGATAGATATTCGAATCAAGTATGAAGATACTCGATTCGAACCGATCGATCTATTAATCAGAAATACGTTGTATTAATATAAAACTGAAATATTCTCCGTGTATCGCAAAATCAACCTATGATTTGACTTGGCATATATAAAATAAGCATTAAAAAAAACAAAGGGCTGCTGCATGAATTGAACCAGTGACCAATAAGAAGTTCCCTCGACCTAGCATTGATCTTACAATTGAGATAAAAGCTACGGGCAACAACATAACTGATTTATCTAAAAATCTTCATTTTTGTTAATCAACTGTCCTTATCTGCATAATTTGTTTCTCATCGAGGACAATCATACAACTCAAAAATTGCTAAATAATCTGAGAGAAATAATTCTAAACGTGTTATATTTCTTCGATCATATCAAATAGAGTTTCAAATTAATGTAACACATTTATAATTATTTCGATCGGATTATACATCAATTTCTTAATAGAATAACACTCTCTCTCTCTCTATCTATCTCTCCTATATATATATATATGCGAACGTGTGTGTGTGTATGTGAATGTGTGTGGGTAGTATGCGAATATAACATTCATATTTGACTGGAAAAAGAGAATGATATTGACTGATATCAAGACAAGCGAGCAAAACTCTATCCCAGCAATCCCCTAGGAATGGACCGGACGTTCTTTCTTTTATTGCTGAAAAACTGAAGAAAAATTTATCTTCGAAAACTTGACTGTAAAAATTACAAAATTCGATGGCACATTGATTAAAAAAATACCGACCATTACCAGGTGTTGTCAGCGTTTGTTTATCAATAACAGAATAGTTCAGGCTGATAGAAAATTGATTTTTTTTTTTCATTCAAAGGAATTTTTTTAATCTTTTAACTGATATCAATTTACTGGGGGGTCAGAATTCGACATGGAACATTATGACGGGTGTGGAATGACATCGTGTTTTGGTAAGGGAAAGAATGAAGATGGACAAAAAGGTAAAAAAAAGAAAGAGAACGAAAGAGGGTGAGAGAGAAAGAGAAAGGGAACAAACAAACGAAAAAGTGGAAGAAGAACGAACAAATTGGAATGAGTAAGGACGAATGGAAATCAAAGGAAACGAAGAAAAGACTAATAAACTACAAGATTAACAACCCAAGTTAGAAATGTGATAAATGAAGGTAATGTAAGTTAGACAGATAGACCGATAGTTAGATAGATAGATTGTACAAAAAAGTATTGACTAATTTTCATAGATAATAAAGGAATCCAAATCAACTGATATAGATTTTGAATTCGATTGATTTTTAATGAAAGGGCATCAAGAAATGTATTTTCAGTTTCACTAAAACCGTTCAATACCAACACACGAACAAAAAAGCCGTGTGTGCTACGTTGTACACTAATCACTACTGATACATCTTCTGAGTCATAGACCTCGTGAAACATATCAACAAAATTCAATACCTACGCTTTTCTTGAGTCAGATTAAACCTTGAAATTCTCCCATGGAATCGTATTAATGCTTCTTCAGTAATCGTCAATTAGTTGATTGTACTGGATCACATTACGATATTGTAAACCATGTACTTTGAGGTATGTTTGCTGTAGTAATTGCGATATAGATATTTACTAATCGTATCTTGAGGCTAAATGATGAGTAATAGTGATCAGAACACTTTGTTGCACCTATCCTCCCAATTTGAAATAGCTTAGTGATATCATTATCATTCAAAGTCCTGACTTGGACTTTGGGGAAAATGCAACAAAACACTCTTTCGGGGCTAGAGAGAAAATATATATTAAATCAGAAAGAAAAAGAGAATATGTCAATTTTGGATTGGTTTCGTGGCAAATCTTTTTTTGTATGAGTGTGTGTGTGTGTGTGTGTGTGTGTGTGTGTGTGTGTGTGTCTGTGTGTGTGTGTGTATGTGTGTGTTTATTTCACTTTTAGTTCGGATAGCAAACAAATGTAATTATTTTTGGATTACTTCCTAATGAAAGAAGCTTAAAACACATTGAATAGAAAGATCAAAAGAGAAAGTGTTAGAGATGACGAGAGAAATAATGAGGGAAAAGCGAAACTATGAAGTCCTGAGTTGATGTGGAAAACACTTTTTTAATGAAGAAAGAAGATCAGAATCTCTAGAATCGGGAGATCATCAAATTATCTTCATCAATTATTCCCTTCAATCATTCCAGGGGTTCAGTTTCGACCTTCGAATCAATAGAGTTGAAACTACGTAGAATGAAGGCAACGGTTAATGGTGGCAGTGGTGGTTGTGGTGGTGCTGGAGGAGGATGAAAATACTAAATCGTGACGCAACGGTGACAGGAAATCAACTGAAATGATTGAAAGTTATCAAAAGTCGATTGAGTTTAGCAAAAGTTCACAGAAAAAACATTCTTATAATGAACATAATAGATACATACAATAAGAAAAAAGGCTGTTTTGTAGGCAAGGCGGCAGATACAGCAGCTGACAAAGAGAGTTTTAATAAACTTTTGGTCAGACCCAGTTATTGATAATCTGTCGATTCACTCTTGACTTTTTTGATAGATAGATGAATCTAATGCCGTAAATGTTACAAGGGAAATCAATTTGTCTACTTAATGTGAATTTTATCTTTTTATTGTGATGGATTTCCATTGTGAATCACTGTCTGTGCCCCAATCACGTCGGCCTTTCTTCCATAGCGAAAAATTTGTTCTTTACAGTGTTCTAGTAATTTTGCTTTCATATTACTTTTCTTGATTCATTCATTTAATTTTGAATATAAGGGTTATTGGATCGATCAGTATTTCCTATTTGTGTTTATTAACAAATCTCTGGTTTTGACGTGCTCCGATATAATGGTTTTTGGATATAGTGGTCCTTTCAACTGCGTATGAAGTGTTTGAGCTCGCAGTTAGTGATGTCAAATCAGCGATTTTCAAGTTAAATCTTGCCATTTTTTCGGATTTTAGCCGACAATCCAGTCATTTTTAGGACGTTATACAGTTATTAAGTGAAATTAAATCGACTGACACAAAATATGTATATTGATATTTTAGCAAGACAATTTGGTGAATGTTGAAAAAACTGAGTAGATTTCAACTTTTTTTGATGATCAGTTGAAACAAGTGAAACTAAAGAGGAAAATATTTTACGTAATTTCCATTTTTTGTCACAAAACTGAATTTTGACTTACACCTTTGCTTTAAGAATATTTCTGTTGCCAGATATAATTTCTTTGAAAATCCATCGCACATGGCATTCACTGAAAGTTAACGTACGTTTTTTATTAATCATTTCAATCGATACGTTGTAAAAAGATAGTTTATTTGATAATTGATGAAACTTTAGCCATATTTTTTGCTGAAAATAGACAGTCTGTAGAGTTGAAGTGTGTTAGAGGAAAAAATCGAATTCCAGTTGAAAAAGACTTTGCGTAGAGGATTCACTTTCACTTTTTATCTGAAATTGCTCAGTCATTCTAACGCTTTGTTTTCAAGTGAATATTGTCTTTGTGCATCAAATATTCCATCACAAATCCATAATTTGTCTCTGTATTTATAATCTTCGTAGCATCTACTCACAATTGTAAATCAACATATCTTTTAAGATATATGTTTCATCAATTTCTCTATCCCTCAATCTGCTTAAACAAGTGGACATTGATTTGATTTGAATCATACTTATTTACAAAAAATGCCAATGAAGTGATTTCCACTTAGGATAAAACTAACTAAATTAGTTTTTCTCAAAACTTACAAATATCCGGAGGTAAAGACCCTTGAGGGCTGAAAACTCAAAAGATTAGCTACGAAAAATTTTCTCCTTTTTTTAATTGATTATCCGACCTTTCACTTTCTTCGTTGTTGGTGTAAATATCCTTGGGTTATCTTTGCGAAGACGCAACAGGGAGTCATTTTAATATGGGCTATTTCCATTTAATTGTTTTTTATAACTTTTTATTCTAAAAATTTCAAAAGTGTATGAGAGATTGAATTTTCATTGCTTTTTAAGTCTAAAACAAGCTTTTTTAAAAATCCACTCACGGGAAATGTAAATGTGACTCGTACATAATTTTATTGGTCACTTCTTGAAATTTGAAAATAATCTTATTATAGAGGGAATGAAATCCACACAGCTTGTCTGATGTCCTTGGATACGTCCTCTAAAAAGTCAGCCAAATATGCACTAAGAACGAATAATCATTTATGACTCTGTATTGGCAGGTGTAATCAGAAGTCTTGGTAAAATCTCCCGGGAGTAGGTCCTTATGTCACTTCTTGCATCAAATGAAGATGCAAAATTATAGATTGTCTGCCTCTCACATATGTCTGTATTTATGTTTTAATGAAAAAAAGAGTATGTCCTGCAGTGAAAGACTTTTAACTTGAAGTGTCTCAAAGTAATTCTGTCTGGTTATTTTGAAATGTTTGAATCATTCTGTGTAGAGATTTTTCTATTTCTTTCAGAATTCATTCAATGTTGCAGATTTTTCCGTAGAAATAATAATCCAAGAACAAAAGGGATAACAGTTAATCATAGGATTCGGGAAAATACTTTCATTTTGTTTCAGTCCCTTATCCGCTCATAAATATTTTAAACATAACGGAATCGGGTATAAATAAATCATGGAAATAAACAGAGATAAAAATGATTCCTTTTCGCTTTTTCCTCTGATTTTTTTCTTCAGGATCATTTTTTATCTCACTTTGTCCTCTGCTAACTTTCTACCTTATTGCTGTTTATATTGTTCCTGTTTGTATATTCAATGTATGCTTTCCCTTTGCCTTCAGATCAATCGACAAAAATGTCCGATGATGACAATAAAAACATCATTTTGATTTCTCATTACTGTCTCTTTCATTTGATTGATAACAGTGGAAGTATCATCCTATAACTGGTATAAGTTATAGAATATGTAGATGACTTTATTGTGCTGTTCTCGCTACTAAAAGATCAGGTTATCAATTCCATCGAGCACGTATGGGTGGCTTAGATTAATTAGTTAATTATTCCCTCAATGTAATTTAAAGCAATTTTTTTAAAGTTGATCCTAATACCATAACTCCAGATCACATTTGAAACCGTTGAATTTCTTGTGGAGTCTACTGCTAATTGTGTAATAGTGCAGACATGGACAATGAATGGACAGGATGAAAAGACTGAGGATAAAGCGGTAATTTGGACCTCCACCTTTCTGTCAGGCTTTTTTTAGCTTGATGATTAACAGTCACACTACGTTGAAGCAACTTACTTATGGATGTGCGTTTGATTTCTTGGAGTAACCAAATTTTTCTTCGGATATTTATTTCATCCATGGTGTCCATGATAAGTCACGCTCTCCCACCCCCCACACACACATACACACATACACTTATATACACATATATGTATGTTAAACTTGACTTACTCTGCTACAATAGACGATGAATTGCACACATCCATACATCAACATATCCATATCTACACACTTGCATTTACATACTCTCACATACACACACACACACGCACACACACACACACACACACACACATATATATATAGAGAGAGATAGATAGATAGAGAGAGAAAGTGATAGAGAGTGAGCGAGAGAGTATCAGTGGCCTCTACTGCAAGTAATACTTGATATATGCCATTCCAGAAGTTGAGTGAATACAAGCAAAAGGCTCTTATACTTATTAGAATCCTTGACAAAGATAAGCAATGTACTATATGATGCATTAGAGGCACCGAGTTACATAGCTCCCGAGTTATGCGTTCTTTTTCCATCTTTGAGATGAATTTTTCAAGCTCTCTCGAATTAATTCATGAGAAGCTACTTTAGTGAAAAATCGTCTTGAAGTACGATTTCCTGCTCATTCCTACTACTATTTTGACTTGCATTCCTGGCTTTAAATTTGAACGGAATAAAATGAAACAAAGGATGATAAAAACTTTCTTGAATAATGAAAAAGATGTCCAATATGACTTCTTCCACTGACTTACAACTTATTTGAACCCAATCATGCAAAGAGTTGCACTAATTCAGACGCTGTTTATTAAGTTTGACTTTTTAAATGACGGTTTATCTTTTTCTTCCTCCTTTTTCCCTTTTCTTTCTTTTCTTCTTTTATCACTCTTCTCTTTCACCTTTTCTTTTTTTTCCCCTGATCACGTGTTCACTTAATTCTCTTTTGTCTTTCTTTCATCTTTCTTCTCAGACCTTATTCCCTATTCCACTCAATCAGTTGCTAACTTGGCTAACAACACACTCATGGCAAGCCAAAAGTTCAAACGGACGTATCACTCATTTCTTTATTCGACGATCGTTTGTACAATTAGGTTGGTTCTCTGTGCAAACGATATGAAATATTGGTAAAGGGCCAATTTACATCCGACATTATGTGATAATTATACAGACATTTTATTGGGAGCCTACGGCTCGATACTCCTTCGACCCGGTAGCAAATTGAGTGGCCTTATACCGTGTAAATAAATTGAGAAATGAGCATCTAGAAGTGATCGAAACACAATCTACCGCTGTTTGATTGGTACTGAACAGCAAGTTCCTAAGAAAAGATCTTTATATAGATACTCATCATCATCATCATCATCAGTCTTTCAACGTCCTTCGTTGGACATAGACCTTCCCCAAGATTCGCCACACTTCTCTATCATGGGATTCGTGGAGCCAGTACTTTCTGAACCTGTCTAGTTCGTCTCTCCATCTAATATTCTGCCGGCCTTGGTTGCACATGTGATCTAGGGGGATCCATGTTGTGAGTCGTAATGTCCAGCGGTTGTCTACTATTCTTGCAACATGGCTAGCTCACCGCCATTTGAGATTTCTAATGGATTCTATGATGTCCCTTAATCTTGTCTTTTCCCGGATGTACTGTGCTGTCTTGTGGTCTCTCCATGTGAGGCCCAGCATTATTCTTTCATGTGCACGTTGCATGGTTCTCAATTTATATAGATAATACTCACACAAAAATATGTAGTTATTCAATCCTTTACTCTATAATATACAACATGCACACATATATGTGTGTGTGTTTGTGTTTGTGTGTGTTTACGTTTATGTGGACGCCTCTTTGTCCGGATACATAAAGAAAGTTGGAATAATTTAAATTGCAGTGCAAGTGAGGGCTCTCTTTGGGTCATTACCAATGGTGGGGTTAATCTTCTGATTGGATTTATTCTCAACAAAACCAAAGGGAGATAAACGTCATCATTCTCTAAGAGAAATTTGATGCAGTCTTGTGAGGAAGGATGCTGGTCAAGTAAGGACAGAGAAAAAACTGAGTAAAAGAACTCTTAAAAGAGGTCGAATATTTTCATTTAAGGTCGATAAAGAGGTTTTGCAGGGAGATGCAGGAATAAAACTATTGACTGGAATATGTTTTGGTGAATTTAGACATATCTGTAGTTCATAAACCAGTCACCAAGGGATTATTTTACAAACGGACAGGATAATATGCCTATGTCGTCAGATTAAGGCTTTTTGAAATTGAAGTGACACGTATTGGAATAATTCAAATTATAAACTGTTCAAGAATATATTATATCTTGTTCAAAATCATAATTTACTACCAAAATCTGTATATGAAACCATATATGGAGTCATAATGAGGGGAACTATTTTCAAACCAAACTGTGGATAATTTGTTTCTGGAAATTATTTTTTTTATAAAAAAAAAAATGGAGGTATATTGAGGGTGTTTAGATATTTAATAAGCATAAATTGATATGGTATGTGACTAAATGATGGAGGAAAATTGGTAGAAAAGACGGCATTGGGGCAGCTGGTTAATAACAGGGAACCAATCTGTGTTGAAATACATATTTGGACATGTCCAAAAGATCATTTCTACTGAAGTGTGAGTTTTATCCTCATTGGGAGACCCAGACTGATAACTTTGTGTTGAATTAAGGATCGTAAAAAAAATACATATATAATAATGCTGATGAATACCATGACAATGATACTAATGATACTCAAACGCATTGTATAAAGCTCAGCAAAATAAAAAGAAGTGCTTACAGTTGCAGACGATAAATTAGGTGAATCTTCCGAGATTGAGTGTAAACTGAAAGTATTACGAAAAGATGAAACACACAAACATCATTTCAATGAGATTACACCACGGCTATGGGTGGACAATAACTTATTTATCTGCCAAGAAAAAAGTACTTATCAGTCTTACTTCAAGGTTGTTTTCACTTGTGGGTCTCATTCAGTTAATCTCATCTGATGTCTTATTCTCTTTAAATGAGAAGTATTGCTGATATAGCTCGATGAATATACACGGGGGGGATTCGGATGTATAGATAAATAGATATAGTTTTGGGGTGTTTTTTTCTTTGTGAGTCTCGCAACTGAGTAGATGTGCCTTTGTCTTTAAGTGGGCGTATGTGTGTGTATGTGTGTGTGTGAGAGAGGAACAGAAAATATAACTCCGTGCATACACGTGTATGTAAGTATGTGTGCGAAAGGAACAAATAGAAAAATATGATTATCCCTGGCGTAGACAGTGAAACAAGTCAGGGAGTTTGACTCCTCGATTTTCGTCCACTAGTCAGTTTTGTTTTTAGTCCAGAAGATGCTAAATGAGTTTTGAATTTCATGGCCTTCCTCAGAGCAAAATCAGGGCGGGTGCAAAATTAGGCGATCAGATTTCAAATTATTTTGCCATATTCATTTCCCAAAATAGCAATGAAAGGTCGATTTGAAAATCCTTTGCGTTCATGTATTGTGTTGTTGACTTCATATCTGGTATTTACCAAACATTGCATAGCCTCAGGGTCTTGCAAAAGGCACAAAAGTGAGAACAGAGCTCGCTGACAATGGCGTCTGAGAGTAACCAATCAACTAAAACTCTTAAGCAGTAACATACAATATCTATTCATCTGATTTAGCTCTGTGTCGCACAAGGGGAACATTACCTGAGCACTCAATGAAAATGAAAAAAAGCAGTCAACGAGATTTATAAGTTATGCATCTGGAACCAGTCAACATAACTGTGTTAAATAATATCTCTGACCGATAATAGTTTATACACTTTATAGTGACTTTTCCATGCAAATGTAACAATCATTAAGTGACAAAAGTGGTATTTATAAACAGAAGTGAAGGATTCACGTGAGCAACACTATGTCAGTTCCTTATTTATGTGCGTGCATAGTTGGCTGTCTCTTTGGGGACTGTTCAATATAGCATTTTTACGCCTTTGTAGATTGCCAAAACGAAAGTTTGCATTACAGGAAGAATATCTTTGTCTGTATTTCTTCTACTCCAATCCATTGTTTCGGAAGAAACAAGTATCTCCAAAGTAAATTGAAAATATCTCTTGCTGTCTGAACAATGCTCTGAACTTTGTAGATCGTCTTTTCCATTGCTCTCTCTCTCTCTCTTTCTCTCTCTCTCTCTCTCTCTCTCTCTCTCTCTCTCTATATATATATATATATATATATATATATATATATATATATAATGTATATGTTTTACCAATTCTGTTTTTCTACATTATCCTATTTTCCTTATCGATTCTCCAAAGTAAGAGAACATATCTAATTTATTCATAAGGCCCAAGAGCCACTGTGTCTCTATTCAAAATTGTTTCATTTATTCATTGATTTATTTCAAGTTTGATGACAAAAGTCCCCATCACCCCTCTTTTTCCCCTCATTGCGTTGTTCATTACGTTTTTCTCCTCTTTTTTCTTTTATCTTTCTCTCTACTCATTTATTCTCCTCCATCGACGATATTTTTTTCATCATCTCTTTTTTTGTTTTTTAAGAACTGTTTTTTTTTTAATTCTTTGCAACAATATAGAATAAACTTCTTCTCCAATTATTTTTTCGGCTCTCTCTTGTCCATATAGTGTTTCCCCCTCTTCCTTTCTGGGACTGAAAATGTCATTATGGCATCTTCTTCTTCTTCTTCTTCTTTTAATCATTCCTTCCGCTCATGACCTGGGAGAGAACTTTATTTGTATCTTTTCAACTACATCGATTTTCCTCCGTTCAAACAACCATCACATCGTCGTTGAGGGTTTTTTAACATGAGTCTTGTACATATTTGTTTAGACGGAATCAGAAAGAGAGCTGTGCGTTTTTTTTTCCAGAATATAGTTCTCCTTGCAAACCCATCAGACCTTTGAATGGCACATCTTTTCTTTTCATCCTTCCCCCTAACCGCTTTATTTGCCTCTTTTTGGTTTGTTTGTTTATTTTGTTTTTCGGTTTTTTGTTTTTTGGTTTTTTGTTTTTTGGCAAATCTAGCTTTCTTATTTTCCACAAATCAATATTTCTTACTTTACTTTTGTATACAAACAGAGAAACAGAATAACTAAATCATGTCAGTTTTGCGGTCTTTCGAGGAAAGTTCTGAAAAAAAGGGTTGTTTTTTTTTATCTATGGGTAAATGGCTGAAAGGGAAAGTGTAGACAGGACCATTAGTGACCATTGGGGGAGGACTATTGCCGAAGGAGAGAAACCAAAAGAGCTGTAATACGATAATGCGTCTGGGTTTTTTTTTCTAATCATACCAGGAATATTTGACGACATTAGAACTTTGAAAGGTTAGCAAGATGAACATTGGAGCAAAAGACAAATACATAGAGCTGAAAAATGGTCATCGAAAGGTCACATATGCAAAAAGCATTTGAATGCTTTATCATCCAAAAAGAATATACGGATTCCCGAATGCTTTACAAAATGAGAACCAAAGGGTCAGAAACTCTTGGATAAACTTATAGTCAGAATGTTTTCTTTATTTATGTCATTTGTTGGAAGTTCCAAAAAGGTGATGGCTGTTTACAAATGTTTCGATCCTAGATGCCTATGGTAACGACGGGATAAAATCGTGTGTTGTTGATTTGGAAGAAGAAGGACAGGCATGCTTTGAAGGAAAAAGAGAATAAATGAAAGTGCTTGAACATGCACATTTTCTGACCATGTTGAAAATCATTCACATGCATAAAAATATATTATTATTCTTACGCAAATTATTCAAATAATCGTCCGTCATCCTGGCCAGTACAATTCAGTCAATGCGTTCCCCAGGCTCCCCACCGAAGATGAATCAGTTTTTGTTTTTTTGTTTTTTTTTCAGACTAGTATCCCCATATATATATTTTGTTTTGACCACAAATTTCGGTCGTTTAATTCACTGTTCATCCTGATGAAGTTCTGGGAGGATGTAAAATCATTATTATAATCTCTATTTAAATTTGTATACTCATTCTTTCCGCTATAATTCAAAAGATACTCCTCTACCATCATCATCATCAGCAGCAGTAGCAGAAGCATCACCATCATCATCATCATCATCAAGAGAAGCAGTAAGGGCAGCAACAGTAGTGATTGTACGATATTTTTGCAACATGACCAGCCAATTGCTATTTTCTACTCATTGTTTTTGGAAGGTGGAGATGTCAATCACATCACAATCGTTTTTAGATAGTCCTATCTTCTCCTTTCCCTCAGCTACACTTTTTGATGAGAATAGTAGTTCCTGTAGTTGATGGAAAAGCGAGGTTCCAGGTAATCAGAAAGGGAGAAAGATGTATTAGACAAAACTAGTCTATAAAAAAAGCAATGATACTAATCCAAATCCATCTACATGCAATATTCCCTAAATAGTACTCTGATGAATTATTCATATCTACTTATTTTTTCGAACAAAACCAAACTATCAATGACGATGATAATAATCGAAATATACCATACACTATTTCATGACTATTGTTTCACGGGATTAATCATTTCTAACTATTTTTTCAGACTGAACAGTTCGTGCTGAGAAAAACAGAAATGATTGACTAACGCAGAACATTATATTTTATAAGCAGAAGAAGGGATGCGATTGCTGTTGGCTAAACATACAAATACATTCATACACATATGTTTTGTGAGTATCAAAACAAACACGCACACACACATACACACACACACACACACACACACATAGACACACACACATGCACATGCACCAACACACTAATTTGTAACTTCAAGAGTTTTCTGATTAATAAACAGAAAAACACCGATGGGATTCGTACAAGGAAAGTATGAAGATTGTGTTATTTTGAATAAAAATTTATTCATTGCAGTGGGGTGTCAACCAATCCCATTGCCTTAATCCTTCTAACCATTGTATCGATTGGGAAAATATTGTGTGTTCATCTCTACTGGTTCTGTAAAAGGTCTGATTAGTATTTTCCTCAATTTGAATGCCAACTAAGGACAAGAATATTTCCTAATAAGAAGAATCAATGAAGCTCACTTCTACTGGTTCTGTACATCGTCCAGTAAGTATTTTTTTCAAAATATAATTTCAAGAAAAGACATCTTGATTAGTTCCTTAAGTTCAAATTTCTCTTTTGATAACAAGGTTTGGGAGAACATTGTCGGTTTATTTTTAACTGGTCCTGTACAACGTGCCGTAAGTATTTTTTCAACTCTAATCTCGACTGAAGACATCGTGAATATTTCAAAAAACTTCAAGTGTCTGTCCCGATAACAAGAATCACACGAATATAAATCAGACGCAGGAAATGAAATGAATACATTGGAAAAGAGAGGGGACAACAGTTATGATGGAGAACAAAAGAGAGAAAGAGCCAGAAGACAGAAGGGGAAGAAAAAGGAAGAATAACAACAGGATATTTTGGGGAAGAAAGAAAAAGACCGAGGAAGGAAGGGAGAGATTTTGGTATATAGGGGGCCGGAGGAAAGATCGAAAAGAGGAAAGGGAAGGATAGAAGCGAAGTGAAAGTATGGGAAAGAAGGATAGAATGAACAAGGGAGGAAAGAAAAAAGGGAGAGAAATGAGTAAATGAATGCTTTAAAATGGAGGCAAGAAGAATAAGAGAGAAAAAGAGAAAAACAAATATTGAAGCTCTTCCTTCATTGCAGAATTTTTCATCATCAAACAAAAAGAAATAGATATTTGGTCACTTTTCACACTGTCCCATCTGACTTAAAATTGCCATTCGTAGTTATAAATCTAACTTTTCCCTCCCTGAAAAGGTCTTATATTAATTAAATCAAACGGACAATCAATTACGATGCGTGTCATATCTTACTATCCGCCAATTGCAATTTCTATTAAGATGATTGGTGAGCCTTTCTAATTTTCTCTCTCCTTTTCTCCAGTTATCTTTCTGTTTCTATTCCTCAATCACCGGGAAAAAATATTATGAACGAAAGAAAGGAGAAAAAATAAAACTAATTTCCGTCACTGAAAAATATTTTCACATGAATGACAGTCACCATTTATATTACATGAAAGACTAAGGACATGCATTATAAGGTGTACGTACCCAAGGGAAAACAGCACATTCTTCCCACTGAGTACGAGTCCCTTTCTCTTCCTCTTATTATATATACACAGCCCAAACTTCATGACCAGTGGCAGGTGCTTAAATGACAGCTAATTGCCCTGTGGCATACTTGAATGAGTGAGAATGTATAGTTACGTGTAAGCTAAACTTTTTTTATTGTTCCTTTCACTAATTGACCAAACTTTTTTTGGTGGAGGAGAAAAATGGACTGACACATAGGGGTAGAGAGAGAGAATAAGAGTGATATCATATTTGCTTTTGAACAAAATATGTTGTGCTTAATATCTTCACGCTCAATAAGCTTAACCTCTCCAACGCCATCGTAACGCCAAAAGGAAGGAAAGGTGTGTACATCTCAATTTGTGCCAAGTCCTTTTTCTCGAGTCCGGCTCAAACCCAAGAGGTGAGAAAGGAGATTACGGTGTGCCCGTTATGGATTGTTGTCTCATGAGCATTTGTAATGGTTATAGATCATTTGGGAATTTTTCAGAAGTAAGGCTCAATTGATAAGTAAATTATTTTTTATGGAAAGAAAAATCTCGTTTTCCCTGAAAAAAAGTTGTATCTGTTTTAAACTTTGAAAAAGTAGGGATGATTTTTTTCAGCCTGATCGAAAATAGACTCTTTGTATTGTTTTGATATTGACTGATAAGCATATGATAGATGAAACAAAGGTCTACATTTTCCTAGAGAAGAGATAATTCAGCATTGCACTCCCATAATGGCTTTTGCATGCTGCTGCCGTAAACGAGCCAAGTCCTGCTCAACAAGCGGATATCCATCGACAGTGTGGGCATCTTGGAGTCGAAAAGACGCTGTACTGATTATTCCACAAGTATCAAATATGGTGTGCCGATCTATAGAATCAGCACCGATGCAGAGACGGAAGGTTAGATTACACGCAAGTGAGGCCTAGTATGAAAATCATTCTTTACGGTGGTAAACGTTTCCCGATGCTGAAGAATCTTGCAGCCAGTGTTCAGACAAGTGTGACGTCCAGTTCTGGCTGGCGTATACATATAACCTCGCTGGAAAGACGCTGCAGCACTGTAAAGAAGATCACAGTCAGAAAGCAGTGTATAACGATAAAGGCGTCCCTGTTCCTTGTATCGAACGCCGTATTATGTACACAGACAACTCGTTTGCCGTGCAATCGATTCGTAGACAACGATTCCGATGAAGTGATGTTTCCCCATTTGTCTTTGTTCCGATTGCTGAATACGTTCTTAGGTTCCAATAAGCGTAACCAAAGGAAAAAAAGCATTGGTTTTGTTTGACATCGTATAAACATTTGAAGAATGCTGATAGGATGATAAAACACACCTGATATAAAATCAATGATTGAGAATGATCAGTTCCATTTTTTGAGTTGACCCTGTGTTAAAGTGGTTTCTTCTTCCAGTGGTGACCCTGATATCAGTGATTCACTCAGTGAGGAACAAATATTCAAATGTTGACATTCCACTGTTGACAATTATCTGACAGTGATCAATATAGAAATCATGAAGTTGATTATTTGGCATAAACTAAACAACTTATAACAATGGGGCACACAATCTGCATGGACTCAGGAAATTCAAAAGCATGTATGTCCTCAAGTTTTGTGAGACATTTTCACGTAATCTTTCGAACATGGGGTTCAGAGATTTCATATAGGAATGGGGCTTACCAAGTCTAAAAAATAGTTTCTATTGTCTCTGGAAGGAACAGATATGTGAATTTATACGTGTTTGTTATATATATATATGTATATATATATATATATATAGATAGATAGATAGATAGATAGATAGATAGATAGATAGATAGATGTACGTGTGTATGTGTGTGTGTCCGGTGTTACTTAGTTTAGCTTTCATATACATCTAATTGAGCATACATTTGAATAATCGTTATACGTAGGCAGCTAATATTGTATAGTTTATACATATACACTAACTTGACCATTCTCCACTTTTTGTGTAGGGTGTTCTGGAAAAAATTGCTTGGTCCATGTTCAAAATTATTGCTACACTCCAGATTTGGCTCCAACGTTTGTCTTTCGTTATTGAAAAGGGAGGAATTCCAGAGAAGATCTGGGAAAATACGTTCAAAGCTTTTTTTAAAAAAAGGCATCGGTGTTGAGATGAGTGAGTGAAGTCCCAAAGAGAGTTCTTCTAAAGATGCTAATTGTATTTGATGGACAATTTTGCCTTTACTATTAAGTATAAATATACTTGGTGGACTTACCTCTAATATTTAATATCTGGATAAACATAATTCGTAATGAAATAGGTACACATTTTGAGGAAACTTTGTATAACCGAGGACTCGAAATCAGTGTACGATATTGCTCTCCGAATCGAATTGGATGTGCTTTCATTGAGTGGAGAGAAATATAGGGTGGGGATCAGTCACCAAATGCAGAATGTGCTGGCAGACAGTCGTCTCAGGGTATTGGAAGGAAGATCAAGTGAGGGCATGGCATTGGAGGTGGAACAGGCCACTGGACAGTGGTCTTAAAGAGTGGAAAGGAACATCAGGCAGGGGGTCAGTTGTCAAAGGTAAGATAGACCATTTAATTTTTTCATTTTTTCTTAAAATTCACTTTTGGGGAGAGATTCTCTCATGCAATATCCTCGATATTTATTCCGATGTATGTTCCATCCAACGGGGTTTAGTTAAACAATTCGTCATGCTCGTCTCCCAACGCTATGTTTCTTGCCCAAACGTGAGCAAAAAATGTTTTTAACACAGGTCTAAATTCTCCACAGGCACAATACGCACTGCTTTACATAATTCCCAGCGACCCGTTTTAATTCAGTTTCTCTTTAAAAAAAATCTTCGAGCACTCTTGTTATTGATCAGTGAACCATTTCAATTTATCAGAATGCCATTTTCTGATAACTCTTGCTCACATTAATGGCTTTAAAAAATCTTTAAATCTTCTTAGTGATATATTGTTAGGCGCTGGTGTCCAGTAAATCTTCCGTTGGTCAAATTCAGCTAGTTTGAGCCTGAACAAGCAAACAGTTGAGCTTCTCTTTCGTTTTGTAATTCTTTTTCTTTTCCAATTTCCTTTTGTCCATTTTCTATTTGATTTTTATAGGTTTATTTTTCTTCCATTTTTTCTTTTTCCATTTTCTTCTCCATTCTAATCCCCTCTTCTATATTCCTTCATTTCAAGGAAATTACTTTCCAAGTTCTTGCTATTTACCCACTGTTTTCAATTTTGAACTATATCAACTCTGTCTTTTTTTATCACAACTTGGACAACTTTTGTTGATTCGATTCAGTCATAATTACATTCTTACTAGACTGATTAATAGACATAGTATTAAGAATGACTCTGCTTGATAAACATTGGCTCTGGTTAGATGTTTGGAGAAACAACATAATGAGCTTCCACGTTTATTTGGCGGACAATTTATAAAAACTGCTGGTGGCCCTAGGGCAATAGCCAGGAGGGAGGTCCGTCTTTTCAATAACTTTATCCGATTGTAAATGAGGATATAGGTCAGCATCTTATGAAAAAGAGTCGTTGAAGTTATGTGAGGAAAGATGATGCCCAAGCAACAACATAAAACTTGAAATGATATGCGGATAAATGTTCTTTGAAAGATGGCTGATTATTTGAATGTAAAGAAAGTCACAGGAAATAAGAAATCAGGAAGTATGAAAGACACCATTGATGGATGAGACAGAACGGCGGGTATTTAGAGACGTTGGCGGGGAATGCAAAGAAAATGGCGGAAAAGTAAAGGGTCAAAGTTCTGTCTGCAGTCTATCATTTTTTTTCTACTCAAGTTCGGTTGCAGTTATACCTACATTTATTATATCTCATTTATATATTTATTTACTTTTTGTCGTTACCAGAAAAACAGAGACAGCATTTTTTCTTACGTTTAATTGAGTGATTGATTGATCGAGAGAGAGAGAGAGAGAGAGAGAGAGAGAGAAAGCTTTTGTGTCTGTGAGTGTATGTGTGTGTGTGTGTGTGTGTGTGTGTGTGTGTGAAAGGGTTGGTTAGTTTATTTCATATCTATTAATCTGTAAAATGTGATGTAAAGTTTCATTTTTTATGTGTTTGCATACGTTTCTTTCGATGACACACACAGACAAGTCTGAAAATCCATCAACGAATGAGTAAGTGTTTTTTCCAGGGACTGAGCGATATCTGCATCATTGTTTGAACGTATGCCCTAGTAATATGTGTCTGTGTGCGTGTGTATGTGTGTGTGACTGTGTGTATGTGTGTGTGTATGAAGTCAGAGAGGTTAGTAATCTTTTTGCATGTGCATCAATGTGTAAAATGTAATGACAATTTACATTTTCTTTGTGCGTTTCAAATATGCACACAGTCATTTCTAAGAGTTTATATACCATGGTGCAAGACATTTTGCCACTGACTGATAATATTTGTACAAATCATCGAGAGTGTGCTTTCGGGTGGGGGTGGGGATGGAGGCTGTTTGTGCATTATTGTTTAATGTGCAAAAAGTAATGTAACTTTCCCCTTTTCTGGTGTGTATGTTGTGTGTGTATATGGGTGTGTCGATGTATATATATATATATATATATATATAGAGAGAGAGAGAGAGAGAGAGAGAAAGAGATGTCTGTGAGTTTCTAAACTAGTCTCCAAGCGATCTGTTTACTGACCAAAAGACATTGTATAATCGGTCGTGTTTTTGTTTTTTTCTTGTTCATTTGAGCATTGTTTAATATATATTACTAATATTCATAAAGGCTTCCAACTTTTTGGTGGATTGATTGGTAAGGTACACACGTATATTCCAATTTTTACACCTGTACGTCTGCAAGTTTGAGGCTAAGGTAAAACTGAATAGACATCTCTTTCAGATCAAAATCTTTTACCCTTTCTGTTATATATCAATCGTTGTAGACACGCCTTCTTTCTCTCTCTCTCTCTCTCTCTCTCTCTCTCTCTCTCTCTCTCTCTCTCTCTCTCTGTAAATCTTATTATTGAGCAATTTATATTTACTAAGTTAAGATTAATAGATCACACATTAAACAAAGTGAAAAGCTGCGACGAACCAACCACAAAAATGTTTATACATATACTACGTTGAGGGTGAACGGAGACCACCAAATAAGTGAAATTTCAAAAAAAAATGTTAGTTCCTAAACTTTCCTTTATTACGGTACAAAATTAAATACGGAGAAATTTAGGGAGGAGAACTGAGCTGTGCTAATATTGAAAGTAAAATCGTTCCACATGCCTTGAAAATCAGCATTTAAATCCTTGAATTTACGAGGACTTGAATATAAAAATTTAACTCCGTGGACATACGCGTGAAAATCTCAACTCATGCAGGAATCTTATTTACATCAAATTATTTATGAAATGACATTGTGTTTTATTTTTGTTGTTGTTGTATTCAAAGTTTTAGGCAACTGCAGCTCAGTTCGTTAGCCAAGACAAATTTTTTTTTGTCCATTTTATTCGGAATATCGTGGATGTTCTGTGAAGTACAATTGAACGCAAGTTCGCTGACGGTATTTTGCTATTGGGTTGTTCTCCAGCAAATTTATCACCAACAAAGGAAAATAAAACAGACGAAAAAAAAAAGCGGGAAAAGAAGGCTCATTGCCTTTTGTTTATTTTTTTTTTTTTTAATGGATATAAAACCAATAAATGTTATCTTGGGAGTTTCATATGGAGTTTCCGTTTCTTCCGTTTGTTCGGAAGAAATTACAAAAACATTGCACCTGAAGTTCTGTTTGGATCCAGTGATTTAATATTATTGAAAATTAGCCTACCTAGGGAAATTGCACATTAGTCCATTTAAAGGATCCCCTTTGAGACTTCACGCTCTAATCCCAGGGTTTTCTTTGAAATCGATCGCTATAAGCACTCTTGTCACACTCTCCGTTATATCAGCCACAATGCAAAGTCTTATTGCAAAAGGTTGGGAGTCACGGTAAAGAAAAACTGGACTGAAATATCTTTGCAATGCAATGTCTCCACAGAAATTACACTGCACGTGACATAACAAATGAAGAGGCTCGGTCAATTGTGAAATATGACATTCATGCAAGTATGAAAGCCAAATCAATGACATCTGACTGCCAACACATAACCCCAAGGTTATGTTTTCCATCACGCGTGCCCGGTAAGCTGCACTTTGATTGACTGCCTGTCTCGAGATATTCAACATCACTTAACTGACCTAGCATATAAGTTTGGTTGACAAATATCAGATTCGGCATCTGGAAAACTATCCTTTGAAGAAAGTATCAAAATTGACAACTCAAAGATAATCCAAAAAAGTTCCTGAACCGTTTATCTGATTGATCTGAATTAAAAGACAGAACAAAGAGAAGACATGTTCATTCTCATCAGTTCATTTATTATGTACCTTTATACACAAGTAAAAGTGAGTCGCTACCTTACGCTGACTATGGCTGTAGTCGACCAAACATCACACATTACTACTTAAGCATTTTTTTTTTAATATGTAATTACTAATTGTTGCGTACTCTGCACCCTACTATATTTTTTCTCATAGTTTGGGGAAAGTTTTGCTTACGACTTTTCCAGAGTCATTTGTGCAAAAGTGAACACAAACTTTGAACTTAGAATGTCCTTTTAAACCTGGTTCTGTTGTTTCATATACTTCAAAGATAACAAAACAAAATAAACAATTGAAATTATTGTTTAAAAATGTCTTTCCACTTTTTTCTGTACAAGACGTACACAACCGTTTAAGTCCTTTGCAGTTTCAAGCAATGGATATTTATATTGAAAGATACGTGTTTTGCCACCTCTGTTGATATCAATAAGGTAAGATATTACAAGACTCTGCAAGACACCTGTGAGATACTAAATACGAATACATGAAACAACGAGAACAAATAAAATTCCATACGTGATTCTCAGTCCTGTAGACTTTCTAATTAATAGTTATGATTGCTGAAATGCATAATTTTCTATTTTTTGAAAGGTAAAGGTAACCCTTACTAAAACACTTTTTGTCGCTTAGGAATCCTTTTTCAATGTTTTCAAGTTACTTCAAACACCGGAGTTGGGTTCAGTCAGGAAAGCATAGAAAAATCATAGTCTTTACTCTTTTCAACAAAAGCAAATCTAACGTACCCACCTCTATACCCAAAGCAATATGGCTGCAGGCGAAATGTTAATTATTATTAACTATTTATCATTACGGAAGCTGTAATTTTCATTGAACTTAATTGATATTTCCGATCAATTATTCATTCAAGTCAAACAATTGAATATAATCGTGTAATACAACATATTTCGTCATTTGTGAATACTTTCAGTGTTTGAAGTGAAGATTCCTAACTAAACTAACAAAAACGGTATTTACATTTAAGTTATTTTTCATCAACGTTTAACACGAATTTTGTTCTGAAGAACTCCACTCATACAAGGATGTTAATTCCATTCAAAGTAGTTTTCTCACAAGATATACACACACACGCACACGTGTGTGTGCGTGCAGATTCAATAAGAGTGGTTACGTAGTTACTCACAAACGAGCATTCATGACCAGTACGATTACTCATTTGTGCTTCATTCATTTATGAATTCTTAAGGATCCATGACAAATTGGAAAAAAGAATATTTTCCAACTTGAAACACCACAGCTATCATCACAAATACTATTTGTTCACACAGAGTGTTCATTATTTATTGGGTGCTCTGCTACAATCATCATATACAAGATAAATTTGAGCAAAAAAGATAGATAGACGAATAGTTAAAGATAGATAGGTAACATGTATTTAAAAAGTATCATTTACAAAGAGATGCATATTTGCACGGATCGCTTGTATGCACACACACAAACACAGATGATTAAATTAGCTCCATTGATAAGTGGGAATACGTAAATGGCAGTATAAACGTATTTTTAGTCCCAGAATTCATTTCTTTCCGGTGGAGCCTACATGGGATGTGTGCAGAGACATCTTTCTCATTTTTCACACTTAAAACATTGATTATGAATGGCAGGCTGTGACTGGTGCTGTGAAATGTGTAGCGACATTGGGGTCGTCTGGTTAGAATTTTATTTGAGGGAACTCATCTTCTATTCTCCTCGAGACAATGCTATGGATTTTTTTTTTGTTCCAATTTCAGCCTTTTTTCTCCTCTCTTTTGTTGGCCTATTCTTTTTATTTTCTCTTTTTCCTATATTCATTCATCTGCATATTCCAAAAAGGGGTTTTATGTATGCTGAACAATGCAAAATTTTGATAAAAGTACAAAAATAATGGAAGAGAGAGAAAGAAGCTGAAGAATAAAGACAGTGACAGAGAAAAACAAAAAACAAATCATATATATATATATATATATATATATATATATATATATATATATATATATATATATATATATATAAAGATATGGATCCTGTCATTGCCAATATGTCGGATAATTGTATGGACTGGACTCACTGAAAATGGGGAAACATTTGGCTCCAGTTCAGTGATTAGGTGGTGTGTGAAATCGAGCAGGAAATTTCAAGTAACAACACTTCTAAATATAATCATCAAAAGCCCATTGAAGTGTTACTATCGTCCTGAGAGTGATCTGGTTTCGATATGAACATGTACATCATTATCACCCTTAATCTTTTATCGTTCGTCGTTGGAAGTACGCATTCCCTAGGAATCTTCAGACCTCTCCATCATGGGCGCCACTATGCAAAAACTTTCTGAACATGTCTAGCTCGTTTCTCCATTTTATATTCTGTTGGTCTCGGGGGATCTATTATGTGCTTTTTGATGTCCATTAGTGGTTATTTGAGTTTTCAAATGGATTCTATGAGGTTTCTGACCATTGTTATTTCCTTAATATACTGTGCTGCTTTGTGATCTCTCCTGGTAATTTTTATCATGTGTTTGTTGCATTGTTCTCAGCCTGAGGGTCAGGTTACATGTGTCAGCTCCATAGGTGGCTATCGAGAGGATGCATTGGTTGTATGCTCCTCTTTTCATGACGAATGGGCTCTTCTTTTTCTTGAAGGTTGAAGTTGCTCTGTCGAAGGCCTGCCATTCTACAGTGATTTTTGTCTTCTTTCTTTTTCCGTTTGAGGATTTCTTTAAGGTCATTTTCCTTGGTAAATATGGAGGTGAACTCTCTCAAGTTTTGTGTCTTTGATTTCGATCATTGTGCGTTTTCTCGTTTGATGTGCTTGTTGTAAATGACTTATGATTCGGTGAAGTTTATGTGAAGGCCTTTTTATTGCTTTCTCCAATTAGTTCATCTAGCAATAGGTAAAGAGAGTGGAAGTTCTCCGCAGGAAGATTGATGCTGTCTCCAAGTTTGAAGTTGCTTAAGAATTTGCTGTCTATTCTGATTTTCTTGCTCTCCAAGTCTAGATTTCGGAAGATTATCTCGTGATAGGCTGTGAAGAGTTTATGTGAGCTGGTATATTTTTTTTTCAACCTATTTTGGAGCTGAAAGGTCTGTCAGTCTTTATGTACCGTAATAAAGTAGCTTCCGTGACTAAACTCTCTGTTACTTACTCTGACATATAAGGGTCTACATATTATAGAATGATTGTCTAAACGGACTTTAGAATGATTTAAAGACCTTTTTGAAGTCAATAAAAGCTACAGCGAGTGATATTTAAAATGCTGCTGCCTTAGCTTTCGGAGGATTTATCAAATGGAAATTGTCTCTGGTCAAACAGCTTTTCTCAAGCCAGCTTGCCCCTGTGGTTGGTTTTTATTTACTGTCTTTGTGATTCAGTGGGTGAAAGGTTTGTTGATGCAGTTGAGCAGACCCATTGGTCTGTAATTGTTAGGTTCTTTCGAGTTTTTTTTCTTTTTTATATAACTGCATCGTGATTGCAGGGTCCCCATTTCCTGGGACTTCACTTTGTTCCAATCATAAGTTGAATAGGCCCCTAATGATGATCTTATCATCTTGATAAGTAGATCAGGGTTAATTTAATCTTGTCTAAGAACATTTTGTTTCTTTCTTTGTTTGATGGCTTGTTGCATCTTCCGTAACAGGAAATGTTCAAATTGATTGTTTGCGTCTTGTACATCCTGTTCGTTGTTTTGCACTCCTTGTTTTGGTATAATTCAGGGGCATGTTCGGTTGTAAGGTTACCATTTTCTTTACTTTGCAGTGAAATTTTTTATCATAACTTTCAAAGCCCGACCATTTCTCAAAATCTTTTCAATGGCTTCAGTCACATATCATCTTTCCTTTTCTCAAAATTGTTCCCAGAGACTAAAGCTTTTTGCTTTATTCCATGAGATCGTTTGTTTGATCTGAGATTTTACTGATGGTTTCTGTGCTGTCTCGTTTTAAAATGGTGGCAATTTCTATTAAAGACACAGTTTCTTTGTTACTGAATTCACTGATGTTGATGTTGTTTTCTTCTGGTTCGGTAAAAAGTTTACATCAATTTTTAACTTTGAATTTGAAGGAAGTCGTTCTGAAGTAAGTTGTTTTAGTATGTTCAGTGCTTGTAGTTTGGTGGAAGATTTCCCTGCGTCAATGATTAGTATCAATATGAATTTTACATTTTACCATTGAGTGGTCATTTCCTACGTTGATTTTATCTAAGACCAAGGAGTCTTTGGTGATTTTGCTTTCATCGTGCTATTTCAAAGGAAAAAATGCAATTGATGGAGGCGAGGCAGAATACGATGTTGAAAAATTAACTTCAAGGTTAGAGGGAAAAAATTATCAAAATCTTAAGGCGAATATGTTGGTACAAAAACAACCTGAAGAAGTTATTCTGTGTAATTAGTGTCCTTATAGTTGAGATTATATCATTGGACTCAACGGATGTATTATTAACATGGATAAACACTTGATATAAGATACATGAACAGCGAGTCACGTCGGTTGCTATACTTATTCATGCCCACTCGTTAAATACGTCTCAAGGGTAAGCCTTGTTAAAAAAAAAATACTAAATAAAAATCATATACAATGCATTATGATAATACCCAATGTAAAATAACTTACATGTATGAAACAAGCTATATATCTAATCATAGCTGAAAGTATTTGATCAACGTGGCTGTGGTCCCACGTTAATATGATTGTTTTGTTTGCAAAATCTCCAAAACAATAACATGTCAAACAACAAGTGATCGAAAAAAATGATTTAAAACTTTCTGGACGAAATATATCATCAAAGAACAGACATATGATTCCACAGAATGGTTCTAGATTGCGTTATATCATATTGAAGCTATATTTTAAATAGAGCTGATATACAATGAGTATAACCAAAATGAGGGTCCGTTGTCAAAACAGTCATTTGACCTTTGCATTACCGATGGCTGTTAAGCTAAATAGAGAAAGCAATGTTATTTTTAAGTAGCTGCCCCATCTGTCCCAGGTTTCATTCCCGCTGCAGCCTCATTTATTCTATTGTTTATCAGACTGTCTAAGCTGAATGATATAGTAACTGTGTAAAAATGGGAAACCATTTCAAATAGAGTTTCAATATAATAAAACGTAATTTTAGATATATGTGTGTGTGTCTCTATGTGTATCTGTCTGACTGTCTGTGTGGATTTATTGTGTGTGGGTCAATATATCTATCGATTTTCAAAGACAGATGTTATGAAATATTTTATGAAAGATTTAATCTGGATACAAGCATGTCCGTGATATCAGTCCCATTCATCTTGTACAGTAAGAGTTATCCTTGATGTTAGGATAGCATTTTGGCTCACGATTCAATATCAAAATTCTTCTGAGAAATGTTGCCTGATCATCGGATGAGTTGGCAACCATTTTCGGTTTTGGAATGACGACTGGAAAGCAGGATTTATCTATATTCGGAAAAATAATGTATTTTAATTTTATTTCACAGAAATGGATTCACAGATAATGAGATTTTTACGGTGTCAATATTCGTGTTTCATGACCAGAGGAAAGTTTTTCCCTCTCGAAAAAAACAAAGAGACCAGAAAAAAAGCCAGAGCAGAACTGAATGAATCAAATATAACGCTGAGAACTGAAAGTATGCCAGGGAAAGATAAATGAAACAAGTATTGGTTTCAGGGATATATATATATATATATATATATATATATATATATATATATATATATATATATATATATATATATGCAGTTAAACAAATCATTTTGGAACAATCGGTGATATAAGACTTCCACGTCTGGTCATCCAGTTTAATGTGTGTATGACCCAATACTTTTCAATCATTTATTATGATTAACAGACTGAGAGAGATACAAAAACCCATAAAATGTCATGATTTAAGAAACGATTGGGACTGGACATAAATATTTCAGAGTTTATCCTTAGTGGGTAAGTCAACAAATGCTGACTTCCAAGTATTACTGCCCTAAAATTTCTTACTTAGTAAATTAGAAACAAAGTTTGATACTCTACTATCGCCTCAAGGGAAAAGAAAATTCATGAGAGGAGATGGCAATATTTGGACTTTAAGATTTACTTTGAAATCATGTTTCATTACAGGTAATTTGTGCATAATACCATGTATTTAGTTGTAACACATGGAAGAATCATGGGTACAGAGCTTGTGTCAATTCAGTTTTTTTTGTTAATTTATAGGGGAGGGCCTGCCTGTTTGATTTTTTGCTTTGTCCTAATCCTCAATGCAATATTTTTTCGTTTTCACCCTTTTTTTACTAACTTTTATCGGCACCTGTCATTTCTTTCCCCTCTCCTAGGGTTACTTTAAATGTTTTGCCACCACTATTCAGAGGTCAAAGAGTTCATTCATTTTTTAGTTCTCGACAGCTTCGTTCTGATCATTATTTTGTTTTTTCTGCCTATTTCTTATTGTTTTCCCTATCTATGCTCATTCGTTTCTTCTTTTTGTCATTTTTTTCTCCATCTTTTTTCTTCGCTCTTCTTCATTTTTTTTTCTTGATTCTCTGGCAGACATCACTGGGGAAAAAAACACATTTTCTCTACTTCTATTCAACTGCATCGATCTTCTTTTATTCAAACTGTCATGACATCGTTGTTTGGGCTTTTTAACAAAACTCTTACAGACTTTTTGCTTATTCGGAATCACAAAGATGACAACACGATCTGTCAAAATATAGTACCACCTTTCATTCCCATATGGCAGCACACCTTTAAATGACACACCTTTTTTTCCTCATTATCTTTTGTTTTATCGCATTATTTTCCTTCTTTTGTCACTTTATGTTTTCCCTATTTCCAACAAAGTAATATTTTTACTTTTTTGTTCGAATACAAACGACAAAATAGAAAGATCGAAAGGCTGTCAGTTCTGCTAGTTCTTGTAATAAACAATATATTTGGGGGGGGGGTTTCTGTTGGTTAATGGCTGAGAAATAGCTTCGACAGAGTCATTACCAAAGGACGGAAGACACATTGCACTCTTTAATAGGAACTGCAACAGCTAACGTGTTCCCTTTATCATACAGAAAACAGTTAATATTAACCTTTTTAACTGTTAGAATTATGGACAATTAAGTGGGGGTTCAACTTGGGTGCGTTTCAAGCAACCAAAACTCGTATGAACTCATAATTGCAACAATCAATGATTGTGACCCCCTGTGAATTGTTAGAGTAATAAATTCAAGATCAATGCCTCATGTATTCAGGTGTCACGTTATACGAGGGCAAGTCGACTGAGTTGATATGTTCGGACAATACATAAAGGCCAAAAATTACAGCGGTTGCAATATGCTAAAAACAGCACAGATGTAGACAGAAGATGATAATAATTCAGACCATGCAAGATGGCTGATGAGAACACCAGCTGAAATATGTTAAAAACCATAAAGATGGAGATATTTGTCTGCTATCAATTGAATAACTTCAAAACGTAAGGGTATATACCTTGATATATCCTTCATTTTGATATAATTTCAGTTTGCATTTTTCCTATCAAATCAATGGGGAAAAGAGATATAGGTGCCGGATAACTTTTTTGTAGTTGAACCCGGACAGTATAATGCTTGCCTCTCGCTTGTAAAAATGTTATGCTGATAATTTGAAGTGGCCAGACAATGTGGTGGAGAAGACCTACTCTCTCTCTCTCTCTCTCTCTCTCTCTCTCTCTCTCTCTCTCTCTCTCTCTCTCTCTCTCTCTCTCTCTCTCTCTTTCTCTCTCTCTCTCAATCTCTCTCTCTCTCTCTCTCTCGATCTTGCGAACAAAATATTCTTTTCAAAAAAGGAAAAACGGGAAACCATTTTCTGACAGTAAAGATCATATTTGCAGAAATGACACGCGATGTGTTTATTGTTGGTATGACTTTGAACATTGAAAATGGTCAAACATGCCCAGGTCATATGATAACGTCCCCCAACTCCATATCTTTTCATCTGCCTAAGAATACACCGATAAGCTAAAGCTCTACGACCAGTGACAGTCAATGCCAGAGTCAGATGTACATAAGTAGGTCATCTGGAGTCAATACTTTGTTTTGATGTAGTGAATGTTGTTTTTGTTTTTTTAATTGCCCGAAGGAAAATATAAGATAAATTGATAAAAGTAAAATTGCTGTGGTCAACAGTCTAGGTCATACAGTTTTCCGAAACGGCAAGAGCAAAAGTTCAGTCTTGGAGAGTTCCTGCAGTGGTCGGAGATGAAGAAATGACCAACTGCCTTCAGGGAACTGGGCATCAAAGTCTTTGTTTCGAGAAATAAAAGCCAATTGCAGCATATCAAAGTGGACAAAAGAATGTTTCACAACACACAGTACGCTGATTACATATGGGGCAGCTGGGACCACGGGCCTGTCAGAGTACCTAAACTAATCAAGGTCCATCGCCTAAAGAGTTTTTAATGGTCACGTGATCGTTGAAACTGGATTTTATCAATCAAAAAACCCCGCCTGTTCTGATGAGCGCCCCTTTCTTCTAAGTAAATTTGGCGAAATAGTATTGTTTGTCATTATCCCAGGAACACTTTTATATCAGGATGCACCGTGGAACAAGGATGTGCCACTAAGGGCAATGTGATAAAATATCGAATGCAAATTGGAAATTTCGGGGAGAGAATGATTTGTTGTTTTTATGCAATTTTTACTATTAAAATGGTTCATGTTTGATTGCTTTGGAAAATCCACCTTATTCTAGATTTCATTCCCCTGGGTGATGAATAATCACTATTTTTATTCAAGAATGGAAATTCCCAGCAAATCTTCCTCCCATTGTTTTTTCTTCCTGTCATTACTTCTTTTGTTCTTTCCCTCTCATTTCTATCTTCTTCCTTCCTTTATTTCTATCATTCTTTTCCGAACTTATTTATTTTTTCATTCGGCCATTCTTTCATCTCTGTTTTTTTTTTCCATTCTTCTTTCATTCATTCGTTTATTTTACGTTTTCGTTCACTTTTTTTTTCTATATCTTTCCTTTTTTCAACTCGTTCTATTCTTGCACACACTCTGAGAAGGAGACTTTGTTTTAAGTGAGTGCACTCCAGGAAAAAATTGGGAGGGGAGAGGACAGGGACACACAACCAAAGAAACAGGAATAGGGAGCTGATTCTACAGCCAAAGACGATAGATAGATACCATAGATTTTACATGATCCCAATTAGTCCCTCTGATCATCTAATGGTTATATTATTGGTTATACGGATTCGAAGTCAGACTTGATGGAAAGGGTATTAATCATTCTTTACAATCAATCAAAAACGACCCCAAAAAGCAAATTCATGTTTGTTGGTAAGCTTTAACGGAGAGAAAGAAAACTGTCTCCTGCCAGCCATAGAGCACGAAAAAAATTGTTGCAAGTGTCTTTGTCTCGTGTGAAGAGAGCAGCTTAGCTTTTCAGTGTGTTTTTACTTGGGTCTTTCTTAGAGTGATATGTTATTGAACGATAGAGCTAAGACAAATTACTGAAGAAGAAAAACACGGTTGTGAAGGACGTGTTACGATTTAGTACCAGCGATTCTGACCTGAGAAAAAGTGGGAGAGATACACGGATTTCAATCTTGATTTGTGTTTCATTTTTTATGACAACCTATCCTTTGATTCCCTTTTCTCTTACTTTCCTTGTTCTTTTCCCTTTTTCTTCATTTCATTTTACATCTTTTTTTCATTCTCTCCGGCTTCCTTTCCCATCTACTTACTTTTCTTGTAATTTCCCTTTTTTATTTTTTTTTTTTTCTTGGCCTTTTCATCTCTGTTTTTTCTCTTCTTTTTTTTCTTTCCAACCTTTTCTCTCTCTTTTTTTTTCTATTTCTAATCACCTTATTTGGTTTTCCTTCCACTTCTCTAAGTCAGCTTTTCGATTTGGTTTTATTTTTACTATGAAAACTTTTTTTTTAACATCTATGTCTCTCCTACTTCACCATTCATTTCTTCGTTCGATGTATTTTGGTTTGGATTTTTCCTCCTCTTCCTTCTATCAACTGCTTTCCTCCTCTTTGTTCATCATCTTATTAATTTTTCTTTCTTCATCTCCTGTGTCTTTTTTATTCCATATTCATGCCTTAAAACACACTCTGAATTCTGTCGTAAATTACATCGAAATATATCAGGCATCAATAGTAATTCCTATAAAGATGTCGCGTGAACATTAAGGATATCAATAATTATAATCATAGAAATGGCAGAATTCCAAAGCAGCCAGACATTTTCAACATGATTCATCTTTGATGTTTTTGTTGAAATTATCAACTTGTGAGATGAACGAATCTATCAAAGTCACAGGACAATAAGAAGTGAATAAAAGATGAAGAAAATGTACAAGGGTCATATTTTTTGAGGAAGGCAAATTTATCGACGATTACATTTTCTTTTTCGCAGAAACTGTGCACTTTGATAAACACTCACAGACGCAAAAAACATATGCAAGCACACACACACCCACACATATATATATAATTGAGAGGAGGGTATCAGGGGAGATAAAGTTTTAGTCAGAAATACTTAATTGTGAGAAGAGTTATAACTTCAGGATCATAACTTCATGTCCATACTCGACCACAGAAGTCACTGACCATTTACACCATTTAGCCAAACAAATGTCGGGAGGTAAGATCAAAATAGTGGCCAGAAACATCTCTCTCAAACAAAACTAACTCTGAGACACAATTCAGTATGCAAATTATTAAAAATTATTTCTATGGTTTTGTTGTTATGTTTTCTTGTGCTCAGTGTCACCAAGTCAACACTCTACTGAATTAGTATTATTTTGCTTGTTTAGACGTATTTGAGCCCCGTAATACAACACGAACTGAGATTTTGTACTATAGAGTACGTTTATTGCAGACATTTTGTCTTCCCTTTTCTATGTTGCATTCACATCTGCGAAGAATGATAGATGAAACTCGTGCAGCAGGCACAGAAATTGAACATGCTCAGCATTACATTGGTTGATGACAAGACAACACAATATAATAAAGGATAAAAACAGATGCAGGCGATAAGCATTTAAAAACCAAAATAAACCGGTCACTTAATATATATTTATATTTGTATTGCAAATGTAATATGACGGAATGTAGATCAGTTGGAAGGGGAAGAGAAAACCTTGAGAAATAGATGATACATCACAGATATCTCTTTGTTATTATTCCGATGCTTTTTGACAGGGAATAGCCATCTTTTTCAGAGAAAAATATTTTTGGCGATTCTGAGAGAAAAAAAAATGCTGTTTACGTTACGATGCTAAGGAGGAAATGTTAATATTTTTGTGCTTGGTTGTTTGGTAGGAGTGGTAAGAATTGTTTGTATCCGTGTAATTGATTGTGACATTTGACCTGGAATTAGATTGTTCTATGACAGGTAGACTCAGAATGTCAGTGATAGGCTCAAATGGTCATCCCTCAGGGAAAGAGGGATTGAGTTATTTTGATTTTAAGATGGAGAAGAAGTGTTTAGCAATCAATGGATTGGTGTTATTATATGTGGGGAAGGGTGGTAGTATTTGTGTTGTTTTTATTTAGTCTCTTTGGTTGATGGTGGGTTAAACTTATTTTACTAATCTTAAAGGGGCGTTTTTCGAATCGAGTGCCGGTCGTTGAACAATACCTTTTATGTTTTGGTTGCAGTGTATCGCACCTACGTGGTTCCATTTTAAAATCAGGGCATTCAGAGGGGTTGCAATCCGAAACTGCCCATACCTTTGATTACTGTATTACTTTGGGATGTGCTTTGACGCATCTGCTGTCAAAGAGTTGTGAATTTTCTTTTTGAGATGGGCTTCATTGGAGATGAAGTTCTTTATGTTCCTGTGGACAAACGCACACATATATATATTGCATGTATGTATGTGCTCATGTGTCTACTGAAATGTATATGTATAAATATGTACAAACACAAACATATATATATATATATATATATATATATATATATATTATTGTATCATCCACAGACAGCTGTTTCGTTGTATTACAACTCTTCAGTGTGGCTATAGACTTTCCATATTCCCATCCAGTACCACGAAGTATGATTGAACCCTTTGCTATGGAACTGGATGGTCAATAAGACTAAATTTATGTGAAATTTCTATTATATGTTGAATTCCCCGTCCATCAGAGTGTTTTACTCCTATGGAATCTGCTCATATATATAAACATAAATAAATTTGGTTCTATGTAATCATATATGTGTGCATGTCTGACAATGTCAAAGAGGGGTCGTGGTAAGAAAATTATATTACTATTCAATTCTATGAATACAAATTCCATTTTTGTTACATTTTAGTTATTCCTCGGAAATAGGATTTTTCCTTAATGAATAAACTCCCTAAATGCCATTTTGCAATGTTTTTGTTTATTTTCTGTTGTTTTTTTGTTTTTTTTGTTTTTCGTTTTTTGGTTCTGGTTTTTCCATCAGGAAGGGGTCTGCCCAGTCCACAGTTGCGTTACGATCCGATTTGTCATAGGCTGTTCATATATTTGTCAAGTCCTTATTAGAATTAGACGATTTTAACAAGCAGGTGTTCTAATATATTGACTCACGCAATACACCAACTGTAAATATAGAATATTCACCCTTCGATGACAGATTTGCGTTGTTACAGACAATGGAATATATACATGTGGCATATAATTATAGATGATTAATGTCTACGTAGTAAATATTTCGCAATTGCGGTTTCAACAGACAATTTCAACCAAAGCTATTTACTTAAATGATTTTAGTCTGGTACAAAAATATACAAGTTGAGCATCAAGTGATGTTTTGAGGCTACTCAGAGGGCATATGTCATAGTTTACGTCCAAAATACAAGAGAAAACTTTGGAATTGTCTATGTATATCTGGAATAATTCTTGATAATACTGGAAATATCCTTCTTACTTTGACGCTATTTCATAATATATATATATATATATATATACATATATATATATATATATATATATATATATCCCAGTCAAATGAGAGATAAAAGAGGGATACTTGATTTCCGCTTACAAACTGATTCAACAACCTGCCTTATTATCAATTGAAAATCAGACGCATCATAATAAAATTTGTCGGGACTTGGTTTTCTTTTGTGCTTGGAATTCAATGAATGGAATACCAATTACGAATCTTAAGTCTAAATAATAGTTGTTTTTGTATGTGTATACGTCTATATGTAGGAAGATGAGTGTTGATGATGATGAACGAGTGATCTGCTTTTTTACTTCTTTTACATAAAGTCCCTTCTGTTAGATGAAACTATCAATGTTTAGTGGTAGGGATGAGAAATAGGCTCTGGGAAATGAAGAAAAAGAAATAAGATAGGTCTGCTATGGCGAGAGAATGGAGAAATTGATTATTGACCCGAGGGACATTGGAAGACTAAGGGATTTATTTCGACCAAGAGCTTGAAAGAAAATATGAACAGATGGGATTAATTCAAAGTTAATGAAAGGTCATTGGAAGGAAATCAAGGAAGTTAATCACAACCGAAGAGGGACAATTAACATGGAGTAAACACAGACACTTTCGAAGTAGAGATGGAGTGAAACCATATTCTCTTATAACTGCTTTATTTGTGTGTGTGTGTGTGTGTGTGTGTGTGTATTATTGAGAGAGAAGGAGAGGGAGGGAGAATGAATGCATGCACTCGCAAATGCACATAAGTATATATACTTTATGTATTTCTAAAATGCTGCATTATCATTCCAAGAGTTGGTCAGATTATTAAATGGTCGACGATGTAATATTGGAATCATCGCGCTCAAAACATAACCTAATATTCTGAGGAATTTGTGTGGTGCATTTATATTACAATCACTTGCAGATAACCTTCGTGAGCCGTAGCTTTTTCCAGGAAAGATAAAGGTTCACAGGGGATTTACTCTGAACTGTACAGTGGGAACTAGGGAATATATATATATTTGTGTCTTTTTATGGTCCGAACTTTCGAATGTGTCCGATTTCACTCTTATTTTTTCACACCTCATATTTTCTGTCTAAAGTGGCCATTATAAAAATAACTTTTTTTCTCAGCATTGTTTATCGTTAATTATTCATTATTTGTGGTGGAGTGGTAGACTTATTTACCCCAGTAATGTTATCATCCTATTTTCCTTCGTTGACAAAATTCGTGAGGAAAATATCAATAGATTATGGAAAATTCATCTATTGTTCTGTTTCTAGAGTTTCTAAAGTGAAAATCATGAATCACGGAATAAAAAATTTTCAAAAATCAAAAAAAATAATCAGAAAGTTACTCCTGACATCTTATGTTGAAGACTTAGTTTTTGGTTAATTCATCCTAAGAGCTGTAAATTTTTTTGTACTTTTTTAACACACAGTTACTGGAATTTAAAATGATCACAAATCGTCACACTTGACCATTGTGTGTGCCGTGAAAACCATAATTAGTTCATTCGGTGCAAAGGCTGCTATAGTGAGTCACTGAATGACTAACACTTTCAACCTTTTGCCAGACCAAATGCAGTGAAACGTTCCATTTGTAGTTCGTTAGATTGCCGATTAAACATTCACCCTTTTTTTGCATTAATCTACGGTCATTTACAGCATATATATACATATATTCAATGCTTTTCTTTTATAGTGGATGACACAATAATTCTCTCTATATATGAATATATATATATATATATATATATATTAATTATATTTTTATATGATTATAAGTTTTCATAGACATATAAAGAAACACATGCACACACATATACAGTAATCCCCAACGCATGAACAAAATATTGCCATGAGACAATCGAATATATTCCCTCCCAAATATTTCATAAAAGTACGGAGAGGTATTCAATGGAAAAACTCTTCGTATTTCAAGAAAAAAACACGTCTGTAGCCCCATAGCCATGTCCACTTTATATAATAAAAATATTGTAAAAAAAAAGAAAACATCAATTTGTGACTGTTTGATTACTATGATGAAATGATTGAAAATGAGTAACATTTGTCAATATTGACAATTAATATAGCAGTGTTTTTGAATGAACTCTGTGGGTAGTTACGGATATGATTTTTATACCAGAGTTTACTTATCTAGGATTAAATTTCGTGGCAAGTTAGTAACAAAACCTCTTCAAGATATTTGGTGAAGGGAACGTGAATATTGGTTTGATTTTATGTTTTAGTTCCATGGTTGACTACTTGGAGGATGCATCGGTTACAGACTCTGGTTTAAGTATGAATAGAATTTTTTAGGAGGATGGGAATTTGAAGGTTTGCTTAGCCCTACCGATAGCTTTCCAACCTAGAGTGATTCTTCGTCTAATTCTTTTTTCTTCTGGGTATTGAATAGTGATTTGCTATCTCAGGTAACAGTCTACATTCTTCTGTTCGGTCTTTGCTATTCTGATTGTTACGTTTTTGTTCTCTATATGTTCGTTGTTTTACATCAAGTTGTGTTTTAACGAGAGGAAAAGCAAAACACGATAATAGTTTAGTGTTTGTCTTGTAGCAACGGTATCACAGACCCAGCATCCACTCTTTCTTCTACATCCCTATCCCCTGTCCTTTCCAACACCTCAGCTATATTCATACAGCCGAACATTACTTGGTTTCAGGACGCTTAAATGACGCACTTGTATGTGAACTCAATATTATCTCAGTGCGTGCACACTTATGGGGGGCGTGTGTGTTGATGTATATGTGTGTGAGAGAGAGAGAGAGAGAGGGAGAGAATGTATGTGTGAATTCATATTATAATAATTCGATTTATGTACGTTGTTTTATCATACTGTGCGTTTGTCAACCCAATAAAGCAAAAACAACGTATCGCATCGATATTTTTGTTTATGCAATACCATTGTAATGTGCAGAATCAGAGAATAAAGCAATCCAACCAGTTCAGCCAGTCTTCTATTCATGAGTTAATTTAATGAAATATATATCAACAGACGTGCCAGGTCTTTCAACTGCTAATTATTGTTCTTGTAAAAATCATGAAGAATAAACTATTAATCATAATAAAAAGAAAAAATGACTTGACAACAAATTTAAAGGCTATTGTCTATCTAGCTGGTTTCTCGATCTGCGGTTGACAGGTCAGTTTTGAAGAATGGAACTCTGTCATGTCTCTCTCTTGAATTTTCATAATGTATTTTCAATTGGATTTAGGTTCAGCCTGTTTACTGGTCATTGAGTTGATATGTCTTTGCTGTAAAAAAAAGCTTTCAGATTCCCTGCTGTGTTACAACAAATATCATCCTGGATAAGAAAAACTGTCCAGAATTTTTACGTACAATAATTGTTTGGGTCATGATTACTATCTACATTTAATGTTTTACAGTCAAAAGCTAAAATTTACACATGAGGGGAGGCCCTTTTTCTGGTTGGTATCGAACAAGGAATTCCTTTTAAGATTCTAAAGGTCTCAAATTAGAGAAGGCGCGTTCCGAAAAACTAATCTTAACTTTGAAGATGCAAGAAAATACATTGGAATTACTCAGCAACAACTTTCAAAACAAAAAGTGGAGACATTTATACTTCATATCATCGACATGTGGATATTTTTGTGTCTTATGTTACCCACACTACTTATGGATGAATCAAGATTTGTAAATTGCTATTAAAGAATACAAAAGCAGGCCTGTTCGAAAGATTTAAACTCGAAATAATAAGACGATGTTTTTTATCCATTTTATCGTTAATAGCGACCGTTTCAATTCATCATATTGCCATCACTGTAACAATCTGAGAAGAATGTTTTTGAAAAACATTTGTTGTAAGTATAAATTTAATTACATACTATACGAAAATTCGGCAGAAAAAAAAACTGAATCCCTATCCTATGCCAGACTCACTTGAGAATGAAGTATTCATTTTTATTGAAAATCGAGCATCTCACTTATGTAGAACCGCTGATCCAAACAACTTCAAACAGCAATTTCCGATGCATGGAGCAACATTTCTGACCAATATCAATTTTGTACAATGGCAATTTGCCAAGTTATAATCTACACACAAATACACACACATAAACACTCTTATAGTTAGATTATACAAAATATGCGTACACCTATTTGTATATCATCATGTTATATATCAGTAAAAGTATGCATATAAGTTTTTCTTAATGAATTAAATAAGATTTCAAAATCGCTATTATATGAAGTAGACAAATTTAGAAAATACTGGCTCTGCGACACCCATGATAGAGAAATGCAGCGGATCCTGGGGAAGGTCTATGTCCAACAACAGACGATAAAAGATCGATGATGATGATGATAGGATACTACGGGCGTGTCCATTCGAAGACTGCATGTTTGGAAAGGGGGCAGCTGTAATGTAGTGCGGACCCCCTTGTCAGAATTTCTCAACAGAAATGATTTCCCCGATCCTTTCATCAAGATATTGTATCCATTGAAATACATTATCAAATGATACATCATTTATTGAGAAAGATATCAACTCTTGCAGAAACCCCCCTTTACTTAGAACAAGGCGAGGAGTGAACTTACTACCACAAGTTTGTGAGAATAACACAGAGAAACTGTGTCCGACTGTCTAAATTGTATCGTTCCTGATCGAAGGGCAATTTCTTTTCCCCCTCTCTTTCTTGTCCTTCCCCCCCTCTCTTTTTCGTCTTTTTTTTTTCTTTTTACCCCCTGTATGGTTGAAATGCCCGTATGAGCTACTTTCCGCATCCGGGCATTATGAATTATTCCTTCCCCACAAAAGAGATTCTTGAGTTGGGAGCACTTGCGTCTCCCTTTGCTCTTCAATGTATGATAGTATCGCTTATTCTGAGAGGTTGATCTACGCTGAATAACTTTTGGAGGAAACAAGCGTATAACAATGCCAATAATAATAATGTTCATAAACACATTCCCCATTTTTCAAGCAAAGTTACAACAAATGGTCTCTCAGTATAACACTTAGGTTTACAGTACATGTCTTAGTGAGAGTTGTACAAATTTTAATAATTCTTTGGGCTTGACTTCCATCCTCTTCAAAATAATTTTGACCTGTTAGTGAATAACTTAATTCATATCTTGTTCTGAATATGCCTTCTCATCTAAAACTCCAGGATGTCTTCAAAGTATCCTGCCTCTTCAAGTTAAGAGAAGTGCCCAACGTTTTTTTTACCGATTCTGTTTTTTTTTGTTCTTCAAAGTTGGATTAATACACCTTATACTTCATTACGTTGCCTGTGAAAGGAATCGTCGAGTCTTTTTCTTCCTATAGTGGTAATATTCCCTTCATTATGCAGAACTCCCAACAAAAACGGCTTTTTTAGAAGTTCTCCAATTAATTGAAATGGTTGAAAACCTCTTTGTATCTAATGGACAAGTGGTAACACTAGTCTAGAGAAATCCTAACCCTCTTGTACAGGACCGCTTTGATATCGACAATCATCGTTAATTCAATTTGACTGGAATGGTGTTCAAACCCAGTAACCTCTAGCTATTGTGCTAAATGTTTTCTTAGTGTCTTGGAAAGTAATCATTTCCTGGCTGCCCAGTGGTTTGGTAGCACTTGCATGATAGTTCTTCCCACGTAAAACCCACCAAGCAATACTTTGGCTCTTCAACGATTTTTTTCAATTGTTCACTTTACGGGACTTATACCGATGCCACATATCTCTTTTGTTAGTGGGCTTGGACTATGGCGACAGCTAAGATGAACAGAAGCCTACATTATCCCTTAAATGGACTGCCTTACATGATTAAATGTCTTGCCATGCTATCCACCCATAGCCAAGAAATGGATTCCATTCTTTTCCCAAAGAGTTGTCTGTACCTTGAACTTCAATCATCAGTTCTTTTCACAGGGAAGCTACTTGCTGGTTCAGTAGCTTTACTTGATACTTATCACTTAGTTCATGGCCATTACTGACATTGTGCAACTCACTTAAATCTTAGTGTTTCTGCTGCAAATGGAATCTTTAAACCTCTGCAAGCTATCAAAGGGCCGAATATAACATTTATTGGGGCCTTCCCTATTTCTATTAAGCTTTTTCATGGAAAATTGAGTGGTTAAAGTCTGTGTCCTGAAATTTTCACTCCCTGAGATATGGCCTTGGATAGATATGTTACCGTGAATTACCTAATCTGCGCTAAGTTTAACTTTCCCAAAGAAGTGATACTTTCTTTCCCGCGTTCTGACTAATTTTCAATCAACTGCACTTTGACACCTTTCCTGGTGCATGCTTTTAAATAAATTCTGGCATTAGAATTGGTTCCAACTCTCAGCATGATTTGACATGGATAGAGACCAGTGGATATTTATGTAGAGCATATTTCTGTACGTAACATTCTCTTGTAATCTCTTCAAATACATTTTCACACCTTTTTTTTTTTTTTTTTTTTTTTTTTTTTTTTTTTTTTTTTTTTTTTTTTCGAATTTTCACCTCCCGATTGGAAACCCGAAAGCTTAAAGAACTTGTTCAGCTGCACTACCTCTGGTGTGACTAACTTAGCAATATCAAACCGAACATTTGATTGGAATCGAATTCTCCAATGCTTGATCTATATTAAAATCGGTTACGTTGACATGTTGAACTGCCAACCTCCATTTCACAATGATTTCGATGCATTTTTCAGAAACCTAAATGCATTTGTACGTGGTTTACCCTGACCTTGTCCTACCTGCAATGATGCGAGATCAAGTGTTTAGGGTAGACCTTTTGACGACCACCACCATGCAGGTGGCACATTACAAATTTCCTTAACGTTAGAGCAAGACTCTTTACTTAGTGTAAAAAGTCAAATATTGCAATGGATTCGAATCCTATCAATTGCAGTACTTCATTTCACTAGAAATATTGGCTTCCGATTTGTTTCGATTTAACCAAGACTGATCCGTCTCAGTTTTTCCAGTGCAATAGTAAACATTTTGTGGACTTTGCCTCATCCGGAGGGAATTTGCTTTGCGTGATGTTCTAGAACATTAAGAATGAAAGGATTTGCATTTAAATCCAAAAATATTCTTGTTACAAACGTTTCTTTCAGGTTATTTTTACTTTGTCTGAAATAACACGATTTGCTCCTGAGAAAGTTGACGCACGTTAAAGGAGACATTTGCCTTTGACCTGCAATTAAATACTGGTCGGCTCTAAGCTGCGAGTTGATCTGTGTTGAATCATATGACTGTTGGGTGGTGCATATTGTTCCAACTACCTCTCCCCTATGTAATCTTGAAACACTTCTCAACGACTTTATACGATATTGTGATGGCTGTACTGTAAAAGGGACCAAATCTACATTGTTCAATCTTCTTTGTACAATGTAGCGTTCATTAAACAAATCCTGGAATTCTAATTGGATTGTTTTGGATGACCCCACGGATTGTTAAACATTTCTCAATAGAAATTACCCAAGGTCAACAAGGTCCTTCCATTTCAGATAATTTGTTACGAAACTAAGCTGAAATAGTTAAGCATATTTGTTTGGCATATGACAGAACCAGTACACTAATGACGTCTTGACTTTATTTGACAAATGTTTTGGTGAATTAACTTATTGATCTGATTGTTTATCGATAGCACTGATCTATTTGAGTCCTCAAAATATCTGAAAATACAAATATGACTTTGTCCATTCCCTCGTGCGTTGACATACTCTCCCTCCTTAAATGAGTATGTAACATTCCTAATTGAGAAGTTGATTTCAGCCTAATTACTTTTGTGAGCTTGAAATTACCACGGAAAACCGATAAAAGTCGTATATTGTACCTTGTTTTTGTCTGTCAGGAGAAAGTTTGGGCTTTTCTCTTTTTACAAATGATTGCAATGGAACATTGATTGGAATGAAATACTAAAACCTGAGAATGTGTAGATTACCAGATATGCATTTTTCCACAATTTTTTTTTCTCAATAGAACACTGATTAAGGCTGACCTTTTTGATGTCAAACATTTTTCTCCAATGAAATCAGTGAGGGTTTTGATAGTTTTTTGTCTTTATCCTAACATTAACTTAGCTTGTCCTGTTTGCTGACGCAATCGTTTTTTCATCACAACCTATTGAATCAGTTTTTCTTGACCTCAAGCCTCCAAATCTATCGCTGTTGCATATTTCATCAGCGGTGATTCATTCTGATACCGCTGACGAGTTATTTGGGCTTTGCTCGTTACAAGTTACATCGTCAAAATAAGTGGAGCGCCTGGCAGTTGGTGGTACTAAATGGCTTTTTTTCCATAGGGCTAGGTTTGCTTTCTACTTGTGCAAAAGTTACAGCCTATGCAGAACTGGGTAATCACTATAAATTGACCTGCACCACCCGAAACCATATTCAATTTATATTGAAACAATCAAGAGGCAAATCCTGGTGAAAAGTTCTCGCTGAATTCAGCTGCAGGAAACGGGTGAACAAAAGTGCTACACTGATCACATTTGATCAGGTCTCCATAATAGACGACCTCAACAACCGTGCTTACAAAATGTCAGTTACTGATCCCCCCCTCCTGATCCTCACACAAGGGGCATCTTGAACTAGCAGTATTTTTTACCAGCATTTTGTTGCATCACTATTGATCCAATTTTTTTCATCACCTCCCTGGTAAAACACTCAATTTTTCTTTGCCAAAGATGGGTATTTGCAGAATGAATAGATGACCGCAATTATAACCTGCTCGAAGAACCATTAATTCCCTAGGTCCTTCAAGCTTCTTCGGTTGATCTTTTTCCATAGAACTCTGTTGCTTGTCGCTTCGAGGCAAGGTAAGACTGACCAGTAGCTATAAAATCAGTTCTAAAAACGCTCCTGGATTTAGAACGAATGCATCCATTAATCACCTATTCAGTGATGTGACACAGGCGATATGTCAACATGAAATGCTTTGGAATTTTGTTTTTGCTCACAGGTCTGTAGGCATAATCTTTAGTATTGTAGAGATTTTGACCGACCACTCGACTGACGTAGGTTGGTGAGGCAGCCAAATAAAAGCCCCCTGTCAGTATCTTCAACATTCACGTATGGCTTTTGCATAGATTAATGGCTCTTGTTTCAGCAACAAACCTGAATTGACACCAAACAGAGATATCCATTCAATTGGTTACTGAATTTATCAGGAAACTACCTTATCTACTCTCAAACGAATAGATATCCGTCAATTGGCGACTAAATTCACCAGGGATAATCTTAGAAATTGGTGATTTTTGTGGGATCACTCGTGGTAGGAAGAAATTTCGTTCTTTTTCGAAATCAGAACATTGTCAATCAAGCTTCTAATCTTTCGGAATACAGCTGAGTTGCAATTAAAAGGGCCACGAATTTTTTCCGTTACAAAACCAATGTTGAATCTAAAATTACATTTTGATTTGGCATTTGACCAATATTTCGATGAATTCATTTATTGTACGGATATAAGCAAGCCTGTAAAAACCTGGAATTGCTCGCTGTATCTCGGTGGGTGTAGGCATAATCACTCGTCAATCATTGATCTGTTTCTCCAAACGTTAATGCCAGCAAAATTATCTTTGAAGACTATGGACATCTCAGACAAAGCACGTTCTCATTTAGCACGACACGGTACAGTCTTCTTAGCTGCACTTAGTAATTCTCCAAGTGAATCAGTAACTAGCTTGTATGCACTCATGACAAAAGAAATGTCCGTCAATTGGCTGCTAAACTTGTCAAGCAACCGTGTGAAAACTAAATTCTCAAGTATCAAAGTGAAACAAAACACTCCAATATTTTGACACTAAATTTGAAATGCTGGCCAGGTCAGTTGTCTTACTAAAAAAAATCTAACCCACTTCAATGGGTATCGATCATTCATTTTCTCCAATTAAAATTTCCTCCAGCCCGCTTCCAATCTCTTCAGATTGGTAAGCTAAGGGAGTGAATCACAGGGGGTCGTATACGGAACAAAATTACGGCAATGAAGTGTTTTGCAGAGAGAATAATGAATCATTCAGTTGATAATTTTGGCAAAGAACTGGAAGACCTTTTGATATTATTGGTCGGTAGGGGAAATCACTCGTCTTTGAATAGTTCCATTTGAAGTCTAGAAGTCTTTCATATCAGGTGAGAACATCGGGCACCTGTACTTCCTGACACCATCTTTGGGGTCTTCATTTTGCCTTTTTTTTCTCTTTAAATTATCTTTGCTCTAGTGAACCGATCAACCTCTTTTGAGATGTGACAAAAAGACCCACGGGCTTGTCTTCGTCTATCTTACTGTGGATGTAATGTCAAGTTCTGCCAGATATTTTGACAGTATGTGCTTCCTCCGGAAACAATGTGGTCGTCCAAGTACAATCCCCGTTTCCATAACATTCAAAAGATCTGATTTTAGAGCATCAACGGATAAGAGCTCAAATACTGTCCCTATATATTGGTCTTGGGATGACTCATGTGGTGAGGGATATCCATGTTCCCCACTTTTTCTTCCCAACAAGCCTCTGATCTTTTGGATTACAGTTTGACTGACCATGGATTTAGGCTATAAAGTGCTTGTCATAAGACCAGAACTTGGTGTATTCATTCATCCATTTTTACTGATATAAAGTCTGTAAAACATTGGGAGTACTGAAATTGTTTTTTGCATTTCCCTGGGCATGGGTACAGTCTCTTCACATGAGTTTCCACTCTCAGTATCTATTCCTTTCCTAATGTTACTGTTGGCCGATCTTTTAGTCTTCTGGAACTAATTTAGTCACCTCGGAAAAATGATTGAAACCGTGTATTAGTTATCTTTTGGCACGACACAATGCAACATTTTTACTGAATTTGGTAATTCCCAAATAATTCTTGTTTTTATCCGATGCTTAATGAAAAAATATCCCTGGTATCCTTTCTGTTCCATGGCTTTCTGACACTTTCCCCTGTTGTGGGAAAATGTGTGTTGCCTCAGTTGTCTTGATGTTTGGAAAGTCAGTCGAATTAAAACTTCGAGGTCACCTGCTCTCTATCTGTTGACATGGCATAGTTGATCTGAAGTGTTCTCGATTTCTCATACACTCAAATCTCTGGCCATACTTATTCCCTTGGAAGACATTCTTTTCTTTTACATAGGATCAACCTTTGGAATTCACGGATTTCAAAAATGCTTTTTGTTAAAATAATTTCTTCGACCTATGCTTAGTACATCAACATCCCGCTTTTGAACAGCTTGAACTACTATAAATTCAAGTCATGTTTGATTTTAAATTCATTTTTAGCTTAGCTTCACCTTATGCAGATCCCAACTAATCTGAGAACTCGCTATGGAAACTTGAACACCAAAAGCATTCTATGTCAGATCAATCTAGAAATTCGATCGCTGGAACTAGTGTATTGCATTGAATTCGAGTTGCCCCTAGCAGTTCAAATCCACGATACCTGTTTGGGTTGATAACATTGGTATTATCGCCAATCAGACCTTTGGTATCTACGGTAGTTTGTGGGAAATGTGTTCTGATCACAAGAGAAAACAAAGTAAGGGAATTATCATCGGAGTTGATTCGTAGCATGCCGAATGTAACAAGAAACTTGGAGACATTTAAATCATAAGATTGAATTGGGCTGAAATGAGAACTACATTTCAAATCAAAAGCCTTGAATGTTCTTTTCAGTCGGACTATCCTATTCTTCAGACAATTCTTACTTGAGAAGCCCAACTCTGAGGTGTGAAAGGATAATATTGTAAAGGTTTTGACTGACAGTCCAACTAATACGGGATGGCAATAGCCAAATTGTCCTTCCTAAGCACTTTCACTTCACTTTAAAAGTTCAAAGAATCCATGTATCTGGGTCTGACAATATTTCCAAAAGTCCCTCGATTTATTCGATTGCGTTCATCTCAAATATCTAATTTGAGACGCAGAAAATATGAAAGGAAATGGAATAAGAACATGTAAGTTTGTTAGTTGAAAATAATATAGCGCATATACTAACATCTCCGTGTGTGTATATATTTATATAATATATATATATATATATATATATATATATATATATAAGATACTTGACGACACAACTTCTTCTATTAGCATGCCGTGGAAAAAGCCACTGACTATTCAAATGCATATGCAGAGATTAAAATGAAAAGATAGAAAATAAATGCAGCGATCATAGCTCGAATTTGTAGCCAATAATAAATGAGCAGTCAGAAGCTTGTAACAATTGTCCAATTATCCCCCCTCCCCTATGCTTTAGTTAACTGTCAATAACTGCAATTTTCCAAAAGTCACAATCAAATTGTGTGAAAGGGTATGCAATAAACTACAGAAATCATATGCGCCATAATCTCCCCCGATGTAGCTCAGTGTTAAACTTTCCATTTAAGTCATTCACCCTTGTCTGACTCGCAATAATTTTCATTCCAGATTAAAGGAATGTTTCCATTTTCAGGCCGCAACAGATGGTTAGAAACTGCTTTTACTTTTCCAGATCCAATTGTTTTTGTCTTTTTTTCCCTCCCTCTGTCTGGGTGATTTCCAAATGTATGCTATTGGAGCCTTTGTGGATGTTGTCATTTGGCGATCCTCATTTTAATGGCATCTTTTTCCCGAATCTATCCTAATCAACTTTTTTAAATGACAAGTTGAGCCGATTCAATTACTCAAACTGGAGTCATTAAACACTACTTTACCAGTCAATCATCGTTTGAATACATTGCCTTTACATTTTAGTCGATAAGAATATATGGACGGTTGAATCCTTTTTTCAAGGACTCTTCCATGTGACAATGTTAAGTTTCTTCGGGCAATAGCAACTTACCGTTGAAGGAAGCAAAGTAAAGTACACCTATCTTCGATGGAAGCGGTGACCCTGCCTGCTTTCCTCTCCCAACTATGGCTGCAGTACTGTCTGTAGTAACAATATATTTGCTACAAGAATGAATATTGCTTTCCATCACATTGTCCAGCTTGGATTACCCTGCCCCCTATAATTTGCTGTACGACTGGTAGGCAAAAAAGAATACTCTAATTCCTCCTGGCCTTGTTTGGGAAATGATTCACGAGTTGTGTATCGTTCTTATCCATTGATTAATCAATCTGCAGAGTAAAAAATGCTTCAGCTTTCAATACGTCGTAATTTGACAAAGGAATTAGCACTTTTTTACCAACCAATTTCTCTTGGACAGCTTATGTAGCTTTTTTTTTCTCATTAACTTGACATATTTGAAAAGGACTGTTGCTGCTTCAGCAAATGCTGAAATGTTTTGACTAATTGCATGGTTTGTTCGTAATGCCGGTGCGTTTTTTTATGACTTGTACCTGATTATCAAATTCAATACGGTAGAACGTGCAAACTATAAGTAGGGCTTCTCAGGTCATATGTGGAAGGGAAAAAGGCAATACTTAATGTATTGTTTTAACTTTATATCCCCACGTATTCAAAAGAGGGCACTTTACGTGGGATAATAGCAGTGGGTGAGATTTTGTCAATGTTTGATAATGGTTGGGATTTTTTGCCCAAATCCTCTTAAAGTTGCAGGCTACAATGTTCAAACGTTGCCTTGATGGTTTCTTGATATGCATGCATTTTATACTCACACCATCGATGCAGTCTTCTGGAAAACCTGTAATCAGATTCGGTCGCTTCCAAACAAAAAGTTGCAGCAACTGTGGGAGGGTGTCAATGGTTTTAAATCGAGAACAAGTAACTGGGTTACGGTAATAAATTTTATTATGCCATACCCCCCCCCCTTTCGGTGAAATCAGATAAACAATTTCTGTGTAAAATGCTGCGTTTTTTCATAATGGATTTTTCAAATGATATGGTAGAAATTGGAATATTTTCTGTCAGTTTTTACTTCAGCATTGAACGGCAGTGTACAACAGATGATTTTTGTACCTTCTAAGTTACGTTTTACATAATCAGACTTTACTTTTTCATCATAATCAGTTTTGGTAAAACTGCTGTCCTTCAAGGCTTTGGTGTATTTATTTCTAATACTGAGTATTATTCTATTTGAGGAATAACATTAGTTTCTATCGAAAAAATGATGTAATTCTTTCGGGGGGATGGTTGTATTCTGCATTAATATAATCCTTTCTTATATGGTTTAGATTAAAAGTAACTTCTAAATGAAATTCTAACGGTTGCCTTTATTCCAACATTGAACTTTTTTATTACACTTTATATTATGCAATAAAATAATATTGGCAATATCATTTCATCTCGAATATATGGTCTTATAATATATATATATATATATATATATATATATATATATATATATATATATATATATATATGACTGAGCATTGCAGCTTTGAATTGAAAACTTACATTGTTTGTAACTCCAGTCACCTTTTTACCAATGTAATCTCCTAGTCCCCCCCCACCTACACTCATGGTACAATGTATAGATTCTCTTGTTTGGATTTTCAACCTATGTAACTGTTCCTGAGGTTTGGAAAAGTTAACTCTGCATCTGAGCAATGTTGTACAAACACAAGTTCCCTTTAACATGGTTTATGCCATACATGTAATTTTGTGTAAGGTTTTATTTGTATTGATGTTATACGTTCAACTTTGTAAACAGTGTTTACCCATGTAGGTCACGTTTTCAACGATGAGGGATGTGTAAGTATAAGTAGGCATGACTTTGTAATTTCTATTGAGTGTTCACCCATGTGAATATCAAATCCGTCGTGTGGGTTTCAATATCAGATTGCATGAAAACCAACTCGTCTCTTTAAAAGAAAACGAATTACATGGCTACGTCGAGTCAATTCTCCACCAACATATATAACCAAAGAATTAGAATTTCTCAAACTGTAGTTAATTTTTCCACGTTGTATAACATCAAGCTTTCATCAATGTTTCCTGAACCTTATTCTCTCAATATAAAATGATACTAGTATGGACAGATCACTCCAACCCTAATTTGGGTTGGGCTGGCAAGTCTCTTCTGATACCCAAAATTCTTTGGTAACACTGGCTTATTGAATTTAGCACCTTTCACAATATGCATCTGTGCAACTTTTGCCCAACTTCTGCCTAACTTTAAGAATTTTTCCCATCTTGACCTTGATTCTAAACAGATGCTTAAAGCAGGTGACCAGTTGAACATGAGTGAAATGCTAACTTTTGTGGAATCCTTTCCTAAGCATCATCCGTACCACGACTCTCGTAATGCCAAGTGGGTTCATGAGCTTCTTTATCCAACGGTAGAACCACACTGCTACATGCAGCACTGGCATCAAGGGCAACAGGGCCAATAAGATTATCCAGCACAGTCTACAGGCGTATAGACAGGATCTTGGCCCAAATTTTTGATTATGTATTTAGTCCTGTAGTTATCTATCCCGTCCCATCATTTTTCTTTGCATAGCAATTTCACCACCCCTCTGGAAAAACGGCAGGGGATGCTCCCCTACTTTAACCAGTAGTTAAAAATCGATGCCAGCAAGTGAACAAAAATGAACAGTAGCCTCAAATACACTTTGTAGGGCAGACCATTAATTCCCAGGGTCTTCTCTTCCTCCACGCACTTCAACGCTTCCTCTTATGGGCCCCGGGCACCCAGCTGATTTAATCACCTCGAGGTGAGGGAAGTCAGTTAAATAGTTGTTGAACTGAGCCAAATTCAGACCAAGCTCCCTGGTTAAAAGCTCCTGAGATATTGTACGAACGACCTTGCAGATACTTTCGTCCGTGGTCTCAAGTGGTCCGTCCGGTGACGTGACACTGGCAATATGCCGGCTTGACGCACTCTGGATTTCTTCTGCTTGCAGTTAAGCGGCCATGTTCATTTCCTTGGGACATTTTCTTTAATATAGCTCTAACTACTAAGGCTTGGTCCTTTTCGACAAGCAAGGAGGCCAGTCATGCCTTAGCTATTTTTACTTTGCTAGAGTCCCCTCTGTCCACCCCCTGCTCTATTCAGGATTTTAATGTCCTTTGTGCCGCTATTCTCTCAAAATTGAGTCTTTTGCTATATTTGACAGCAAAATACCTAATCTTAGTTTTCAGGGGCCTCCAGAATTTGTTCCCCAGGATGGCCCCCCATCAGTGCCCGATTGATTGTTAGTGTTAACTGGTCCCCAAAATCCTCTACATCCATCAAAGATTTGATTTCCAGTAACCACATTTTAAGGGTTTAGAAGTACCTAAATTTTTCCGACCCTCACTAATCAATGATCCGAATAAAAGACGCTGTGGCTACTTGGACATTCCAAAAGCTTTAGGTCGACTCTCCTAGCATCCGATCGATGTAACTGGACTGTTGCACTAGACTCTGGTTTCTACTTTTAGTCATTTCAGAATTCATCTATTTCTGCGTTGTTAGACAGAGGGGTAAATAAAGGGACTACCTGGGGATCAAAGCTGGTGATTGGAATGTCGCCAAAAACTTCCCACCTTGACAAAACTTGAACAGATCGATCTGCCGAAAGAAATTGAATCGCTCACCCTGGCTGTTTGGTGCGTAAATCCCAATCAGTTGGAGGGCAAGAACCTTATGGTAACATCAACGACTCGATCTGCTCACCAGGACGGCATATATAAGGGAACCCGTCAAGTTTAATGCATAACTTATTAGGCAAGAGACAGCTCTTGTGTAATCATCAAAGTATGCTGAGAAGAGATGGAAACATCTTAGACAGCACACCCTCATTATCACTTGGAATAAAGTGGGTGTCCTGAATGCAACAAATACTCACTTTGAGGTGTCGAAGAGTGCGAAAGAGAGTAGCTCTTTTGGAGACGACGATTAGCAGCTTTTTGACCCTGGTTGGTTCCTGAAAGTTGCGCCTGCCAGGCTCGACGTAATGAAAGTTGAGAACCATAAGTGCCTGCTGCTGAACTTTGGCCTTTTCTACAGTTTCCAAATCTACACGGCAGATATGCACCCCTCGTTAATTTTTTTTTTTTTTTTTTTTCCTCGTAGATTGGGAAACTTTCCCGGAACAGTTAGCCTGAGTTTTCAGGAGAGGGCTGTGTAGTGTTTTCGGTGATGGGAGAGTGGTTGGAGGGGTAATTTTCTCTAGTGGCTGTCTGGTCATTAGTGAAATTAATTGTGCCCCACCCCTCAGTTCCAGCCCGTGTCTGCATATGACGCAAGGTATCTCTATTCGGACCGTTGATGCCACTACATTTAGGAACCTGTAGAGACGGAGGCCCTGCTATTTGGGCTTTCCATCTTTTTCCCACTACCTGCCACTCTCCCTCCAACTCCTCTTTAGGCATCACCGTTTTAGGTGGCAGAGGAGACGGCTTGGGCAAGGGGATAGTTGGGGGTTTGTCAACTGTCCTTGATTATACTGAAACTGACGAAATTTGTCTTGCAACGATTCTTCAGGCTTTTCAGTATCTTTGTTTTCTTTTTGTTTTTATTTGTTTCTTGTCTACTGCAACCCTGTGAAGCTGTCAAATACCACCACTTTATGGGAATGAAAAATGGAATTTTTTTAATACTTGTCTGCCTTTGAAAGAACGTGAGCGCAGGACATGAACGTGTGTGTATATATATATATATATATATATATATATATACTCATATTCATTCCTCATAAAAGAATAACCAAACGGAAAATAAGGAACTTTTTCAAACTCAATAATAGTTCCAACTCCATTTAAAAATTGTTGCATCCATATAAAACCATAATTCATTCTCACATTTACACAGATTGTTCTGGTAATTTCAGGCATGAAAAATTGCCCCATAGAGAATAACGATTCATTCCAACGTGGATATAATTTTGTGAAATGCATAGACAAGGAGTGGAGTTGAGTGACCTTAAAAATCAACTTTTATGATGTACGGAACTGGAATTCTACATGCCTTCACAAATTGATAAATATATTTAATCCAGTGATGAATTTCGTTTGACATCCTCAGTCAAAGTCAAAAGTATGGATTTTACGTATCGAATATTGAAACAAGGAAAAATACTAATTAGGAGATTGGTGCAACTCTATCCCCTTGCTGATGTAAGCATAACAAAACGAAGATTCATAGATGAATACCTGAAATGTACATTTATAAAGTGTTACATAAATAATTCAGTGAGATTCATGATGGTTTTATTTTATAATATTCAATATAGAAACGATTTGAGTACAGTTTTAAACATGAAATAATAAATTTGCTCCAGTCACACTTGCTGTTTTGCCTTTAAAGATCCATACTTATTCAGGGCATCAGTGGGAAGGCCATTTTCCGTTGATTTCTATTTCTCTAACTGCTCTTGTTATAATGGCGTTTGTTTTTATAATAGAGCATTCTGGTGGATGAGGAGTTTCTGTGTAAATGAATATATCGCTTAAATTCAGCCTTACTGACCACTCAGTTCCCTAGTCCAGAGGTAGGATGTCGGCCTCCGGATCCAATGTGAGGGTTTCAATTCTGCCTTGTGGTACTGGCTGGCTTAAAATCTATAGCCACACCGAAGAGATATAATACATCGAAACAGCCGTCTGTGGATGATACAATAATTATTTATGGTATTTGTGGAGTTTTATGAATTGTTCCACACGTAATACAGTTAAAATTATGCGGTTATTCACAATCTTTTCTTTATCTTAGGTAGGGAAAGTGAAGTTTTAATATTTGCTTATGGCTGGTTATGAATTTGTTGAATCGGGATGTTCTGACGAATCAGTTGTGTTGGTGACCCATCAGTCATTTTGGATGAGATTAATCAGACATTTCACATGGTTGTTAGCTGTCTACTGGCTTCAAGGTTTGTTCTTACATGTCGTACAACTCCGGATAATTATGAAGATACTTTCTCGTGTTCAAGGATTAAATTGTGCCAATCGTGGCTGGGATATAAGATGGTGATTGATTAAAGTATCCAAAACCTCCCCACTTCTACCAGTTTTACTACTTTTAAAGAAATTTTGAGCTGTTCCTTAGATAGTAAAGGCGACGATTTCAAATTTCTCATTAAGGCATGGGTATTACGGAGTCTCAATACTTTTTGTAGTCTATTATATAGAATTGCAGAGATGCTAGTTTGCTAGAGGTTGCTAAACCAGGTCATAGCATTGTTTGTATTCATTCATTAGTTAAGCTCTCATTATAACCATCCGTCGTTAGGGTTATCTTTCCTCTCCATTGTTGCAGAGACAACACCTATCTAGTTCGTCACGCTGTCTGCGGTAGTTAGACAGGATCTCGGCCAAAATTTTAAACTATGTATTCAGCAGAGTTATGGGCCAGTAGTTGTCTATCCTGTCCCATTTTGTATCTTGTGTAGCAATCTAACCACCCCTCTGGTAAAGCAACGGGTGATATTCCCCTCCTTTAACCAGTGGTTAAAGATCAATGCCAGCAAATGAACAAAAATGGGTGACAGCCTCGAATACACCTTGTAGGGCAGACGATCAATTCCTGGTGTCTTCTCCTTCTCCACGCTCTTCAACACTTCCTGGACTTCATCCTGTGTTATTGGCCCCTCGCAACCAGCTCATTCCGTCGCTTCAAAGCGAGGGAAGTCAGTTAAATGTGTCGAAATGAACTGAACTCAGACCAGACTCCCTGGCGAAAAGCTCCTGGAAGTTTGCACAAAATACCTCGCTGATACCTTCGTCTATGGTCTCAAATCGTCTGTCCGATAACGTGACACTGGCAAGTAACAGGCTTGACTCATTCTGAATTTCTTCAGCTCGCAGTTCATTGCCTCGCACATTCTTTTAATCTAGCTGTAACTACTAGGGCTTGGTCCTTCTTGACGAGCAATGAGGCCAGCTCTGCTTTAGCAATTCTCACTTCACTAGAGTCCCCCCTATCCATAGCCCGCTCTACATGGGATTTTGATGTCCATTGTGCCGGTAGTCTCTCAAAGTTGAGTCTTCTGCTATATTTGGCCGCAAAAGATCAAATTCTATTTTCATGATGCCAGTAGACTGTTTCCTCAGATGCCATCCCCCCCCAGTCAATTCCTGCTGGATTAGTAGTGTTTGCTGTCCCCCCAAAAACCCTCCACATCCATTAGCGATGTATTGAATTTCCAGTAATCAAGGGCATACTTTAATTTATTTGGACCCTCACTAATCTATGATCCGAATAAAGGACAGTCTGAAAACTTGGACATTCTAACAGCTTAAGGTCGATTCTATCAACTAACACCCGATCGATGTAACCGGACTATTGCACTGTATTCTGGGTGCCAGTACCAGTCCAAGTCCCTACTACTCCATGGTATGTTTATTTTGGAATTTATCGACAAGGTCTAGCCTGTCAAATTCTTAAGATGGATTAGAAACAGGGGTAAATAGAAGTGCTAAAAACACGGATGTATGTCAGGATCAAAGACAGCATTCCAATTACCCACTAAAACTAGCCTCCTTGACGAAACTATGGACAGATTGATCCACTTGAAGGAGCAGACTCGCTCACTTTCGCTGTTTGGCGCATAGACCTCAATCAGTCAGAAGGCATCGCCTCTTATGGTAACATCAACGACACACAATCTGCCCGCCAGGTCGGCATATACAAGGGTACCTCAGCTGAGGAGCAACTCCAAAAGAGCTATGCTCTTTTGCACTCTACCACACCTAAAAGTAAATTGGTGCTGCATTCTAGAGACCTGCTTCATTGCAAGCGATAATGAGGGTGTGCTGTCTAGGTTTCCATCACTTCTCAGCATAATTAGGTGTATCTTGGCTACTAAGCCATGCCTTAAACGCAATGTGTTCCCTTGTATATGCCGACCTGGCGGGCAGATTGTGTGTCGTTGATGTTACCATAAGAGGGGATGCCTTCCTGTCCTGGACGGGGTAGCATTTTAATTTTTTTTCTGGTTGGTTGATGTCTTCCCCCTTATCGGGGGGAGCAAACAATGGCCTTGTTGACCATCTGAAAAAAGAATATATAAAAACTAGACGAATGTTTGTTTGTTTTTTTTTTTTCGTATTTCTTGCTGCAGTCACAACACATCATCACTAATGAAAAGTCTGTGCAAATGGCGTCTGTTCACTGCACTGGAAGTTCGTCACTGTGCAGTACCAACACTTGGTAACCTTGGAGAATTCATTGGTCCTGTAGCCTTACTTTGATGTCTGAATACTTTTCTTTTCGTTTCGACGGATTCATTATCTTTGGTAGATGTAGTAGGCTGCGTTCTCCAGGTTCTTTTTGTGTACCATTATTTTGAGATCATTAGGGTTTTTTGGTTTTTTTCGTTTAGTTTTTTTAGGGTCCTTTTTCTCAAAAGACAATGTCATCAGCAAATTCGAGCTTAATTAGGTATTTGGTGTCCATACCTATTCCTTTATTTTCCCAGTGTAGGTCTCAGATGATTACACAGTCGGCTGTGAAAAGATTGGCGAGCTGGTATAACCTTGTTTCTCTCCTTTTTCGGGGTGGAATGGCTTAGTTCAATTATCAGGTTACTTATGTACTGTTACAGTGTATATGCTGAAAGACTGACGTATACATAGTTCATGCCTTACAAAATCCTCCATTACCGAGGGAATTCTTACAGTAAAGTCCTTTTGAGTCATAAAATGCCATTTGTGATAGCATTTATTCTGCAGTTTTCTATTACAGTGTTCTAAATTATATTTGTGATAAATTAATATCTATTGTTTCATAATTATATATATGTATGGTGACGTAGGGACTTGCTACACGCTTGATTCTGCCTTGTGTAGGCCTATTTAGGCAAATGATTCGATTTATTTTAGATACTTTCTCCGGATTTTGGGGGGGGGAAGCTACTTCTAAGTCGCGTCATCTTCCCCTTATTCCATATGCATGTAACTTTCTTTTTTGGGTGGTCAATTCTTGACCTGCTTTTGTTTTATTTAGCAGGGAAGGGGGTGTTTATTGATAGCTGTAAATTATAAGGTGAAGGTATTTTCGTGATTTGTATGTGTTTTATACCATCAGTTCTGTGGTATGTCTCTTGTATGAGTAATTTTCACTTAAATCTGTTGCCATCGCTAGAGATCACGTTTGTAGTATCAGTTATCAAATTATTTCGAGTTAAGTCTGTTTTTATATAGGAAAAAATCTAAAAATGATATAGATATATATATTAATAATTGAGTCATCCATAAATAGCTGTTTAGTTACAGCTCTTCAGTGTGGCTACATATTAGCGGTTATCCATCCAGTACCACAAGGTAGGCTCGAAACCTTCGTTTCATACCCAGAGACTATCATTTTACCCCTGAAAACGAAACAAAACTTCTTCCGTCAATTATCATTTTCTCGGTGGGATTGATTTATAAGCGCTGTTTTAATTGAAAGTTGAACACACAGCTAAAAATTTGCCCTCCGCTCGGACCCAGTCCTTTCAAATCCTCTCCCAGTATTCAAGATTTTAACCCGTTTAGAGCTCTTTTGCTTCAAGTGACTTTCTTTCAAGTTACAGCCTATGCAGAACTGGGTAATCATGATAAATTGACCTACACCACCCAAAACCATATTCAATTTATATTGAAACAATCAAGAGGTGAATCCTGGTGAAAAGTTCTGGCTGAATTCAGCTGCAGGAAACGGGTGAACAAAAGCGCTACACTGATCACATTTGATCAGGTCTCCATAATAGACGACCTCAACAACCGTGCTTACAAAATGTGAGATACTGATCCCCTCCCCCTGATCCTCATACTGAGAGCATCTTGAACTAGCAGTATTTTTTACCAGCATCTTGATGCATCACTATTGATCCAATTTTGTCATCACAACCTGGTATAACACTCAGGAATTTTTTTTTGCTTTGGCAAAAGATGGACATCAGCAGAATAAATAGATGACCGCAATTATAACCTGCTCGTTGAACCATTAATTCCCTAGGTCCTTCAAGCTTCTTCGGTTGATCTTTTTCCATAAAACTCTGTTGCTTATCGCTTTGAGGCAAGGTAAGACTGACCAGTAGCTATAAAACCAGTTCTAAAAACGCTCCTGGAATTCAGAACAAATGCATCCATTAATCACCTATTCAGTTATGTGATACAGGCGGTATGTCAACATGAAGTGCTTTGGTTTTTGTTTTGTTCACAGGTCTGTAGGCATAATCCTTAGTATTGTAAAGGTTTTGACTGACCACTCAACTGACGTAGGTTGGTGAAGCAGCCAAATGAAGGCCCCCTGTCAGTATCTTTAGCATTCACGTATGACTTTTGCATGAATTGGTGGCTCTTGTTTCAGCAACTAACCTGAATTGACACCAAGCAAAGATATCCGTCAATTGGTTGCTGAATTTATCCGGAAACTACCTTATCTACTCTCAAACGAATAGATATCCGTCAATTGGCTGCTGAATTCATCAAGAAAATACCTTATCTACTCTCAAACGAATAGATGTCCGTTAATTGGTTGCTGAATTTATCAGGAAACTACCTTATCTACTCTCAAACGAATAGATGTCCGTCAATTGGCTACTGAATTTATCAGGGATAATCTTAGAACTTGGTGATTTTTCTATGGATCACTCGTGGTAGGAAGAAATTTCGTTCTTTTTCGAAATCAGAAAAAAATTGTCAATCAATCTTCTACTCTTTTGGAATACAATTGAGTTGCAATTAAAGGGGCCACGAATTTTCTCCGTTACGAAACCAATCTTGATTCTATAATTACATTTTGATTTTGCATTTGACCAATATATCGATGAATTCATTTTTTGCACGGATATAAACAAGCCTGCAAAGACCTGAAATTGCTCCCTGTATCTTGGCGGGCGTAGGCATAACCACATATCAAATGAGTTTCAATCATTGATCTGTTTCTCCAAACGTTAATGCTAGCCAAATTATCTTTGTTGAAGACTATGGACATCTCAGACAAAGCACGTTCTCATTTAGCACGACACAGTACAGTCTTCTTAGCTGCACTTAGTAATTCTCCAAGTGAAAACATAATGAATTTCATGAAAAGATGTTTACAATAAAGATCTTTGGAACTGCATAAATCGGATACATTGGACTACATTTAAAAGAAATAAATCAGTAACTAGCTTGTATGCACTCATGACGAAAGAAATGTCCGTCAATTCGCTGCTAAACTTGTCAAGCAACCGTGTGAAAACTAATTTCACAAGTATCAAAGTGAAACAAAACACTCCAATATTTTGACACTAAAATTGAAATGCTGGCCAGGTCAGTTGTCTTACTAAACAAATCAAACCCACTTCAATGGGTATCGATCATTCATTTTCTCCAGCCCGCTTCCAATCTCTTCAGATTGGTAAGCTAAGGGAGTGAATCACAGGGGGTCGTATACGGGACAAAATCACGGCAATGAAGTGTTTCCAGAGAGAATAATGAATCATTCAGTTGATAATTTTGGCAAAGAACTGTGGAAGACCTTTTGATATTATTGGTCGGTAGGGGAAATCACTGGTCTTTGAAAAGTTCCATTTGAAGTCTAGAAGTCTTTCATATCAGGTGAGAATATCGAGTACCTGGACTCCCCGACACGATCTTTGGGGTTTTCATTTTGCCTTTTTTTTTCTCTTTAAATTATCTTTGCTCTAGTGAACCGATCAACCTCTTTTGAGATGTGACAAAAAGACCCACGGGCTTGTCTTCGTCTATCTCACTGTGGATGTAATGTCAAGTTCTGCCAGATATTTTGACAGTATGTGCTTTCTCCGGAAACGATGTGGTCGTCCAAGTAGAATCCCCGTTTCCATAACATTCAAAGGATCTGATTTTAGAGCATCAACGGATAAGAGCTCAAATACCGTCCCTATATATTGGTCTTGGGATGACTCATGTGGTGGGGGAGATCCATGTTCCCCACTTTTTCTTCCCAACAAGCCTCTGATCTTTTGGATTACAGTTTGACTGACCATGGATTTAGGCTATAAAGTGCTTGTCATAAGACCAGAACTTGGTGTATTCATTCATTGATTTTTACTGATATAAAGTCTGTAAAACATTGGGAGTACTGAAATTGTTTTCTGCATTTCCCTGGGCATGGGTACACATTCTTCACATGAGTTTCCACTCCCAGTATCTATTCCTTTCCTAATGTTACTGTCAGCCGATCTTTTAGTCTTCTGGAACTAATTTAGTCACCTTGGAAAAATGATTGAAACCGTGTATTAGTTATCTTTTGGCACGACACAATGCAACAATTTTACTGAATTTGGTAATTCCCCAATAATTCTTGTTTTTATCCGATGCTTAATGAAAAAATATCCCTGGTATCCTTTCTGTTCCATGGCTTTTTGACACTTTCCCCTGTTGTGGGAAAATTTGTGTTGCCTCAGTTGTCTTGATGTTTGGAAAGTCAGTCGAATTAAAACTTCGAGGTCACCTGCTCTCTATCTGGTGACATGGCATAGTTGATCTGAAGTGTTCTCGATTTCTCATACACTCAAATCTCTGGCCATACTTATTCCCTTGGAAGACATTCTTTTCTTTTACATAGGATCAACCTTTGGAATTCACGCATTTCAAAAATGCGTTTTGTTAAAATAATTTCTTCGACCTATGCTTAGTACTTCAACATCCCGCTTTTGAACAGCTTGAACTACTATAAATTCAAGTCATGTTTGATTTTTAATTCATTTTTGGCTTAGCTTGACCTTATGCAAATCGTAACTAATCTGAGAACTCTCTATGGAAACTTGAACACCAAAAGCATTCTATGTCAGATCAATCTAGAAATTCGATCGATGGAACTAGTGTATTGCATTGAATTCGAGTTGCCCCTGGCAGTTCAAATCCACGATACCAGTTTAGGCTGATAACATTGGTATCATCACCAATCAGACCTTTGGTATCTGCGGTAGTTTGTGGGAAATGTGTTCTGATCACAAGAGAAAACAAAGTAAGGGAATTATCATCGGAGTTGATTCGTAGCATGCCGAATGTAATAGGTAACTTGGAGACATTTAAATCATAAGATTGAATTGGGCTGAAATAAGAACCATTTTGAATCAAAAGCCTTAAATGTTCCTGTTTTTCGGACAATTCTTACTTGGGAAGCCCAACTCTGAGGTGTGAAAGGATAATATTGTAAAGGTTTTGACTGACAGCCCAAATAATACAGGATGGCAAGAGCCAAATTGAGTCCTTCCTAAGCACTTTCACTTCACTGTAAAAGTTCAAAGAATCCATGTATCTGGGTCTGACAATATCTCCAAAAGTCCCTCGATTTATTGGATTGTGTTGATCTCAAATGTTTAATTTGAGATGCAGAAAATATGAAAGGAAATGGAATAAAAACATGTAAGTTTGTCAGTTGAAAATAATATAGCGTATATACTAACATCTCCCTCTGTGTGTGTGTGTGTGTGTGTGTGTGTGTATATATAACACAGATGATACTTGACACAGCACTGCGTCTTGTATTAGCATGCTGTGAAATAATTAAAGTGGAAAAAGCTACTGACTATACAAATGCATATGCAGAGATTAAACTGAAAAGATAGAAAATAAATGCAACAATCATAGGTACTGCTCGAATTTGTAGCCAACAATAAATAAGAGCAGTCAGAAGCTTTGAACAATTCATGTGCAATTATCTCCCCCTACGCTTTAGCTAACCATCAATAACTGCAATTTTCCAAAAGTCAAATTGTGTGAAAGGGTATGCAATAAGCTACAGAAATCATATGCGCCATAATCTCTCCCGATGTAGCTCAGTGTTAAACTTCCCATTTAAGTCATTCACCCTTGTCTGACTGGCATTGTTTTCCTTTCCAGATCAAGGGAATGTTTCCATTTTCAGGCCGCAACAGACGGTTGGAAACTGTTTTAACTTTTCCAGATCCAATTGTTTACTTTTCCTCCCTCTGTCTGGGTGATTTCCAAATGTTCGCTATTGGAGCCTTTATGGACGTTGCCATTTGGTGATACTCATTTCCATGGCGTGTATTTCCCGAATCTATCCAAATCAATTTTTTTAAATGACAAGTTGAGCCGATTCAATTACTCAAACTGGAGTCATTAAACACTACTTTACCAGTCAATCATCGTTTGAATACATTGCCTTTACATTTTAGTCAATAAGAATATACAGACAGTTGAATCTTTTTTTTTTTTTCTCAAGGACTCTTCTATGTGACAATAGTAAGTTTTTTTCGGGCAGCCAGCAATTACCGTTGAAGGAAGCAACGTAAAGTACACTTATCTTTGATGCAAGCGGTGACCCCTTCCTGCTTTCCTTTCCCAACTATGGCTGCAGTACTGTCTGTAATAACAATATATTTGCTACAAAAATGATTATCACTTTCCATCACGTTGTCCAGTTTGGATTACCCTGCCCCTTACTTGCTGAACGACTGGTAGGCAAAAAAGAATACTCCAATTCCCCTTGGCCTTGTTCGGGAAATGATACACGAGTTGTGTATCGTTCTCATCCATTGATTCATCAATCTGCAGTGTAAAAAATGCTTCAGCTTTCAATGCGTCGTAATTTGACAAAGGAATTAGCACTTCCTTACCAACCAATTGCTCTTGGACAGCTTATGTGGCCTTTTTTTCTCATTAACTTGACATATTTGAAAAGGAGTGTTGCTGCTTCAGCAAATGCTAAAATGTTTTGACTAATTGCATGGTTTGTTCGTAATGCCGGTGCATTTTTTTATGACTTGTACCTGATTATCAAATTCAATACGGTAGAACGTGCAAACTATAAGTAGGGTTTCTCAGGTCATATGTGGAAGGGAAAAAGACATACTTAATGTATTGTTTTAACTTTATATCCCCACATATTCAAAAGAGGGCACTTTATGTGGGATAATAGCAGTGTGTGACATTTTGTCCATGTTTGATAATGGTTGGGATTTTTTGCCCAAATCCTCTTAAAGTTGCAGGCTATAATGTCCAACAAACGTTGCCTTCATGGTTTCTTGATATGCATGCATTTTATACTCACACCATCGATGCAGTCTTCTGGAAAACCTGTGATCAGATTCGGTCGCTTCCAAACAAAAAATTGCAGCAACTGTGGGAGGGTGTCAATGGTTTTAAATCGAGAACAAGTAACTGGGTTACGGTAATAAATTTTATTATGCCATATCCCCCCCCCCTTTGGTGTAATCAGATAAACAATTTCTGTGTAAAATGCTGCATTTTTTCATAATGGATTTTTCAAATGATATGGTAGAAATTGGAATATTTTCTCTGTCAGTTTTTACTTCAGCATTGAACGGCAGTGTACAACAGATGATTTTTGTACCTTCTAAGTTACGTTTTACATAATCAGACTTTACTTTTTCATCATAATCAGTTTTGGTAAAACTGCTGTCCTTCAAGGCTTTGGTGTATTTATTTCTAATACTGAGTATTATTCTATTTGAGGAATAACATTAGTTTCTATCGAATAAATGATGTAATTCTTTCGGGGGGATGGTTGTATTTTGCATTAATATAATCCTTTCTTATATGGTTTAGATTAAAAGTAAATTCTAAATGAAATTCTAACGGTTGCCTTTATTCCAACATTGAACTTTTTTATTACACTTTATATTATGCAATAAAATAATATTGGCAATATCATTTCATCTCGAATATATAGTCTTATATATATATATATATATATATATATATATATATGATTGAGCATTGCAGATTTGAATTGAAAACTCTCATTGTTTGTAACTCTAATCACCTTTTTACCAATGTAACTTCCTAGTTCAACCCCACCGACACTTATGGTACAATGTATAGATTCTCTTGTTTGCATTCTCTACACATGTAACTGTTCCTGAGGTTTGGAACAGTTAACTTTGCATCTGAGTGTTGTACAAACACAAGTTCCCTTTACCATGGTTTATGCCATACATGTAATTTTGTGTAAGGTTTTATTTGTATTGATGTTATACGTTCAAGTTTGTAAACAGTGTTTACCCACGTAGGTCACGTTTTCAACGATGAGGGATGTGTAAGCATAAGTAGGCATGACTTTTTAATTTCTATTGAGTGTTCACCCATGTGAATATCAAATCCGTCGTGTCGGTTTCAATATCAGATTGCATGAAAACCAACTCGTCTCTTTAAAAGAAAACAAATCACATGGCTACTTCGAGTCGATTCTCTACCAACATATTCAACCAAAGAATTAGAATTTCTCAAACTGTAGTTAATTTTTCCACGTGGTATAACATCAAGCTTTCATCAATGTTTCCTGAACCTTATTCTCTCAATATAAAATGAAACTAGTATAAAGGTGAGGGAAGTCAGTTAAATAGTTGTTGAACTGAGCCAAATTCAGACCAAGCTCCTTGGTTAAAAGCTCCTGAGATATTGTACGAACAACCTTGCAGATACTTTCGTCCATGGTCTCAAGTGGTCCGTCCGGTGACGTGACACTGGCAATATGCCGGCTTGACGCACTCTGGATTTCTTCTGCTTGCAGTTAAGCGGCCATGTTCATTTCCTTGGGACATTTTCTTTAATATAGCTCTAACTACTAAGGCTTGGTCCTTTCCGACAAGCAAGGAGGCCAGTCATGCCTCAGCTATTTTTACTTTGCTAGAGTCCCCTCTGTCCACCCCCTGCTCTATTCAGGATTTTAATGTCCTTTGTGCCGCTATTCTCTTAAAATTGAGTCTTTTGCAATATTTGACAGCAAAATACCTAATCTTAGTTTTCAGGGGCCTCCAGAATTCGTTCCCCAGGATGGCCCCCATCAGTGCCCGATGGATTGTTAGTGTTAACTGGTCCCCAAAATCCTTTACATCCATTAAAGACTTGATTTCCAGTAACCACATTTTAAGGGTTTAGAAGTACCTAAATTTATTCCGACCCTCACTAATCAATGATCCGAATGAAAGACGCTGTGGATACTTGGACATTCCAAAGGCTTTAGGATGACTCTCCTAATATCCGATCGATGTAACTAGACTGTTGCACTAGACTTTTGGTACTACTTTTAGTCCGGATCCATACTACTCAGGAGGGGAGCTCATTTTGAAATTCATCTACTTCTGCGTTGTTAGACAGAGGGGTGAATAAAGGGACTACCTGGGGATCAAAGCTGGTGATTGGAATGTTGCCAAAAACATCCCGCCTTGACGAAACTTGAACAGATCGATCTGCCAAAAGAAATCGAATCGCTCACCCTAGCTGTTTGGTGCGTAAATCCCAATCAGTTGGAGGGCAAGAGCCTTATGGTAACATCAACGACTCGATCTGCTCACCAGGTCGGCATATTTAAGGGAACCCATCACGTTTAATGCATAGCTTATTAGCCACGAGACGGCTCTTGTGTAATCATCAAAGTATGCTGAGAAGAGATGGAAACATCTTAGACAGCACACCCTCATTATCACTTGGAATAAAGTGGGTCTCCTGAATGCAACAAATACTCACTTTGAGGTGTCGAAGAGTGCGAAAGAGAGTAGCTCTTTTGGAGACGACGATTAGCAGCTTTTTGACCCTGGTTGGTTCCTGAAAGTTGCGCCTGCCAGGCTCGACGTAATGAAAGTTGAGAACCATAAGTGCCTGCTGCTGAACTTTGGGCTTTTTGTACAGTTTCCAAATCTACACGGCAGATATGCACCCCTCGTTAATTTTTTTTTTTTTTTCTCGTTGATTGGGAAACTTTCCCGGAACAGTTAGCCTGAGTTTTCAGGAGAGGGCTGTGTAGTGTTTTCGGTGATGGAAGAGTGGTTGGAGGGGTAATTTTCTCTAGTGGCTGTCTGGTCATTAGTGAAATTAATTGTGCCCCACCCCTCAGTTCCAGGCCGTGTCTGCATATGACCGCAAGGTATCTCTATTCGGACCGTCGATGCCACTACAGTTAGGAACCTGTAGAGACGGAGGCCCTGCTATTTGGGCTTTCCATCTTTTTCCCACTACCTTCCACTCTCCCTCCAACCCCTCTTTCGGCAACCGTTTTAGGTGGCAGAGGAGACGGCTTGGGCAAGGGGATAGTTGGGGGTTTGTCAACTGTCTTTGATTATACTGAAACTGACGAAATTTGTCTTGCAACGATTCTTCAGGCTTGTTTTCAGTATCTTTGTTTTCTTTTTGTTTTTATTTGTTTCTTGTCTACTGTAACCCTGTGAAGCTGTCAAATACCACCACTTTATGGGAATGGAAAATGGAATTTTTTAATACTTGTCTGCCTTTGAAAGAACGTGAGCGCATGACATGAACGTGTGTGTGTATATATATATCTATATATATATATATATACTCATATTCATTCCTCATAAAATAACCAAACGGAAAATAAGGAACTTTTTCAAACTCAATAATAGTTCCAACTCCATTTAAAAATTGTTGCATCCATATAAAACCCATAATTCATTCTCACATTTACAAAGATTGTTCTGGTAATTTCGGGCATGAAAAATTGCCCCATAGAGAATAACGATTCATTCCAACGTGGATATAATTTTGTGAAATGCATAGACAAGGAGTGACGTTGAGTGACCTTAAAAATCAACCTTTATGATGTACGGAACTGGAATTCTAAATACCTTCACAAATTGATAAATATATTTAATCCAGTGATGAATTTCGTTTGACATCCATAGGCAAAGTCAAAAGTATGAATTTTACGTATCGAATATTGAAACAAGGAAAAATACTAATTAGGAGATTGGTGCAACTCTATCTCCTTGCTAATGTAAGCATAACAAAACGTAGATTCATAGATGAATACCTGAAATGTACATTTATAAAGTGTTACATAAGTAATTCAGTGAGATGCATGATGGGTTTATTTCATAATGTTCAATATAGAAACGATTTGAGTACAGTTTTAAACATGAAATAATAAATTTGCTCCAGTCACACTTGCTGTTTTGCCTTTAAAGATCCATACTTATTCAGGGCGTCAGTGGGAAGGCCATTTTCCGTTGATTTCTATTTCTCTAACTGCTCTTGTTATAATGGCGTTTGTTTTTACAATAGAGCATTCTGGTGGATGAGAGTTTCTGTGTAAATGAATATGTCGCTTAAATTCAGCCTTACTGACCACTCAGTTCCCTAGTCCAGAGGTAGGATATCGGCCTCCGGATCCAATGTGAGGGTTTCAATTCTGCCTTGTGGTACTGGGTGGCTTAAAATCTATAGCCACACCGAAGAGATATAATACATCGAAACAGCCGTCTGTGGATGATACAATAATTATTTATGGTATTTGTGGAGTTTTATGAATTGTTCCACACGTAATACAGTTAAAATTATGTGGTTATTCACAATCTTTTCTTTATCTTAGGTAGGGAAAGTGAAGTTTTAATATTTGTTTATGGCTGGTTATGAATTTGTTGTATCGGGATGTTCTGACGAATCAGTTGTGTTGGTGACCCATCAGTCATTTTGGATGAGATTAATCAGACATTTTACATGGTTGTTAGCTGTCTACTGGCTCCAAGGTTTGTTCTTACATGTTGTACAACTCCGGATAATTATGAAGATACTTTCTCGTGTTCAAGGATTAAATTGTGCCAATCGTGGCTGGGATATAAGATGGTGATTGATTAAAGTATCCAAAACCTCCCCACTTCTACCAGTTTTACTACTTTTAAAGAAATTTTGAGCTGTGCCTTAGATAGTAAAGGCGACGATTTCAAATTTCTCATTAAGGCATGGGTATTACGGAGTCTCAATACTTTTTGTAGTCTATTATACAGAATTGTACGGATGTTACCTTGCTAGAGGTTGCTAAACCAGGTCATAGCATTGTTTGTATTCATTCATTAGTTAAGCTCTCATTATAACCATCCGTCGTTAGGGTTAACTTTCCTCTCCATTGTTGCAGAGACAACACCTATCTAGTTCGTCACGCTGTCTGCGGTAGTTAGACAGGATCTCGGCCAAAATTTTAAACTATGTATTCAGCAGAGTTATGGGCCAGTAGTTGTCTATCCTGTCCCATTTTGTATCTTGTGTAGCAATCTCAACACCCCTCTGGTAAAGCAATGGGTGATAATCCCCTCCTTTAACCAGTGGTTAAAGATCAATGCCAGCAAATGAACAAAAATGGGTGACAGCCTCGAATACACCTTGTAGGGCAGACGATCAATTCCTGGTGTCTTTTCCTTCTCCACGCTCTTCAACACTTCCTGGACTTCATCCTGTGTTATTGGCCCCTCACACCCAGCTCATTCCGTCGCTTCAAAGCGAGGGAAGTCAGTTAAATGTGTCGAAATGAACTGAACTCAGACCAGACTCCCTGGCGAAAAGCTCCTGGAAGTTTGCACAAAATACCTCGCTGATACCTTCGTCTATGGTCTCAAGTCGTCTGAGTCGATAACGTGACACTGGCAAGTAACAGGCTTGACTCATTCTGAATTTCTTCAGCTCGCAGTTCATTGCCTCGCACATTCTTTTTAATCTAGCTGTAACTACTAGGGCTTGGTCCTTCTTGACGAGCAATGAGGCCAGCTCTGCTTTAGCAATTTTCACTTCACTAGAGTCCCCCCTATCCATAGCCCGCTCTACATGGGATTTTGATGTCTATTGTGCCGGTAGTCTCTCAAAGTTGAGTCTTCTGCTATATTTGGCTGCAAAAGATCAAATTCTATTTTCATGATGCCAGTAGACTGTTTCCTCAGATGCCATCCCCCCAGTCAATTCCTGCTGGATTAGTAGTGTTTGCTGTCCCCCAAAAAACCCTCCACATCCATTAGCGATGTATTGAATTTCCAGTAATCAAGGACATACTTTAATTTATTCGGACCCTCACTAATTTATGATCCGAATAAAGGACAGTCTGAAAACTTGGACATTCTAACAGCTTAAGGTCGATTCTATCAACTAACACCCGATCGATGTAACCGGACTATTGCACTGTATTCTGGGTGCCAGTACCAGTCCAAGTCCCTACTACTCCATGGTATGTTTATTTTGAAATTTATCGACAAGGTCTAGCCTGTCAATAAATTCTTAAGATGGATTAGAAACAGGGGTAAATAGAAGTACTAAAAACACGGATGTATGTTAGGATCAAGGACAGCATTCCAATTACCCACTAAAACTAGCCTCCTTGACGAAACTATGGACAGATTGATCCACTTGAAGGAGCAGAGTCGCTCACTTTGGCTGTTTGGCGCATAGACCTCCTTCAGTCGGAAGGCATCCCCTCTTATGGTAACATCAACGACACACAATCTACCCGCCAGGTCGGCATATACAAGGGAACCTCAGCTGAGGAGCAACTCCAAAAGAGCTATGCTCTTTTGCACTCTACCACACCTTATTCCATATGCATGTAACTTTCTTTTTTGGGTGGTCAATTTTTGACCTGCCTTTTTTTTATTTAGTGGGGATGGGGGTGTTTATTGATAGCTGTAAATTATAAGGTGAAGGTATTTTCGTGATTTGTATGTGTTTTATACCATCAATTCCGTGGTATGTCTCTTGTATGAGTAATTTTCGCTTAAATCTGTTGCCATCGCTAGAGATCACGTTTGTAATATCAGTTATCAAATTATTTCGAGTCAAGTCTGTTTTTATATAGGAAAAATCTAAATGATATAGATATATGTATTAATAGTCATCCATAAATAGCTGTTTAGTTGTATTGCTGCTCTTCAGTGTGGCTACTAATTAGCTGTTATCCATCCAGTACCACAAGGTAGGCTCGAAACCTTCATTCCTTACCCAGCAACTGTCATTTTACCCCTGAAAACGAAACAAAACTTCTGTCAATTATCATTTTCTCGGTGGTATGATTTAAAAGCGCTGTTTTAATTAGAGGCTGAAAACACGGCTAAAAATTTGCCTTCCGCTCGGACCCAATCCTTCAAATCCTCTCCAAGTATTCAAGATTTCAACCCGTCTAGAGCTCTTTTGCTTCAAGTGACTTTCTTTCAAGTTACAGCCTATGCAGAACTGGGTAATCATGATAAATTGACCTACACCACCCAAAACTATATTCAATTTATATTGAAACAATCAAGAGGCGAATCCTGGTGAAAAGTTCTCGCTGAATTCAGCTGCAGGAAACAGGTTAATAAAAGCGCTACACCGATCACATTTGATCAGGTCTCCATAATAGACGACCTCAACAACCGTGCTTACAAAATGTGAGGTACTGATCCCACCCCTGTTCCTCATACTGAGGGCATCTTGAACTAGCAGTATTTTTACCAGCATCTTGATGCATCACTATTGATCCAATTTTTTCATCACAACCTGGTATAACATTCAGGAATTTTTCTTGCTTTGGCCAAAGATGGGCATCAGCAGAATAAATAGATGACTGCAATTATAACCTGCTCGTTAAACCATTAATTCCCTAGGTCCTTCAAGCTTCTTCGGTTGATCTTTTTCCATAAAACTCTGTTGCTTGTCGCTTTGAGGCAAGGTAACACTGACCAGTAGCTATAAAACCAGTTCTAAAAACGCTCCTGGAATTCAGAACAAATGCATCCATTAATCACCTATTCAGTGATGTGATACAGGCGATATGTCAACATGCAGTGCTTTGGATTTTGTTTTTGATCACAGGTCTGTAGGCATAATCCTTAGTATTGTAAAGGTTTTGACTGACCACTCAACTGACGTAGGTTGGTGAAGCAGCCAAATGAAGGCCCCCTGTCAGTATCTTTAGCATTCATGTATGGCTTTTGCATAAATTGGTGGCTCTTGTTTCAGCAACTAACCTGAATTGACACCAAGCAAAGAGATATCCGTCAATTGGTTGCGGAATTTATCAGGAAACTACCTTATCTACTCTCAAACGAATAGATATCCGTCAATTGGCGGCTAAATTCACCAGGGATAATCTTAGAACTTGATTTTTGTGGGATCACTCGTCGTAGGAAATTGTTCTTTTTCGAAATCAGAAAATTGGCAATGAAGTTTCTAATCTTTCGGAATACAGCTGAGTTGCAATTAAAGAGGCCACGAATTTTCTCCGTTACAAAACCAATCTTGATTCTAAAATCACATTTTGATTTGGCATTTGACCAATATATCGATGGATTCATTTATTGCACGGATATAAGCAAGCCTGCAAAAACCTGAAATTGCTCCCTGTATCTTGGCGGGCGTAGGCATAACCATTCATCAAATGAGTTTCAATCATTGATCTGTTTCTCCAAACGTTAATGCCAGCAAAATTATCTTTGAAGACTATGGACATCTCAGATCTCATTCAGTTGATAATTTTGGCAAAGAACTGTGGAAGACCTTTTGATATTATTAGTCGGTAGGGGAAATCACTGGTCTTTGAAAAGTTCCATTTGAAGTCTAGAAGTCTTTCATATCAGGTGAGAATATCGGGTACCTGTACTCCCTGACACGATCTTTGGGGTTTTCATTTTGCCTTTTTTTTTATCTTTAAATTATGTTTGCTCTAGTGAACCGATCAACCTCAACAACCGTGCTTACAAAATGTGAGTTACTGATCCCCCCTCCTGATCCTCACACAAGGGGCATCTTGAACTAGCAGTATTTTTTACCAGCATTTTGTTGCATCGCTATTGATCCAATTTTTTTCATCACCTCCCTGGTAGAACACTCAATTTTTCTTTGCCAAAGATGGGTATTTGCAGAATGAATAGATGACCGCAATTATAACCTGCTCAAAGAACCATTAATTCCCTAGGTCCTTCATGCTTCTTCGGTTGATCTTTTTCCATAGAACTCTGTTGCTTGTCGTTTCGAGGCAAGGTAAGACTGACCAGTAGCTATAAAATCACTTTTAAAAACGCTCCTGGATTTAGAACAAATGCATCCGTTAATCACCTATTCAGTTATGTGATACAGGCGATATGTCAGCATGCAGTGCTTTGGATTTTGTTTTTGCTCACAGGTCTGTAGGCATAATCTTTAGTATTGTAGAGATTTTGACCGACCACTCGACTGACGTAGGTTGGTGAGGCAGCCAAATAAAAGCCCCCTGTCAGTATCTTCAACATTTACGTATGGCTTTTGCATAGATTAATGGCTCTTGTTTCAGCAACAAACCTGAATTGACACCAAACAAAGATATCCATTAAATTGGTTGCTGAATTTATCAGGACACTACCTTATCTACTTTCAAACGAATAGATATCCGTCAATTGGCGGCTAAATTCACCAGGGATAATCTTAGAACTTGGTGATCTTTGCGGGATCACTCGTGGTAGGAAGAAATTTCGTTCTTTTTCGAAATCAGAAAATTGTCAATCAAGCTTCTAATCTTTCGGAATACAGCTGAGTTGCAATTAAAAGGGCCACGAATTTTTTCCGTTACAAAACCAATGTTGAATCTAAAATTACATTTTGATTTGGCATTTGACCAATATTTCGATGAATTCATTTATTGTACGGATATAAGCAAGCCTGTAAAAACCTGGAATTGCTCGCTGAATCTCGGTGGGTGTAGGCATAATCACTCGTCAATCATTGATCCGTTTCTCCAAACGCTAATGCCAGCAAAATTATCTTTGAAGACTATGGACATCTCAGACAAAGCACGTTCTCATTTAGCACGACACGGTACAGTCTTCTTAGCTGCACTTAGTAATTCTCCAAGTGAATCAGTAACTAGCTTGTATGCACTCATGACAAAAGAAATGTCCGTCAATTGGCTGCTAAACTTGTCAAGCAACCGTGTGAAAACTAAATTCTTAAGTATCAAAGTGAAACAAAACACTCCAATATTTTGACACTAAATTTGAAATGCTGGCCAGGTCAGTTGTATTACTAAAAAAAATCTAACCCACTTCAATGGGTATCGATCATTCATTTTCTCCGATTAAAATTTCCTCCAGCCCGCTTCCAATCTCTTCAGATTGGTAAGCTAAGGGAGTGAATCACAGGGGGTCGTATACGGAACAAAATTACGGCAATGAAGTGTTTTGCAGAGAGAATAATGAATCATTCAGTTGATAATTTTGGCAAAGAACTGGAAGACCTTTTGATATTATTGGTCGGTAGGAGAATTCACTCGTCTTTGAATAGTTCCATTTGAAGTCTAGAAGTCTTTCATATCAGGTGAGAACATCGGGCACCTGTACTTCCTGACACCATCTTTGGGGTCTTCATTTTGCCTTTTTTTTCTCTTTAAATTATCTTTGCTCTAGTGAACCGATCAACCTCTTTTGAGATGTGACAAAAAGACCCACGGGCTTGTCTTCGTCTATCTTACTGTGGATGTAATGTCAAGTTCTGCCAGATATTTTGACAGTATGTGCTTCCTCCGGAAACAATGTGGTCGTCCAAGTACAATCCCCGTTTCCATAACATTCAAAAGATCTGATTTTAGAGCATCAACGGATAAGAGCTCAAATACTGTCCCTATATATTGGTCTTGGGATGACTCATGTGGTGAGGGATATCCATGTTCCCCACTTTTTCTTCCCAACAAGCCTCTGATCTTTTGGATTACAGTTTGACTGTCCATGGATTTAGGCTATAAAGTGCTTGTCATAAGACCAGAACTTGGTGTATTCATTCATCCATTTTTACTGATATAAAGTCTGTAAAACATTGGGAGTACTGAAATTGTTTTTTGCATTTCCCTGGGCATGGGTACACTCTCTTCACATGAGTTTCCACTCTCAGTATCTATTCCTTTCCTAATGTTACTGTTGGCCGATCTTTTAGTCTTCTGGAACTAATTTAGTCACCTTGGAAAAATGATTGAAACCGTGTATTAGTTATCTTTTGGCACGACACAATGCAACATTTTTACTGAATTTGGTAATTCCCCAATAATTCTAGTTTTTATCCGATGCTTAATGAAAAAATATCCCTGGTATCCTTTCCGTTCCATGGCTTTCTGACACTTTCCCCTGTTGTGGGAAAATTTGTGTTGCCTCAGTTGTCTTGATGTTTGGAAAGTCAGTCGAATTAAAACTTCGAGGTCACCTGCTCTCTATCTGGTGACATGGCATAGTTGATATGAAGTGTTCTCGATTTCTCATACACTCAAATCTCTGGCCATACTTATTCCCTTGGAAGACATTCTTTTCTTTTACATAGGATCAACCTTTGGAATTCACGGATCTCAAAAATGCGTTTTGTTAAAATAATTTCTTCGACATATGCTTAGTACATCAACATCCCGCTTTTGAACAGCTTGAACTACTATAAATTCAAGTCATGTTTGATTTTAAATTCATTTTTAGCTTAGCTTGACCTTATGCAGATCCTAACTAATCTGAGAACTCGCTATGGAAACTTGAACACCAAAAGCATTCTATGTCAGATCAATCTAGAAATTCGATCGCTGGAACTAGTGTATTGCATTGAATTCGAGTTGCCCCTAGCAGTTCAAATCCACGATACCAGTTTAGGTTGATAACATTGGTATTATCGCCAATCAGACCTTTGGTATCTACGGTAGTTTGTGGGAAATGTGTTCTGATCAGAAGAGAAAACAAAGTAAGGGAATTATCATCGGAGTTGATTCGTAGCATGCCGAATGTAACAAGAAACTTGGAGACATTTAAATCATAAGATTGAATTGGGCTGAAATGAGAACTACATTTCAAATCAAAAGCCTTGAATGTTCTTTTCAGTCGGACTATCCTATTCTTCAGACAATTCTTACTTGAGAAGCCCAACTCTGAGGTGTGAAAGGATAATATTGTAAAGGTTTTGACTGACAGTCCAACTAATACGGGATGGCAATAGCCAAATTGTCCTTCCTAAGCACTTTCACTTCACTTTAAAAGTTCAAAGAATCCATGTATCTGGGTCTGACAATATTTCCAAAAGTCCCTCGATTTATTCGATTGCATTCATCTCAAATATTTGATTTGAGACGCAGAAAATATGAAAGGAAATGGAATAAAAACATGTAAGTTTGTTAGTTGAAAATAATATAGCGCATATACTAACATCTCCGTGTGTGTATATATTTATATAATATATATATATATATATATATATATAAGATACTTGACGACACAACTTCTTCTATTAGCATGCCGTGGAAAAAGCCACTGACTATTCAAATGCATATGCAGAGATTAAAATGAAAAGATAGAAAATAAATGCAGCGATCATAGCTCGAATTTGTAGCCAATGATAAATGAGCAGTCAGAAGCTTGTAACAATTGTCCAATTATCCCCCCTCCCCTATGCTTTAGCTAACTGTCAATAACTGCAATCTTCCAAAAGTCACAATCAAATTGTGTGAAAGGGTATGCAATAAACTACAGAAATCATATGCGCCGTAATCTCCCTCGATGTAGCTCAGTGTCAAACTTTCCATTTAAGTCATTCACCCTTGTCTGACTGGCAATGTTTTTCATTCAGGATCAAAGGAATGTTTCCATTTTCAGGCCGCAACAGATGGTTAGAAACTGCTTTTACTTTTCCAGATCCAATTGTTTTTGTCTTTTTTTCCTTCCCTCTGTCTGGGTGATTTCCAAATGTATGCTATTGGAGCCTTTGTGGACGTTGTCATTTGGTGATCCTCATTTTAATGGCATCTTTTTCCCGAATCTATCCTAATCAACTTTTTTAAATGACAAGTTGAGCCGATTCAATTACTCAAACTGGAGTCATTAAACACTTTTACCAGTCAATCATCGTTTGAATACATTGCCTTTACATTTTAGTCGATAAGAATATACAGACAGTTGAATCCTTTTTTCAAGGACTCTTCCATGTGACAATGTTAAGTTTCTTCGGGCAATAGCAACTTACCGTTGAAGGAAGCAACGTAAAGTACACTTATCTTCGATGGAAGCGGTGACCCCTGCCTACTTTCCTCTCCCAACTATGGCTGCAGTACTGTCTGTAATAACAATATATTTGCTACAAGAATGAATATTGCTTTCCATCACATTGTCCAGCTTGGATTACCCTGCCCCCTATAATTTGCTGGACGACTGGTAGGCAAAAAAGAATACTCTAAACCCTCCTGGCCTTGTTTGGGAAATGATACAAGAGTTGTTTATCGTTTTCATCCATTGATTAATCAATCTGCGGAGTAAAAAATGCTTCAGCTTTCAATACATCGTAATTTAACAAAGGAATTAGCAGGAATTGCCTTTATTCCAACATTGAACTTTTTTATTACACTTTATATTATGCAATATAATAATATTGACAATATCATCTCATCTCAAAGATATGGTCTTATATATATATATATATATATATATATGACTGAGCATTGCAGCTTTGAAATGAAAACGTACATTGTTTGTAACTCCAGTCACCTTTTTACCAATGTAACTTCCTAGTCTTCCCCACCTACACTCATGGTACAATGTATAGATTCTCTTGTTTGGATTTAACCTATGTAACTGTTCCTGAGGTTTGGAAAAGTTAACTCTGCATCTGAGCAATGTTGTACAAACACAAGTTCCCTTTACCATGGTTTATGCCATACATGTAATTTTGTGTAAGGTTTTATTTGTATTGATGTTATACGTTCAACTTTGTAAACAGTGTTTACCCAAGTAGGTCACGTTTTCAACGATGAGGGATGTGTAAGTATAACTATGCATGACTCTGTAATTTTTATTGAGTGTTCACTCATGTGAATATCAAATCCGTCGTGTCGGTTTGAATATCAGATTGCATGAAAACCAACTCGTCTCTTTAAAAGAAAACGAATTACACGGCTTCTTCAAGTCAATTCTCTACCAACATATATAACCAAAGAATTAGAATTTCTCAAACTGTAGTTAATTTTTCCACGTGGTATAACATTAAGCTTTCATCAATGTTTTCTGAACCTTATTTTCTCAATATAAAATGATACTAGTATGGACTGGTCTAGTCCCATCAAAAGTGGTCTCATTTGCTGACCCAGTCTTATTTTAATATTCCTTTCGCCAAAGAAACAATTTCATTTTACATTCGGCAATACCAGAATTTCTCTATTTAATTCCATACTTACAATCTGAAAGATGTTTGTTTTATGATTATAAAATTGCTAGCAAAATGATATATGGCAGAGCAATAAGTTAACCGAGGGTTGTCGGCTAGATGAGGAAAAAAATTCTATTTTTATATCCTCTAGAGAACATTTTGTCAACTATGGGAGATGAAGGGGTATGATTGCAATTTAAAGAGGAAAGATCACTCCAACCCTAATTTGGGTTGGGCTGGCAAGTCTCTTCTGATACCCAAAATTCTTTGGTAACACTGGTTTATTGAATTCTAATTTAGCAGCTTTCACAATAAGCAGCTGCACAACTTTTGCCCAACTTCTGCCTAACTCTAAGGGAGTTTTTCCCATCTTGACCTTGATTCTAAACAGATGCTTAAAGCAGCTGACCAGTTGAACATGAGTGAAATGCTAACTTTTGTGGAATCTTTTCCTAAGCATCATCCGTACCACGACTCTCGTGATGCCAAATGGGTTCATGAGCTTCCTTATCCAACGGCAGAACCACACTGCTACATGCAGCACTGGCATCAAGGGCAACAGGGCCAATAAGATTATCCAGCACAGTCTACAGGCGTATGGACAGGATCTTGGCCCAAATTTTTGATTATGTATTTAGTCCTGTAGTTATCTATCCCGTCCCATCATTTTTCTTTGCATAGCAATTTCACCACCCCTCTGGTAAAGCGACAGAGGATGCACCCCTGCTTTAACCAGTAGTTAAAAATTGATGCCAGCAAGTGAACAAAGATGAACAGTAGCCTCAAATACCCTTTGTAGGGCACACCATCGATTCCCAGGGTCTTCTCTTCCTCCACGCACTTCAACACTTCCCAGACTTCATCTCTTATGGGCCCTTTGCACCCAGCTGATTCAGTCACCTTGAGGTGAGGGAAGTCAGATAAATAGTTGTTGAACTGAGCCAAATTCAGACCAAGCTCCCTGGTTAAAAGCTCCTGAGATTTTGTACGAACGACCTTGCAGATACTTTCGTCTGTGGTCTCAAGTGGTCCGTCCGGTGACGTGACACTGGCAATATGCCGGCTTGACGCACTCTGGATTTCTTCTGCTTGCAGTTAAGCGGCCATGTTCGTTTCCTTGGGACATTTTCTTTAATCTAGCTCTAACTACTAAGGCTTGGTCCTTTTCGACAAGCAAGGAGGCCAGTCATGCCTTAGCTATTTTTACTTTGCTAGAGTCCCCTCTGTCCACCCCCTGCTCTACTCAGGATTTTAATGTCCTTTGTTCTGCTATTCTCTCAAAATTGAGTCTTTTGCAATATTTGACAGCAAAATACCTAATCTTACTTTTCAGGTGCCCCCAGAATTCGTTCCCCAGGATGGCCCCCATCAGTGCCCGATGGATTGTTAGTGTTAACTGGTCCCCAAAATCCTCTACATTCATTAAAGATTTGATGAATTTCCAGTAACCACATTTTAAGGGTTTAGAAGTACCTAAATTTATTCCAACCCTCACTAATCAATGATCCGAATAAAAGACGCTGTGGATACTTGGACATTCCAAAAGCTTTAGGTCGACTCTCCTAACATCCGATCGATGTAACTGGACTGTTGCACTAAACTCTGGGTACTACTTTTAGTCCGAATCCATACTACTCAGGAGGGGAGCTCATTTTGAAATTCATCTACTTCTGCGTTGTTAGACAGAGGGGTAAATAAAGGGACTACCTGGGGATCAAAGCTGGTGATTGGAATGTTGCCAAAAACTTCCCACCTTGACGAAACTTGAACAGATCGATCTGCCAAAAGAAATTGAATCGCTCACCCTGGCTGTTTGGTGCGTAAATTCCAATCAGTTGGAGGGCAAGAGCCTTATGGTAACATCAACGACTCGATCTGCTCACCAGGTCGGCATATATATTGGAACCCGTCACGTTTAATGCATAGCTTATTAGCCAAAAGACAGCTCTTGTGTAATCATCAAAGTATGCTGAGAAGAGATGGAAACATCTTAGACAGCACACCCTCATTATCACTTGGAATAAAGTGGGTCTCCTGAATGCAACAAATACTCACTTTGAGGTGTCGAAGAGTGCGAAAGAGTGTAGCTCTTTTCGAGACGATGATTAGCATTTTTTTGACCCTGGTTGGTTCCTGAAAGTTGCGCCTGCCAGGCTCGACGTAATGAAAGTTGAGAACCATAAGTGCCTGCTGCTGAACTTTGGGCTTTTTGTACAGTTTCCAAATCTACACGGCAGATATGCACCCCTCGTTAATTTTTTTTTTTTTTTCTCGTTGATTGGGAAACTTTCCCGGAACAGTTAGCCTGAGTTTTCAGGAGAGGGCTGTGTAGTGTTTTCGGTGATGGAAGAGTGGTTGGAGGGGTAATTTTCTCTAGTGGCTGTCTGGTCATTAGTGAAATTAATTGTGCCCCACCCCTCAGTTCCAGGCCGTGTCTGCATATGACCGCAAGGTATCTCTATTCAGACCGTTCATGCCACTACATTTACGAACCTGTAGAGACGGAGGCCCTGCTATTCCATCTTTTCCCCACTACTTTCCACTCTCCCTCCAACCCCTCTTTAGGCAACCGTTTTAGGTGGCAGAGGAGACGGCTTGGGCAAGGGGATAGTTGGGGGTTTGTCAACTTTCCTTGATTATACTGAAACTGACGAAATTTGTCTTGCAACGATTCTTCAGGCTTGTTTTCAGTATCTTTCTTTTCTTTTTGCTTTTATTTGTTTCTTGTCTACTGCAACCCTGTGAAGCTGTCAAATACCACCACTTTATGGGAATGAAAAATGGAATTTTTTAATACTTGTCTGCCTTTGAAAGAACGTGAGCGCATGACATGAACGTGTGTGTATGTATGTATGTGTGTGTGTATATATATATATATATATATATATATATATATACATATATATATACACATATTCATTCCTTATAAAAGAATAACCAAACGGAAAATAAGGAACTCTTTCAAACCAATACTAGTTCCAACGCAATCAAAAGTTGTGGCAGCCATATAAAACCCATAATTCATTCTCACATTTACACTGATTGTTCTGGGAATTTCAGGCATGAAAAATTGTCCCCTAGAGAACAAAGATTCATTCCAACGTGGATATAATTTTGTGAAATGCATAGACAAGGAGTGACGTTGAGTGACCTTAAAAATCAACCTTTATGATGTACGGAACTGGAATTCTAAATACCTTCACAAATTGATAAATATATTAAATCCAGTGATGAATTTCGTTTGACATCCTCAGTCAAAGTCAAAAGTATGAATTTTACGTATCGAATATTGAAACAAGGAAAAATACTAATTAGGAGATTGGCGCAACTCTATCTCCTTGCTAATGTAAGCATAACAAAACATAGATTCATAGATGAATACCTGAAATGTACATTTATAAAGTGTTACATAAATAATTCAGTGAGATGCATGATGGGTTTATTTCATAATGTTCAATATAGAAACGATTTGAGTACAGTTTTAAACATGAAATAATAAATTTACTCCAGTCACACTTTCTGTTTTGCCTTTAAAGATCCATACTTATTCAGGGCGTCAGTGGGAAGGCCATTTTCCGTTGATTTCGATTTTTTTAACTGCGTTTGTTATAATGGCGTTTGTTTTTATAATAGAGCATTCTGGTGAATGAGGAGTTTCTGTGTAAATGAATATATCGCTTAAATTCAGCCTTTCTGAGCACCCAGTTCCCTAGTCCAGAAGGTGGGATATCGGCCTCCGGATCCAATGTGAGGGTTTCAATTCTGTCTCGTGGTACTGGATGGCTTATAATCTATAGCCACACCGAAGAGATGTAATACATCGAAATAGCCATCTGTGGATGATACAATAATTATTTATGGTATTTGTGGAGTTTTATGAATTGTTCCACACGTAATACAGTTAAAATTATGCGGTTATTCACAATCTTTTCTTTATCTTAGGTAGGGAAAGTGAAGTTTTAATATTTGTTTATGGCTGGTTATGAATTTGTTGAATCGGGATGTTCTGACGAATCAGTTGTGTTGGTGACCCATCAGTCATTTTGGATGAGATTAATCAGACATTTCATATGGTTGTTAGCTGTCTACTGGTTTCAAGGTTTGTTCTTACATGTCGTACAACTCCGGATAATTATGAAGATACTTTCTCGTGTTCAAGGATTAAATTGTGCCAATCGTGGCTGGGATATAAGATGGTGATTGATTAAAGTATCCAAAACCTCCCCACTTCTACCAGTTTTACTACTTTTAAAGAAATTTTGAGCTGTTCCTTAGATAGTAAAGGCGACGATTTCAAATTTCTCATTAAGGCATGGGTATTACGGAGTCTCAATACTTTTTGTAGTCTATTATACAGAATTGTACGGATGTTACCTTGCTAGAGGTTGCTAAACCAGGTCATAGCATTGTTTGTATTCATTCATTAGTTAAGCTCTCATTATAACCATCCGTCGTTAGGGTTAACTTTCCTCTCCATTGTTGCAGAGACAACACCTATCTAGTTCGTCACGCTGTCTGCGGTAGTTAGACAGGATCTCGGCCAAAATTTTAAACTATGTATTCAGCAGAGTTATGGGCCAGTAGTTGTCTATCCTGTCCCATTTTGTATCTTGTGTAGCAATCTAACCACCCCTCTGGTAAAGCAATGGGTGATAATCCCCTCCTTTAACCAGTGGTTAAAGATCAATGCCAGCAAATGAACAAAAATGGGTGACAGCCTCGAATACACCTTGTAGGGCAGACGATCAATTCCTGGTGTCTTTTCCTTCTCCACGCTCTTCAACACTTCCTGGACTTCATCCTGTGCTATTGGCCCCTCGCACCCAGCTCATTCCGTCGCTTCAAAGCGAGGGAAGTCAGTTAAATGTGTCGAAATGAACTGAACTCAGACCAGACTCCCTGGCGAAAAGCTCCTGGAAGTTTGCACAAAATACCTCGCTGATACCTTCGTCTATGGTCTCAAGTCGTCTGAGTCGATAACGTGACACTGGCAAGTAACAGGCTTGACTCATTCTGAATTTCTTCAGCTCGCAGTTCATTGCCTCGCACATTCTTCTTAATCTAGCTGTAACTACCAGGGCTTGGTCCTTCTTGACAAGCGAGGAAGCCTGCTCTGTTTTAGCAATTTTCACTTCACGAGAGTCCCCCCTATCCATAGCCCGCTCTACATGGGATTTTGATGTCCATTGTGCCGGTAATCTCTCAAAGCTGAGTCTTCTGCTATATTTGGCCGCAAAAGATCTAATTCTATTTTCCAGATGTCGGTAGACTGTTTCCTCAGATGCCCCCCCCGTCAATTCCTGCTGGATTAGTAGTGTTTGCTGTCCTCCCGAAACCTTCCATCCATTAGCGATGTATTGGATTTCCAATAATCAAGGGCATACTTTAATTTATTCGGACCCTCAGTAATCTATGATCCGAATGAAGGACAGTCTGAAAACTTGGACATTCTAACAGCTTAAGGTCGATTCTATCAACTAACACCCAATCTATGTAACTGGACTATTGCACGGTATTCTGGGTACCAGTCCTAGTCCCTACTACTCCACGGTATGTTTATTTTGGAATTTATCGACAAGGTCTAGCATGTTAATAAATTCATAAGTGGATTAGAAACAGGGGTAAATAGAAGTACTGAAAACATGGATGTATGTTAGGATCAAGGACAGCATTCCAATTACCCACTAAAACTAGCCTCCTTGACAAAAATATGGACAGATTGATCCACTGAAAGGAGCAGACTCGCTCATTCTGGCTGTTAGGCGCATAATCCTCGATCAGTCGGAAGGCATTCCCTCTTATGGTAACATCAACGACACACAATCTACCCGCCAGGTCGGCATATACAAGGGAACCTCAGCTGAGGAGCAACTCCAAAAGAGCTATGCTCTTTTGCACTCTACCACACCTCACAGTGAATTGGTGCTGCATTCCAGAGACCTGCTTCATTGCAAGCGATAATGAGTGTGCTGTCTAGGTTTCCATCATTTCTCAGCATACTTAGGTGTATCTTGGCTACTGAGCCATACCTTAAACGCAACGTGTCCCCTTGTATATGCCGATCTGGCGGGCAGATTGTGTGTTGTTGAACTTACCATAAGAGGGGATGCCTTCCTGTCCTGGACGGGGTAGCATTTTAATTTTTTTTTTCTGGTTGGTTGATGTCTTCCCCCTTATCGGGGGGAGCAAACAATGGCCTTGTTGACCATCTGAAAAAAGAATATATAAAACTAGACAAATATTTTTTTTTCCTGTTTCTTGCTGCAGTCACAACACATCATCACTATTGAAAAGTCTGTGCTTACTTTGATGTCTGAAGACTTTTCTTTTCGTTTCGACGGATTCATTATCTTTGGTAGATGTAGTAGGCTGCGTTCTCCAGGTTCTTTCTGTGTACCATTATTTTGAGATCATTAGGGTTTTTTGTTTGTTTTTTTTTTTCGTTTAGTTTTTTTAGGGTCCTTTTTCTCAAAAGACAATGTCATCAGCAAATTCGAGCTTAATTAGGTATTTGGTGTCCATACCTATTCCTTTATTTTTCCAGTGTAGGTCTCACATTATTACACAGTCGGCTGTGAAAAGATTGGCGAGCTGGTATAACCTTGTTTCACTCCTTTTTCGGGGTGGAATGGCTTAGTTCAATTATCAGGTTACTTATATACTGTTACAGTGTATATGCTGAAAGACTGACGTATACATAGTTCATGCCTTACAAAATCCTCCATTACTGTAAGAATTCCCTCGGTAAAGTCCTTTTGAGTCATAAAATGCCATTTGCGATAGCATTTATTCTGCAGTTTTCTATTACAGTGTTCTAAATTATATTTGTGATAAATTAATATGTATTGTTTCATAATTATATATATGTATGGTGACGTAGGGACTTGCTACACGCTTGATTCTGCCTTGTGTAGGCCTATTTAGGCAAATGATTTGATTTATTTTAGATACCTACTCAGGATTTTGGGGGGGAGGGCTACTTCTAAGTCGCGTCATCTTCCCCTTATTCCATATGCATGTAACTTTCTTTTATGGGTGGTCAATTCTTCAGTTCTGTGGTATGTCTCTTGTATGAGTAATTTTCGCTTAAATCTGTTGCCATCGCTAGAGATCACGTTTGTAATATCAGTTATCAAATTATTTCGAGTTAAGTCAGTTTTTATATAGGAAAAAAATCTAAAAATGATATAGATATATATATATTAATAATTGAGTCATCCATAAATAGCTGTTTAGTTGTATTGCTGCTCTTCAGTGTGGCTACTAATTAGCCGTTATCCATCCAGTACCACAAGGTAGGCTCGAAATCTTTGTTCCTTACCCAGAGACTGTCATTTTACCCCTGAAAACGAAACAAAACTTCTTCCGTCAATTATCATTTTCTCGGTGGAATGATTTATAAGCGCTGTTTTAATTAAAAGTTGAACACACAGCTAAAAATTTGCCTTCCGCTCGGACCCAATCCTTTCAAATCCTCTCCCAGTATTCAAGATTTTAACCCGTTTAGAGCTCTTTTGCTTCAAGTGACTTTCTTTAAGGTTACAGCCTATGCAGAACTGGGTAATCATGATAAATTGACCTACACCACCCAAAACCATATTCAATTTATATTGAAACAATCAAGAGGTGAATCCTGGTGAAAAGTTCTGGCTGAATTCAGCTGCAGGAAACAGGTGAACAAAAGCGCTACACTGATCACATTTGATCAGGTCTCCATAATAGACGACCTCAACAACCGTCCTTACAAAATGTGAGGTACTGATCCCACCCCTGATCCTCATACTGAGGGCATCTTGAACTAGCAGTATTTTTACCAGCATCTTGATGCATCACTATTGATCCAATTTTTTCATCACAACCTGGTATAACATTCAGGAATTTTTTCTTGCTTTGGCCAAAGATGGGCATCAGCAGAATAAATATGACCGCAATTATAACCTGCTCGTTGAACCATTAATTCCCTAGGTCCCTCAAGCTTCTTCGGTTGATCCTTTTCCATAAAACTCTGTTGCTTGTCGCTTTGAGGCAAGGTAAGACTGACCAGTAGCTATAAAACCAGTTCTAAAAACGCTCCTGGAATTCAGAACAAATGCATCCATTAATCACCTATTCTGTGATGTGACACAGGCGATATGTCAACATGCAGTGCTTTGGATTTTGTTTTTGATCACAGGTCTGTAGGCATAATCCTTAGTATTGTAAAGGTTTTGACTGACAACTCAACTGACGTAGGTTGGTGAAGCAGCCAAATGAAGGCCCCCTGTCAGTATCTTTAGCATCCACGTATGACTTTTGCACGAATTGGTGGCTCTTGTTTCAGCAACTAACCTGAATTGACACCAAGCAAAGATATCCGTCAATTGGTTGCTGAATTTATCCGGAAACTACCTTATCTACTCTCAAACAAATAGATATCCGTCAATTGGCTGCTGAATTTATCAAGAAAATACCTTATCTACTCCCAAATGAATAGATATCAGTTAATTGTTTACTGAATTTATCAAGAAACTACCTTATCTACTCTCAAACGAATAGATGTCCGTTAATTGGTTGCTGAATTTATCCGGAAACTACCTTATCTACTCTCAAACGAATAGATATCCGTCAATTGGCTGCTGAATTTATCAGGGATAATCTTAGAACTTGGTGATTTTTCTATGGATCACTTGTGGTAGGAAGAAATTTCGTTCTTTTTCGAAATCAGAAAAAATTGTCAATCAATCTTCTACTCTTTTGGAATACAATTGAGTTGCAATTAAAGGGGCCACGAATTTTCTCCGTTACGAAACCAATCTTGATTCTAAAATTACATTTTGATTTTGCATTTGACCAATATTTCGATGAATTCATTTTTTGCACGGATATAAACAAGCCTGCAAAGACCTGAAATTGCTCCCTGTATCTTGGCGGGCGTAGGCATAACCACTCATCAAATGAGTTTCAATCATTGAACTGTTTCTCCAAACGTTAAAGCCAGCCAAATTATCTTTGTTGAAGACTATGGACATCTCAGACAAAGCACGTTCTCATTTAGCACGACACAGTACAGTTTTCTTAGCTGCACTTAGTAATTCTCCAAGTGAAAACATAACGAATTTTATGAACAGATGTTTACAATAAAGATCTTTGGAACTGCATAAATCGGATACATTGGACTACATTTAGAAGAAATAAATCAGTAACTAGCTTGTATGCACTCATGACAAAAGAAATGTCCGTCAATTGGCTGCTGAACTTGTCAAGCAACCGTGTGAAAACTAAATTCTCAAGTATCAAAGTGAAACAAAACACTCCAATATTTTGACACTAAAATTGAAATGCTGGCCAGGTCAGTTGTCTTACTAAACAAATCAAACCCACTTCAATGGGTATCGATCATTCATTTTCTCCAGCCCGCTTCCAATCTCTTCAGATTGGTAAGCTAAGGGAGTGAATCACAGGGGGTCGTATCCGCGACAAAATTACGGCAAGTGTTTTGCAGAGAGAATAATGAATCATTCAGTTGATAATTTTGGCAAAGAACTGTGGAAGACCTTTTGATATTATTGGTCGGTAGGGGAAATCACTCGTCTTTGAATAGTTCCATTTGAAGTCTAGAAGTCTTTCATATCAGGTGAGAATATCGGGTACCTGTACTTCCTGACACGATCTTTGGGGTTTTCATTTTGCCTTTTTTTTTCTCTTTAAATTATCTTTGCTCTAGTGAACCGATCAGCCTCTTTTGAGAAGTGACAAAAAGACCCACGGGCTTGTCTTCGTCTATCTTACTGTGGATGTAATGTCAAGTTCTGCCAGATATTTTGACAGTATGTGCTTTCTCCTGAAACAATGTGGTCGTCCAAGTAGAATCCCCGTTTCCATAACATTCAAAGGATCTGATTCTAGAGCATCACCGGATAAAAGCTCAAATACCGTCCCTATATATTGGTCTTGGGATGACTCATGTGGTGGGGGAGATCCATGTTTCCCAATTTCCTTCCCAACAAGCCTCTGATCTCTTGGATTACAATTTGACTGACCATGGATTTAGGCTATAAAGTGTTTGTCATAAGACCAGAACTTGGTGTATTCATTCATCCATTTTTACTGATATAAAGTCTGTAAAACGTTGGGAGTACTGAAATTGTTTTCTGCATATCCCTGGGCATGGGTACACACTCTTCACATGAGTTTCCACTCCCAGTATCTATTCCTTTCCTAATGTTACTGTCAGCTGATCTTTTAGTCTTCTGGGACTAATTGAGTAGCCTTGGACGAATGATTGAAGCCGTGTATTAGTTATCTTTTGGCACGACACAATGCAACATTTTTACAGAATTTGGTAATTCCCCAATACTCCTTGTTTTTATCCGATGCTTAATGAAAAAATATCCCTGGTATCCTTTCTGTTCCATGGCTTTCTGACACTTTCCCCTGTTGTGGGAAAATTTCAGTGTTGCCTCAGTTGTCTTGATGTTTGGAAAGTCAGTCGAATTAAAACTTCGAGGTCACCTGCTCTCCATCTGGTGATATGGCATAGTTGATCTGAAGTGATCTGGATTTCTCATACACTCAAATCTCTGTCCATACTTATTCCCTTGGAAGACATTCTTTTCTTTTACATAGGATCAACCTTTGGAATTCACGCATTTCAAAAATGTGTTTCGTTAAAACAAGTTCTTCGACCTATACTTCAACATCCCGCTTTTGAACAGCTTGAACTACTATAAATTCAAGTCAGGTTTGATTTCAAATTCATTTTTAGCTTAGCTTGACCTTATGCAGATGGTAACTAATCTGAGAACTCGCTATGGAAACTTGAACACCAAAAGCATTCTATGTCAGATCAATCTAGAAATTCGATCGTTGGAACTAGTGTATTGCATTGAATTCGAGTTGCCCCTAGCAGTCCAAATCCACGATACCAGTTTAGGCTGATAACATTGGTATTATCGCCAATCAGACCTTTGGTATCTACGGTAGTTTGTGGGAAATGTGTTCTGATCAGAAGAGAAAACAAAGTAAGGGAATTATCATCGGAGTTGATTCGTAGCATGCCGAATGTAATAGGAAACTTTGAGACATTTAAATCATAAGATTGAATTGGGCTGAAATAAGAACCATTTTAAATCAAAAGCCTTAAATGTTCCTGTTTTTCGGACAATTCTTACTTGAGAAGCCCAACTCTGAGGTGTGAAAGGATAATATTGTAAAGGTTTTGACTGACAGCCCAACTAATAAAGGATGGCAAGAGCCAAATTGAGTCCTTCCTAAGCACTTTCACTTCACTTTAAAAGTTCAAAGCATCCATGTATCTGGGTCTGACAATATCTCCAAAAGTCCCTCGATTTATTGGATTGTGTCCATCTCAAATGTTTAATTTGAGACACAGAAAATATGAAAGGAAATGGAATAAAAACATGTAAGTTTGTCAGTTGAAAATAATATAGCGCATATACTAATATCTCCGTGTGTGTGTGTATATAACAAAGATGATACTTGACACAACACAGCTTCTTGTATTAGCATGCCGTGAAATAATTAAAGTGGAAAAAGCCACTGACTATACAAATGCATATGCAGAGATTAAAATGTAAAGATAGAAAATAAATGCAGCAATCATAGGTACTGCTTGAATTTGTAGCCAACAATAAATGACCAGTCAGAAGCTTGGAACAATTCATGTGCAATTATCCCCCCCTACGCTTTAGCTAACAATCAATAACTGCAAACTTCCAAAAGTCACAATCAAATTGTGTGGAAGGGTATGCAATAAGCTACAGAAATCATATGCGCCATAATCTCCCCCGATGTAGCTCAGTGTTAAACTTCCCATTTAAGTCATTCACCCTTGTCTGACTGGCAATGTTTTTCATTCCAGATCAAGGGAATGTTTCCATTTTTGGGCCGCAACAGACGGTTGGAAACTGTTTTAACTTTTCCAGATCCAATTGTTTACTTTCCCTCCCTCTGTCTGGGTGATTTCCAAATGTTCGCTATTGGAGCCTTTATGGACGTTGCCATTTGGTGATACTCATTTCCATGGCGTGTATTTCCCGAATCTATCCAAATCAACTTTTTTAAATGACAAGTTGAGCCGATTCAATTACTCAAACTGGAGTCATTAAACACTATTTTACCAGTCAATCATCGTTTGAATACATTGCCTTTACATTTTAGTCAATAAGAATATACGGACAGTTGAATCCTTTTCTTTTTTTTCTTTTTTTTAAATTTTTTTTCAAGGACTCTTCCATGTGACAATGTCAAGTTATTTTCGGGCAACCAGCACTTATCGTTGAAGGAAGCAACGTAAGGTACACTTATCTTTGACGCAAGCGGTGACCCCTTCCTGCTTTCCTTTCCCAACTATGGCTGCAGTACTGTCTGTAATAACAATATATTTGCTACAAGAATGATTATCACTCTCCATCACATTGTCCAGTTTGGATTACCCTGCCCCCTATAATTTGCTGGACGACTGGTAGGCAAAAAAGAATACTCCAATTCCCCTTGGCCTTGTTCGGGAAATGATACACGAGTTGTGTATCGTTCTTATCCATTGATTAATCAATCTGCAAAGTAAAAAATGCTTCAGCTTTCAATACATCGTAATTTGACAAAGGAATTAGCACTTCCTTACCAACCAATTGCTCTTGGACAGCTTATGTAGCTTTTTTTTCTCATTAACTTGACATATTTGAAAAGGAGTGTTGCTGCTTCAGCAAATGCTGAAATGTTTTGACTAATTGCATGGTTTGTTCGTAATGCCGGTGCATTTTTTTATGACTTGTACCTGATTATCAAATTCAATACGGTAGAACATGCAAACTATAAGTAGGGCTTCTCAGGTCATATGTGGAAGGGGAAAAGGCAATACTTAATGTATTGTTTTAACTTTATATCCCCACGTATTCAAAAGAGGGCACTTTACGTGGGATAATAGCAGTGGATGACATTTTGTTTGATAATGGTTGGGATTTTTTGCCCAAATCCTCTTAAAGTTGCAGGCTACAATGTCCAACAAACGTTGCCTTGATGGTTTCTTGATATGCATGCATTTTATACTCACACCATCGATGCAGTCTTCTGAAAAACCTGTGATCAGATTTGGTTGCTTCCAAACAAAAAATTGCAGCAACTGTGGGAGGGTGTCAATGGTTTTAAATCGAGAACAAGTAACTGGGTTACGGTAATAAATTTTATTATGCCATATCCCCCCCCTTCGGTGTAATCAGATAAACAATTTCTGTGTAAAATGCTGCATTTTTTCATAATGGATTTTTCAAATGATATGGTAGAAATTGGAATATTTTCTCTGTCAGTTTTTACTTGAGCATTGAACTGCAGTGTACAACAGATGATTTTTGTACCTTCTAAGTTACGGTTTACATAATCTGACTTTACTTTTTCATCATAATCAGTTTTGGTAAAAGTGCTGTCCTTCAAGTCTTTGGTGTATTTATTTCTAATACTGAGTATTATTCCATTTGAGGAATTTCATATTAGTTTCTATCGAATAAATGATGTAATTCTTTCGGGGGGATGGTTGTATTGTGCATTAATATAATCCTTTCTTATATGGTTTAGATTAAAAGTAACTTCTAAATGAAATTCTAACAGTTGCCTTTATTCCAACATTGAACTTTTTTATTACACTTTATATTATGCAATAAAATAATATTGGCAATATCATTTCATTTCGAATATATGGTCATATATATATATATATATATATATATGACTGAGCATTGCAGCTTTGAATTGAAAACTTACATTGTTTGTAACTCCAGTCACCTTTTTACCAATGTAACTTCCTAGTTCCCCCCACCTACACTTATGGTACAATGTATAGATTCTCTTGTTTGGATTTTCTACCCATGTAACTGTCTTTGAGGTTTGGAAAAGTTAACTTTGCATCTGAGCAGTGTTGTACAAACACAAGTTCCCTTTACCATGGTTTATGCCATACATGTAATTTTGTGTAAGGTTTTATTTGCATTGATGTTCTACGTTCAAGTTTGTAAACAGTGTTTACCCACGTAGGTCACGTTTTCAACGATGAGGGATGTGTAAGTAGAAGTAGGCATGACTTTGTAATTTCTATTGAGTGTTCACCCATGTGAATATCAAATCCGTCGTGTCGGTTTCAATATCAGATTGCATGAAAACCAACTCGTCTCTTTAAAAGAAAACGAATTACACAGCTTCTTCAAGTCAATTCTCTACCAACATATTCAACTGGAGAATTAGAATTTCTCAAACTGTAGCTAATTTTTCCACGTGGTATAACATCAAGCTTTCATCAATGTTTTCTAAACCTATTTATTTTCTGAATATAAAATGATACTGGTATGGACTGGTCTACAGTCCAATAGAAAGTAGTCTCATTTGCTGACCCAGTCTTATTTTAATATTCCCTTCGCCAAAGGAACAATTTCATTTTACATTCGGCAATACCAGTATTTCTCTATTTAATTCCATATTTACAATCTGAAAGATGTTTGTTTTATGATTATAAAATTGCTAGCACAATGATATATGGCAGAGCAGTAAGTTAACCGGGGGTTGTCGGCTAGATGAGAAAAAAAATTTATTTCCATATCCTCTAGAGAACATTTTGTCAACTATGGGGGATGAAAGGGGTATAATTACAACTTAAAAAGGACAGATCACTCCAACCCTAATTTGGGTTGGGCTGGCAAGTCTCTTCTGATACCCAAAATTCTTTGGTAACAATGGTTTATTGAAATATAATTTAGCAGCTTTCACAATAAGCAGCTGCACAACTTTTGCCCAACTTCTGTCTAACTCTGTGGGATTTTTTCCCATCTTGACCTTGATTCTAAGCACATGTTCAAAGCAGGTGACCAGTTGAACAAGAGTGAAATGCTAACTTTTGTGGAATCCCTTCTGATGCATCATCCGGACCACGACTCTCGTGATGCCAAGTGGGTTCATGAGCTTCCTTATCCAACGGCAGAACCATATTGCTACATGCGGCACTGGCATTAAGGGCAAAGAAAGGTGCCCCAAGGATTCAAAATCATGTAGCCCTCAAATAGCTCGTACAACGGGTGTACGACGTAGCAGTGAAAGAAGTGCAAGTGCTAAATACGGCAAACGCACGACTCACTATTGAGTCACTTCAGCCCGGGTTTCCAAGACCAGACTGAACGACTCTTTTTCTCTGTCAGACCGAGCCCCTTCATTAGTCTATGAACGGACTCCTTACTAATATCCTATTATTGCCTTCAGGCTGTAGAGGGGCCTTCATTGGTAGTAGGAAGAGCATCTTCATGGCATGCAACAGGCCTCAGCCTCATCAGAATTAACTTTTTTTTCCAAGGCAGGAAAAGACCCACTAAGGTCTTCCTTCCAGAACTTGCAGTTTCCTTCTGTACACATCCAACTTAGGAAAGTCAAGTGCAAGGTATGTTGCCAAAGCTGGATGTTTGGCAAACATACGTCCTCCTCCACTGGATGGAGCAGACAGATCACGCAAGGTACCATAGACTTCCTGTCTGAACAGGGTTCGCTCCCATTAGTTGGTCGGTAGACAGGAGTGGATGTAGTGAGAGGCGGTAAAGGATAAGAATGTAGATTTGCAAAGAGCACAGGCTATTCATAACTTCAAAGGAGTTTCCTTCCATGAAGGAGACCATACATTAACTGCATTCTCTCCCAGTATCTCCAGCCAATTTTCCTTGATCTGGAGGTCTAGACCAAACCAGATGCCGAGTATCTCTTGCAGTCCACCCAGTCGAACAGACCAAGAAGGCTATCCCTCCTCAAATCCAGCAACAAGCCCTCAGACTTGTTACAGTTTGGGTCCTTGTCCTCTGACCTCTCAAATCTCGATGATGTAACCTTGTTTGTAACGAGCACTGCAAACATAGGAAGTGTACTTTACTGAGGTTTTACAACCAGGTGGGGGCGTAGGACTGGATTTGCTTTTATCTTTGCGAAAGTTGACAACTGCAAGGGTTTTATCATAACTGAATATACTTCCACCATCGAGCTTAGACGCATACAAGAGACAAACGTCCTGGCTAAAGCCAGCTGCAGACAAGATTGACTTTCTAAATGATCGTGCGTACCGTATGCACGTTTCGGATAGTCCTCCCCTTCAAGGAACAAATTGTTCAGAGCCAATAAGACAATCTTGTAATATTGCCATGCCTTAACAAAAGTAAGAAGATTGAACAGTCCCCTATCCATGAAAGGGAGGGACAGAAGTATAAACTCACCCATTCCAGTTGGACAAAAGATAAAGACAAGTAGGGGCTCCCCTAATGTGTGAAATTCCCACTCCCAATATTAACAGTCAAAGTGACGGAGCCTCTCAACCATCTCTTCTCCGATGGCCAGCCCCCCCCCCACACACACACACTATTATCCAAATTATTGCCATTCTCGACGACGGCCGGATTTCAGGGAGGCCTTCCTTCAACCATGAGAAAAGCTTCAAAGCGTCCCGACTTTCTGCAGAGAAACTATTCCGCCTGGGGCGCTCGATGGGCCTCAGCCCCGTCGAAATGCACGTTTCTCAAGTCTGGAAAAATCTTCCATGCATCTTTCTAGAATTGGCTGTGGATACATCCGACCGAGGAAAGACAACTGCAACCGAGCTGGGGGATGCATACAAGAGTGGAATCCAGCAGAAGTAGTCCTGGCCAAAGCCAGCCGCAGATAAGATTGAATCGAAAAAGTGGTCTTTGACTGATCTCATTTGATCAGCGTAGTTCCTTTGTCGAATATCTCAATGATCGTGCGCACCGTGTGCAGGTTGTCTTGGATAGTCTTCCCCTTCATAGGGCAAGTCATATAAGGGCTAATATGATTACCCAGCACAGTCTACAGGCGTATGGACAGGATCTTTGCAAAAATTTTTGATTATGTATTTAATCCTGTAGTTATCTATCCCGTCCCATCATTTTTATCTTTGCGTAGAAATTTCACCACCCCTCTGGTAAAGCGACAGGGGATGCTCCCCTGCTTTAACCAGTAGTTAAAGATCGATGCCAGCAAATGAACAAAAATGAACGACAGCCTCAAATACACTTCGTAGGGCAGACCGTCAATTCCCGCGGTGTTCTCCTTCTCCACGCACTTCAACGCCTCCCAGACTTCATCTCTTATGGGCCCCTCATACCCAGCTGATTCAGGCACCTCGAGGTGAGGGAAGTCAGCCAAATAGTTGTCGAACTGAGCCAAATTCAGACCAGGTTCCCTTGTGAAAAGCTCCTGAGATTTTGTACGAAAGACCTTGCAGATGCTTTCGTCTGTGGTCTCAAGTGGTCCGTCCGGTGACGTGACACTGGCAATATGCCGGCTTGACGCACTCTGAATGTCTTCTGCTTGCAGTTAAGTGGCCATGTTCGTTTCCTCAGGACATTCTCTTTAATCTAGCTCTAACTACTAAGGCTTGGTCCTTTTCAATAAGCAAGGAGGCCAGCTATGCCTTAGCTATTTAACTTTGCTAGAGTCCCCTCTGTCCACCCCCTGCTCTATCCAGGATTTTAATGTCCTTTGTGCCGCTAATCTCTCAAAATTGAGTCTTTTGCTATATTTGACAGCAGAATACCTAATCTTCTCAGGTGCCCTCAGAATTTGTTCCCCAGGATGCCCCCCCTCAGTGCCCGATGAATTGTTAGTGTTAACTGGTCCCCCAAATCCTTTACATCCATTAAAGATTTGATGAATTTCTATTAACCACATTAAAAGGGTTTAGAAGTACCTAAATTTATTCCGACCCTCACTAATCAATGATCCGAATAAAAGAGGCTGTGGATACTTGGACATTCCAAAAGCTTTAGGTCGACTCTCCTAACATCCGATCGATGTAACTGGACTGTTGCACTAGATTCAGGGAACTACTTTTAGTCCAGATCCATAGTACTTAGGAGTGGAGCTCATTTTGAAATTCATCTACTTCTGCGTTGTTAGACAGAGGGGTAAATAAAGGGACTACCTGGGGATCGAAGCTGGTGATTGGAATGTTGCCAAAAACTTCCCACCTTGACAAAACAATGAACAGATCGATCTGCCAGAAGAAATCGAATCGCTCACCCTGGCTGTTTGGCGCATAAATCCCAATCAGTCAGAGGACGGAAGCCTTATGGTGACATCAACGACTCAATCTGCTCGTCAGGTTGGCATATATAAGAGAACCTGTCACGTTTATTGCATAGCTTATTAGCCAAGAGACAGCTCTTGTGTAATTATCAAAGTATGCTGAGAAGAGATGACAACATCTTAGACAGCACACCCTAATATCGGTTGGAATAAAGTTGGTCTCCTGAATGCAACAAATACCCACTTCGAGGTGTCGAAGAGTGCAAAAGGGCGTAGCTCTTTTTGAGTTACTCATCAACCTCCGATTCAAAGTTGCAACACATGTCGGGTTCTAGTGCGCCGATAGCGGGTCCTGCAGCCTCTGTGCCCATATGTTCTAATGGCACTGTTATAGGACATCCCACCAACGTGCCTTGGAAAGTTAATTTAGCTACCCAATAAAGGGAGGGGTGCATGTATACAGGGACCTTCCCGGGCAAACGCTTTTTTAGTCCGTAGTTCTTGGTGGTGTAAGACAGCCAATGGGTGGACATACTGGAGGCACTATTTGCATTCCTCATCATTACCCACACCTGTTGTGTACTGTCACTGACTCATACGACGATTAGCAGCTTTTTGACCCTGGCTGGTTCCTGAAAGTTGCACCTGCCATGCTCGACGTAATGAAAGTTGAGGACCATAATTGCCTGCTGCTAAACTTTGACCTTTTCTACAGTTTCCAGATCTATTCGGCAGATATGCATCCCTCGTTAATTGTTTTTTTTTTTTCTTGTTGATTGGCAAATTTCCCCGGAACAGTTAGACTGAGTTTTCAGGAGAGGGCTGTGTAGTGTTTTCGGTGATGGAAGAGTGGTTGGAAGGGTAATTTTCTCCAGTGGCTGTCTGGTTATTGGTGAAATTAATAGTGCCCCACCCCTCAGTTCCAGCCCGTGTCTGCATATGACCGCAAGGTATCTCTATTGGGACTGTTGATGCCACTACATTCAAGAACATGTAGAGACGGAGGCCCTGCTATTTGGGCATTCCTACTTTTTTCCACTACCTGCCACTCTCCCTCCAACCCCTCTTTAGGCATCACCATTTTAGGTGGCAGAGGAGACAGCTTGGGCAAGGGGAAACTTGGGAGTTTGTCAACTGTCCTTGACTGTACCGAAACTGACGAAACTTGTCATGCAACGATTCTTCAGACTTGTTTTCAGTATCTTTTGTTTTTGTTTTCTTGTCTACTGCAACCCTGTGAAGCTGTCAAACATCAGCAATTTATTGGAATGAAAAATGGAATTTTTTTATTACTCGTCTGTCTTTGATGGAACGTGAGTGCATGACATGAACGTGTGTGTGTGTATATATATATATATATATATGTATATATGTATCATAAAAGAATAACCAAACGGAAAATAAGGAACTTTTTCAAACCAATACTAGTTCCAACGCCATCAAAAGTTGTGGCAGCCATATAAAACCCATAATTCATTTTCTCACAATTACAGATTGTTCTTCTGGGAATTTCAGGCATGAAAATTTGTCCCATAGAGAATAACGATTCATTCCAACGTGGATATAATTTTGTGAAATTCATAGACAAGGAGTGACGTTGAGTGACCTTAAAAATCAACCTTTATGATGTACGGAACTGGAATTCTAAATGCCTTCACGAATTGATAAATATAGTTAATCCAGTGATGAATTCCGTTTGACATCCTCAGGGAAAGTCAAAAGTATGGATTTTACGTATCGAATATTGAAACAAGGAAAAATACTAATTAGGAGATTGGTGCAACTCTATCTCCTTGCTAATGTAAGCATAAGAAACGTAGATTCATAGATGAATACCTGAAATGTACATTTATAAAGTGTTACATAAATAATTCAGTGAGATGCATGATGGGTTTATTTCATAATGTTCAATATAGAAACGATTTGAGTACAGTTTTAAACATGAAATAAATTTGCCCCAGTCACACTTGTAGTTTTGCCTTTAAGGATCTATACTTATTCAGGGGGTCAGTGGGAAGGACATTTTCCGTTGATATCTATTTCTCTAACTGCTCTTGTAATAATGGCGTTTGTTTTTGTAATAGAGCATTCTGTTTAATGAGGAGTTTATGTGTGAATGAATATATTGCTTAAATTCAGCCTTACTGAGCACCCAGTTCCCTAGTCCAGAAGGTGGGATATCGGCCTCCGGACCCAATGTGAGGGTTTCAATTCTGCCTCGTGGTACTGGATAGGTTAAAGTCTATAGCCACACTGAAAATATATAATACATCAAAACAGCTGTCTGTGGATGACACAATAATTATATATATATATATATATATATATATATATATATATATATATGGTACTTGTGGAGATTTATGAATTGTTCCACACGTAATACAGCTAAAATTATGCGGTTATTCACAATCTTTTCTTTATCTTAGGTAGGGAAAGTGAAGTTTTAATATTTGCTTATCCCCTGCTTGTCAATTTTTGCCCCAACGAAATAGGCAAGGTCCCCCCCCCTTCTGTCCTAGACAGGGTAGTATTTTCGGGTGGAGCAAACAATGGCCTTGTTGACCATCGGGAAAAAAAATATAAAAAACTAGACAAATGATTTTGCTTTTTTTTTGTTGTTTGTTTGGTTGTGTTTTTGTTTTTTTTGTATTTCATGCTGCCGTCACAACACATCGTCACTATTCAAAAGTCTGTGCATATGGCATCTGTTCACTGCACTGGAAGTTCGTCACTGCGCAGTACCAACACTTGGTAACCTTGGAAAATTCATTGGTCCTGTAGCCTTACTCGGATGTCGGAAGACTTTTCGACGGATTCGTTATCTTTGGTAAATGTAGTGGGCTGCATTCTCAAAGTTTTTGTGTACCATTATTCGGAGATCGTTAGGGGTTTTTTGTTTTTGTTTTTGATCGTTTAGTTTTTTAGGGTCCTTTTTCTCAAAAAAGACAATGTCTTCAGCAAATGTTAGCTTGATTAGGTATTTGGTGTCCATACCTATTTATTTCCCAGTGTAGGTCTCAGATTATTACACAGTCGGCTGTGAAAAGTTTGGCAAGCTGGTATAACCTCGTTTCACTCCTTTTTCGGGGTGGAATGGCTTAGTTCAATTATTAGGTTACTTACGTACTGTTACAGTGTATATGCTGCAAGACTGACGTATACAAAGTTCATGCCTTACAAAATCCTCCATTACCGAAGGAATTCTTACAGTAAAGTCCTTTTGAGTCATAAAATGCCATTTGCAATAGCATTTATTCTGCAGTTTTCTATTTCAGTGTTGTAAATTATATTTCTGATAAATTAATATCTATTGTTTCATAATTATATATATGTATGGTGACGTAGGGATTTGCTACACGCTTGATTCTTCCTTGTGTAGGCCTATTTAGGCAAATGATTCGATTTATTTTAGATACCTACTCAGAAGTAGCCTCCCCCTCGAAATCCCAAGTCGCGTCATCTTCCCCTTATTCCATATGCACGTAACTTTCTTTTTTGGGTGATCAATTCTTGACCTGCTTTTGTTTTATTTAGTGGGGAAGGGGGTGTTTATTGATAGCTGTAAATTATAAGGTGAAGGTATTTTCGTGATTTGTATGTGTTTTATACCATCAGTTCTGTGGTATGTCTCTTGTATGAGTAATTTCTACTTAAATCTGTTGCCATCGCTAGAGATCACGTTTGTAGTATCAGTTATCAAATTATTTCGAGTTGAGTCTGTTTTTATATAGGAAAAAAATCTAAAAATGATATAGATATATATATTAATAATTGAGTCATCCATAAATAGCTATTTAGTTGTATTACAGCTCTTCAGTGTGGCTATAGATTAGCCGTTATCCATCCAGTACCACGAGGTAGGGTCGAAACCTTCGTTTCATACCCAGAGGCTGTCATTTTCCCCTGCCCTATGCAGAACTTGTCCGTCAGTTAGGTTGAATTTAAGCAATATATTCACTTGTACACAATTCCGCATCCACTGGAGCGCTCTATAATAGTTGGAAGAATTTTGAATCTCTGGTTTTGTTCATTCGAAATGAGTGATCGAAAGATAACGAGCTCATAAAATATATCAACACATTCCAAGATAGAAAAAATAAGTACATATGGGTCAATGTCAGAACATTGAGTGACTAGAAAGTATTTCATGAAAAATATACCAGATGGGAAATCCATAGAAAAAAATTGGGTTGAAATGCCGTGTAATGTTTCTGGATCGAAGGTATCCGGTAACCATGTTTTCACTTTCCTTCCCTTCTCCCTCCCGCCAAATATTCACGCATTATTGCTCATTAGTATGATTCTTTTTTTGTTCCTCTGCCAAAAGTCGACCATCCCGATCTGATAGTCTTTTCTGCATGAGAATATATTTTGGATCAATTGGGAATGAATATCAGTTAAGAAAACGGAATGTTTATAAAAAGATGAAAACGAAATGAAACCTCTTCTGTTAATTATCATTTTCTCGGTGGTATGATTTAAAAGCGCTGTTTTAATTAGAGGCTGAACACACGGCTAAAAATTTGCCTTCCGCTCGGACCCAATCCTCTCAAATCCTCTCCGAGTATTCAAAATTTTAACCCGTCTAGAGCTCTTTTGCTTCAAGTGACTTTCTCCAAGCACTTTTGGTTAGTCAGCCAAACTTTTAAAATCAGATTTACGATGTTAGAATCCGTAATCAAAATATAGATATGTACAAGCTGAAGCAACTTTCCACGCTGCCTTTAATATCAGAGTTGCAGAAAAAAAATCTCACGGACTTTAAAAGTTGAAGGAAAACTTATTACAATAAGCTTTCCTTTTAACTTTTGACCCTGTAAAATGAAAAGAAAACACTCTTCCACTTGTGGTGCATGGGAAGTGTAAAAGGATTGATCAACTGTTGCTGGTTAGAGGAACGGAAAAGTTTTATCTGCTTTGGTCGTTTACAAGGGACTTCCCATTCACTTTGGACAACTTCCTGGAAATGTGTCCCCCTCCACGTTTGATTCTACAAAAGAGAAAATGCCCCCTTTCTTTTAGGATAAAGGTTACCCTGCATTTTTAACTTGAAAACCGAAATGCTCCACTACATTTTGACTTTCTTTTGGGGAGGCAAAGTGGCTGGACAGTCACAAATGTAGTCATTAATGCTCAGAACTGGTGGTTGGATATAATTTTTTCTTTGCAATATAACACGAACCATACTTTCAACCTGATGACCCAGGGACTCTCGACCTAGATATTCGAATCCCAAATACGCCAATTGCAGTCACCTTTACACGTACCGAGAACTGAACTAAAAACCAGGAATCTGTATTCAAACTTAGAGCATAGATGTCTTATTCAAGAAAGAGAACAGAAAAGATGTATTCTTTGTACTTCATCACAAATGTAAGAACCTAATGTCTAGAAAGTCCTGAGACCGATAGTTGAAAAAATTCAGCAGTGAGGGGAGGATGGAAATTTGACATACTTGAAAAGAGTTCGTTTTCGTTTTGGGGGTAAAATCCACAGGGAATAATTTGGGTTTTTTTTTTTGTTTGTTTTTTGTATTTACAAAAAATACATACTTATACGATTATGTCTGATCTTTGAGCAGGGTGATCTGTTCAAGCCTTGGAATTTTTCCAAGAAATAACATTCATGTCTCCTTCTTGATCTTATTCTTTCTTAAAACTTCCTTTATTCAACTTTATTCTTCAAGTCTTTTTCTTGCATCCACATTGGATTCGTTTCTTTCCTTATTGAACATTCTTTTTCTTTCGTATTTTTTCTTTTCTTGAACTTTCCCCACCCCCACCTAAAACTTCCTTTTCCGCCTAAAACTTACCTCCTTCCCTCCTAACACATTTTACTTTCTAAAACTCCCTCCATTCCTACCCTGAACATTTTTATTCTTTTGCATCATATTTTGTCATAAGTTCAAATAGGTGTAAATGTGGCGAGATAGATTCTCTTATCCCAATTTCCAAAATGCTTGTCTGCCAAAGGAACCATCATTCGAAACGATGGTCTTTACCAGAGCTTAGAGACTGAAAGAATGGATGGCTTGTTTCATGGCAGTAAATATTCCTTGTTGGTGATTAAATTATTTCTTAACTCATCTGCTTTTCAAAAGCATCCCGATTCTGTTAGTTTTTTTTCTTACCTGAAAAGATATATATATCATCAAAGAGGTTGCATGCAGAGAATTGTTCTGTAGATGCAAGTGGGTGTGTGTCTATGAATGTGTAAAACATGTTACTACGTACGTGGACAAGGGTATGAGGCTCTATACAGAATTTAGTAAAGTAAACTTTGATTTAAAAAATAAAGTGTACTCAAGATAATGAGTTACAAGGATTGCTTTTTAAAAAAATAAAACCAAGATAAACCAAATGAATATTTATTTCTTGAATTCAAATTATTCATTATTTTGACCACATTTACCCTATTTACGGTGGTTATATTGTTTTTGTTTCTTGTCAAAGCTTAACTTGGACCATCAATCTACGGTAGTAAGTAAATAGCACCGATTGGTTATGATGAGTTGAACTTTCCTTTTCCGATAGCTTGCTATAGTCAAAATGAAGCCTTTCAACCGACTTCCCCTCCTCTGTGCTGTTTTTCTAATCACTGTACGAATATAAAAGAAAAATAACTGATATTAACTCCATCAGAAATGTCAAACATGGATCAGGGATAAAAGCAAAAAAAGATTTATGAAACCCTTCTCAACCACTTGTATCTGATGTTTTACTTTATAAATACGCATATTCCTTTGTATGAATAGAATAGCAAAATACATATCATTCCCTTGCAATTTTTTTTTAATTTTTTTTTTTTTATCAAATGCAATTTAAGATTTTCTCGCGATTCATAAGTACAGCATTTGTCTGCATATCTGCCATATTTCATATGACTGACAATCGTATCTGATTTTCGTGAACGACTCTCTCAAAAGAATTTTTAGGGTCTGCAATTTCGTTTCCCTCCACCTTCCTCGATCGCTGCTCTATTATATATATATATATATATATATATATATATATATATATATATATATATATATATATGTGTGTGCAAGCAGTCAATTTTAATGATATATATATTTCTATATGATATACCACGGGGGTGGGGGTAAGACATATATCAAAGAAAATAGTGAATCAGGATTTTTTGATATGCCTGTATATCCATTAATTTATGGACCAAAATATACCTATACATTTGCATTGAATATCATTTCAGGGAATATATAGTATTTCTGTGCATTAATCGTGATTGTAAATCTTTAACATATGTTTGTGCATCGATGAACGGAAACACAAATTGCAAAATAAGTATAATTCACTTCATAGACACAAAAATACAAACAGTGACATTCATATACAATGGTTCCGTGGATTAAACAACGTATCATCACTCAGACGAATCGATCATCCAGAACAGACACAAAATGAGACGTTTGGTTCAGAACTATAAGAAAGTCGGTTGATTCTATCCGTCCCGAAAACTTCAAATGATTGAAACACTGCAATCATAATCGATAAAAGGGATTTCTACAAGACCTCTACTACTAAGGACCTATAAGTCTTCTCAAATGCATATACAAACTCAAAAAAACACTAGATGAAAAACCACGAGAGCGAACTGGAAAAACTTTTTACACATTTATTTCAAGCAGTTCGTGTATTATATTCTTCCTTTTTAGGTCTTTCAGGTGACCCTCAAGTTTCTGTTGCAAACTCAAAGATTAAACTCATAACCATCTGATAAGTGAATAGGCTTGGAAAACACGTACTCTACAGCAAGAAAAGTCTGTGAATACTGAGCAAGATGCAGGAGTCTCAGGGGAGATTAACTGTCAAATGATTCCAAATATTTACTAATATAAATTCTGGGAAAATTAGATTCTACAAGAAAATTTTTGCATTTTCTTACTTTCTGACACCTTTCTGGGAAATCATGTAATCAATCATTATAGAACTATTCTGGATTTGATTGATCATTGGTTCGGGATAATTCGAAGCTATTGATATTATCCTTGACAAATTAAATCAAACAAGGGACATTGCTTCGGGGGCAACTACCGATGGTCGGAAAGCGATTGGTCCTAAGAAATATGCAATACGTGGAAGGACTTCTTATCAATGCCTTATGAAGCTATCATGAAGTGAAAACGTAACCCGACTTCCTTGTCATGAGGATAGGATTATTTTTCACTTGAACGAACTATTCAAGTGACCAGACATTTTTAAAGATATTTCACAGTGGGAATGGGTGCAGGGACGTGGAGTCTTTCCTTCCCCAAGGTCATTAGTGCAGATTGAGCCGAATCGGCCCCAAGGGGAATTTTTACTGCGGTCTTACTTTCTATACGATTGATGGTCACGCTGAAAATTACTCCATATTAAAAAAAACGGCTCCACTTAGCAATCATAACCTCTTAAGTATGTAAAAACGAGCATCAAAATAAACTTATGTGGTTTTGAACAGCAATGATTGTTATCGGTAGGAGATACAAAACTGCACTTCCCATCCCTTAGTCAATTAGGATCTCACCTTCTGTAAGAGTTTTACAGCCATGTAATAATGTCAGTACATCAGCTCTGACTGAGTACGCTTAATTCGGGAGTAATTAAATGTCAGCCTGGCTGTAACCTAATGCCTTAGTTCCTGCTCCATTTTCAAATTTGAACTGGAGAGACACAATCATTTCTCTCTCCCGAGTGAATGAATGACCAGTGACTATGGCTGGCGTTTGTTCACTACAACGAATATAAGTAAGTGTTTAGTTAGGATCTCTCTCATTCGAATCCTGTGGAGCTGAACAGCCTCCAATTAGGCAAATGGCAAATCTTCCTGTACCGAATGCTGTTTGCTTTAGTTGATCACAGAAAAATGTTTTACTTGATTCTATTGGATGTTTTATATAGATTCTTCCTTTTGAATCAAAGTTATACTCAGTTTTCATACATATATTTTAATGTCACTTAATTCTACGTCCTTCTTGACTACTTATTCTGAAATCAATGACTCTAAATTGCGGCCAATGGCTTTCGAAACAAGCATTCAATTATTCATACAAGTGAAAACGGAAATTCAGCACTCGGATTATCTTTATTAACTGAGCTTTTTTTAAAATTGATTAAATGTCTATTTATCCTTTCTAATCAGAACTATCGACATTTACGAATATTTATCATCAGTTGTTCATCGTCCATCGTTGGACAGAGACCTTCCCAATGATTCACCACGTCTCTCTCCCTTGGGTGTCGCAGAGCCAATACTCTCTAGATTTGTCCAGTTTGTCCCTCCATCTTGTATTCTGCTTACCTTGGTTGCGCATGTGATCCCCTGGGGTCCACGTTGTGAGTCATGATGTCCATCGGTAGTTTGCAAGACTTGCTAGATGACCAGTCCATTGCTAATTGAGTTTTCTAGTTGATTCTATTTCTCGGGCTCTTGTTTTCTCCCTGATATAGAGTGCTGTCTTCTGATCTCACCTTTTGACGTTGAGCATGATCTTTTTTTTCATGTGCACGTTGCAAGCTTCTCACTCAGCGGGTCAGTCTCTTGGTCAGGTTCAATGTTTCATCTCCATAAATGATCGGGAGGTTGAATCGGTTTTATACCTCTCTTTCGAGGATAATGTGTGGCAATTACTAAAAATCAAATTCACTAAAATAAGAATATTTTGCGAGTTCTGGCTGAAAAACTCCGTTGGGTTTCCCCAAATTATCTGCACCAGTCGAGTGAATACTTTTTTATCATGAAAATCTTTATCAACAAAACCCTCATCCAATAATTGCAAAAAGGGGAATGTCAAATCGAAATACAATTTTATATATTATGTTTATATATTTTGCTAATGTTTTCAGTTAAGCAAATTATTTTCTTAGTTTGAAAGGAGAAAAGAAAACAGCAAACTTTTCTGTTTATCTTTGTAGTTTCATTTTTTCACTTCGATTCTACCTAACCGGATATTAAACATTATGGGTTTTTAGTTCAAAGAGTTATTTGTGTGGTGCCAGCAAATATGGCGATATATGCATCACTAATATATGCCCCGCTCTTCTTTTATTCAAATCGGGTTAATATCGTTTTCACTGCACATTCACCAAACAAGAGTGCCAAGATTTACGATTATGTGAACTTTGCAAAGTGTGTACACACACACACACACACACACACACATATATATATATATATATATATATATATATATATATGAAATGGATATGAACAGTGTGATAGAGATGAATAGAAAGATATATATATATATATATATGTATGTATGTATGTATGTAATCCACGGACAGCCGTTTCGTTGTATTACAACTCTGCAGTGTGGCTATAGACTATCCATCCAGTACTACGAGGTATGATCGAAACGTTTGCTTCAGACCCAGAGGCTGGTATACCCCTGCCCTATGCAGAATTAGACCGTCATTAGGACAGAATTTAAGCGATATATTCACTTAAACATGATTCTTCATCCACCAGAGTTCTCCATTCCAGAGTTGGAAGATATATCTCTCGTTAAATTTTATCCACTGAATTATCTCAAGCCGTTTTTCTATCAACCTGTCACGCTCTGGTCATATATAATTAAATCAGAATCGACTGACCTCTGCCCTTGCGTCAGACAAAATTAAGCTTAGTAAATACTTCTGGAATTCATGCAATTGAGTAGAATTACTTAGGAAGTTCCAATAAAGATATCTTGGACAATAGAAGCGATTGAGAAGGCGACATTGCAGCTGATGGCGATCCCGAAAAAAAAAGTAGCCGGGATAAGTATTGAGGATCCCAAAATTCGATATATTTTGAACGGGATGAAGGTGCCACTGTACTATCATGTTTATCAAAAGACTGGATAATTTTTGGACAATCCTCCTATGTGTGAATTAAACTTATTGTTATTTGATCATCAATGGAATGCACAAACTTCCAGTTCGTCTCTCTTCCCTTTTGCTCCCCGTGTGTGTGCCAGTGTCTTTTTACTTTTGCATTCTCATGAACATGTATGTCTATGGTGGGGTAATTGCAAGTAACGTATGTAAAATAAGAATGTAAATTGAAGCAAGTGGTTCGGCTCCATTTCTGCAGTTAATGGAACCGATAATCAGTATTTAAAATTGGGAAATGTCTTTCTAATCATCAAAAAGAAACTATTTTTGGTTGAAGATTAGCGATAAGTTTTTTTATCCTTTATATATTTGGTAAATAACCTTTGCTTCTCCGTTTCTTTTTTCTTGGTTCAGTGGATATCACAGACAATTCACTGAATGTCGTATTTTTATACCGAATTCTCCAGCCAAACTGTTGTAAGAGGGAAGAAACAAGGCAAAGATGAAGTCATTAGCTCCAAAACAATCGAACGATATATTCTTTGAGAATAAATCTAGATTTTTTAATCTTTTATGCTTATTGGATTTATACAGTATCTTTAGATTTTTTTTCTCTGATCAAGTGGTGATTATCAGGGAGTTTGAGCGCTGTTCTAATTTGATCGAAGAAAGACCTATTAACTTTCCATAAAAATCACACATTCAGGCTTCAAAGGGAGTTTCGATATTGTTCCACTGGGTGAGGATCAAACAGAAAATGAAGGGACAAATTAGCGCTTTTGTTCTCACCTGTATAAGGGAGTTATTATTCCCAGATGTAATCTTAAAAACTGTGTAGAATTGGGATATATCTACTAGTCATATATATATATATATATATATATATATATATATATATATATATGGGAAATGAGTCAATTCATCATAGAGACCCTAGGCTCCACATTGTAACGGACGGATGTATTAATCTACAAAGTTGATCTAGAAGTGCGTTCTATTTGAACCATGTAAAAGCACACAGTAGTGCGGATCGCAGATAGGGCACTAGATTATATCGTCGACTACACGTTCATATGTACACATGAACGCACACATTTAAGAGAAACGTGTCACTTAATTTCTCTCTTCCATATATGATAACCGATATTTTTGATCGTACATCTGTTCTCATCAAAAAATCTTGAGAAATTGCAGATTTCCCTTCATGAAAGCATTGGGTTTTTTCATGGCTATGCGATGAATTTTTTAAAAAATGATTTTATTAAACGACAAAATTTTCAATAAATTTCTCTAATGTCAGAATATTGTAGCATAAATTAACAAGGCATTATGCCATCGTCTCCAGTCATTATGATAATATTAATGACGATCTGTTCTCGATTGGTTCTGTTTAAGTCTTTAGGCAGTCACAGAAGTGTCACAGAAAAGGAAAAAAAAACAATTCTATGGAGACGGATTATTCTATTGGCGTCGTTCAACTACGAAAGGGAATGGAAAACGTCATGAAATATTCATGAACCTTGCCAGGGTTGCCCAGTAGCGCGGTAGACTATAAAGATGGGTATCACGTAAAAGCTGTAAAGGTACTCCTTGCTTTTCAAAAGTTTCCTTCGTTTCACGACACTTACTTTCCTAAAAGATCTACAAAGGTAATTATTTCCAAGCAATCAGGTGTAGACACTGAAAGTGCAAAGATAGCTTGAAAATAGTTGGAATATCTCATCCTAGCGGAGTACAAGCACAAGTCACACGCAAATATGAGTATGGCGTATAAGCTGTTTATCCATAGGTGTTAAAGAAGAAAAAGAATTTAGACGAACGAGGTGCTTCACTTGGGGAGAAAAAGGCATAGCAATAGTTTAAGATAGGATGAAAAAGAGTCTACATAAAAAATGCATGAAGAAAAAAAGTATGAACAAAGAGATATTTCGGGAGGAAAAGACATTGGAGCAATAGAAAAAGATGTTTCTCTTTGCTCAAATATCTATGGATGTCCATCTCGGTCATTTTTTTATAGCTTCCGAGTAATTTGTTCTGACCATCAAACAAGCAGGATTTTTTATGGGTCATTCCTTTACCCATTTACAACTGGTCTCTATAAAATTACAATATAGGTCTGCTTCGTCGCAAACTGTTTCGTCAAAAATTTTTCACAGCCACTAAAATGGTTACATAATAAAAAAAAGTTCTGTGACTCAGTCCTTTGATTCCATAAGACCATTTCTTATGACTTTTGTGTTAAATCGAAAAAAAATGCTCCTTCTTAAGACTTAAAGGAAAAAAGGTCAGAGACAGAAGACTTTAGAGAAAGCTTCAACATGAATCTAAAAAATTTGGCAAGGACCAAAATGAATGTCAGTATCACAGTCATTCCTGATTACCAGCAACACATTCTCCGCCCGATTTACAATGTATTTGTTTGGTAAAACATTGCATTCATATTTTACATACAGTACTGTTTTTCTTCAAGTTACGCTTGTATGTTTTCCTCACAAAAGACAATGGATGATACCTCGTCAGAGGTTCTGACACAAGAAAGTTTATCATTTCTTGTATTTATGTGAATAAAATCTTCATATTTCTTCTGTACCCATTATTATAGTTTCTCGTTTAATTTTTCAATTGGCTTCAACTCGTACTCCAAAGTTCATAATGATTAACAGATTGGTTATAAATCAGTCGAGGGAATCACAATGAAGAAAAACAATCAATGCATTCTTTTCCGACCATATTATGGTAGTGGAACCAGGAACAAAGGTAATCCTCTTACTATTTTGAATAAAAAAAAATTAAAATCTTTACCTCAACTTTCGTTTGTGCCACTGTTCCACAGTTTGACAAAAATATTGATAAAAGAGATGTCAACACTTTCATACGTAATCACACAGCCGTAAATTAAAACCTAGCCAGTCTTATAGGAAGTTATTAATGGTCGAATAGTCCTCCTTAAGTTGTTGGACTAGATCATAAAACAAAATATCCATCAGTTTTAAGCTATTCGAAGAAAAAGGTTTATAAAACGTTAATCTAATGTCCGGAGTAAAAGGGGATATTTATCAATTACTCGAAGCGTGTCACATTCACAAAAATATATGCTTGTTTGATTATAAAAGACATGGCTAATACGATTTCTATTCCAGATGCTCTATCATTTGCAGCATATGAACGGACGTTGACATGCACTTAATTCTTTACGCGATGTCAATGTGAAAAAAAAAATCTTATTGGCTTACTCTCTCAAATCGTGTCAGTCAAACTGTGTGATAAACCCGAGGAATGTAAGTAGAGATGGATTGTTAGAGAATTCTATAAATAGACATATATGAGAGAAAAGTTGGAAATGTAGTCATCGGGAGCTTTTTTTTTTTTTTTTTTTAATGAGTAAGGTAGGGAACAGATGATAAATTATTCCCTTTTGTCCATACAAAACTTCCAGTGTCCCTTAATTGATGGATATATCAGGGAAAATTATAAACCATTTTCTATGAATTGAAAGCTAGTTTTGATATGGGCATTTGAATGAAACGGAAAGATACAATAGCAACGATCTAGGCACTACCCTGGGATGCCAGCGGGAGCAATGCACTAGCCGTAGACGAGAAACATCCGCTCATTATTCTCTCACAAGACAAGAAATTCCGTGACCAGTTCCGTACAACTGAAAAAGTAAATTTTTTTTTTGACTGGGTTTCATCGCATCAGCACACACATCGATTCAAGGAAGTCCAACCAAGACTCACTCAGTAATGAGCATACCAATTAGAGCCAAATAAACTTAGCAAGACACAATGATGAATATGTACACCACAAAACACTACTAGCCACTCACTCCTAAATCTATCCCTGTCTAAGGGGTGCAAATGTGATATTCACCCAAGCTTGGAACGTAGCGAGGGGAAACCCTAAAGCCCCATAACGTTAAATTATGTATGGTATAAAAAAAATCCTTGCCCGATAAATTGCAATAACCCTTCCCTAAAATAACAAAGTAAATGTATGATATATTGTACATTAAAATCATTGCTGAAAGAAGCTGGAGTTTGATCAATACTGCTTGGGTACCAGGTTGATAAAACTGTTGTTATAGTACAATCAGCAACATTTCTCCATCTTACCATTTCGGCAATGTAAAAACAAAGTATTTGTAAAAACATTTTTAAAAAACTATAAAAAAAATGATGAATTACATTAACGAATATCGAAGGGAAAAATGACTGAAGAGATACACAAATGTTTGAATTTTTTTAATGTTTAGCATTCAAAGACGTAAAGTTTCCTAGCTGCACACACAGAATTCTCTCTGGGATGAAGTCTGTCCTTTTGTATATATATATATATATATATATATATACATATATATATTATACACACATGCACGAGTCCCACACATTAGAATGTGAGCAAAAATTGGATTCGAATCAAAGCAAAGCATCTGGTGCTAAATTTATTTATCACAGAAAATTTTTAACCACTACATGGTGCACAAAAACTGTACATGCTACTGAAATGGGAATACCAACTGAAATATGTTTAGCACACCAATTATTTCATTTATGGATTAATCAATTTATAAACAAAGTTCCCATACATTCTTACCCCTGAGTGTCTCACTTCCTATATATATATATAATCAACCTCGTTATTCTTACCTCTTCATTCATCAGTAAAGTCTTGTATTGAAGCATTGCATGATTAAGACTTTTTACATTCAGAATTGTCCAATGCAATTCGGTTATCACGAATACTTCAGTCGTTTTTTATATACTGCTATCAATTTTGTTTCCCAGCTATGCCTTTTTAGTTTCGCTTAATTCCACTACATCTGTAAGTTACAACTGACATTGGTTCACACTTTCCTTACAGGGAGACAAATTTAACAACGACAGTCTTAAAGGCTTGATAATATCAGATGGATCATAAATTGGCAATTTGAATGAAATGAATTGATTGACATACTTTTTTATTCCCCCAATTCATAAAAGTACGCTGACAAGCAGTCAGTTAAATCGTTCATTTTATTTTTGATCGGAAGATATATAAGAACAGAAATATCAAACAGTACCAGCAACCGCTCAGCTAATCACCAACATCTTTGTGACAAACCAATCTATAAATTTTAGAAAGGAAACAAACAAATATTACACTGTTTTTAAGAACATTTGTCATTTTCTGATGTCAAAAAAATGGATATACTGAACTCCTGATCCACCAGGATAAGTGTTTCTTTTTTTACTAAAGTCTCACGTAGTGATTTTGTTATTTCAGGTATTTTTATTTTAGAGAGATCAAATTAAACTTACTGAACTTCAAGACCATCAGTGTATTGGCCATTCCTCCATAGTAAAAGACCAATATGTGGTATTGGTAATTTAGCTATTTTCCCTTAGAGAGACCCAAAGGATATTACTAACATTGAGGACTACTGGTGTATTGATCTTCTTAGTTGAAATAAACGCTATAGGAATAACAATATTGCAAATTGATATCTTTCTATTTTTTCTCAGAGAAAGAATAAATAGACTGGATCCGGAGGTCATCAGTTCCATTGTCATTCCTCTTCACTAAAATCCCAAATTATGATATCTTAATTTCAGCCTTTTTCTCTGTTAAAAAACAGTAAAATCACTGACCTCAAAAATCTCCTGAATAAAATCCTAATTTGTGATATAGATATTCTGTTATCTCATTCTAGAGAGACAAACCCTTTGGAGTTTGGACGTAAAAGAAATTCAATAAATGAATGGTTGAATGAATTGAATAAATTTGACAAACCAATGATTCGTTTTTTTGATTTTTTTTAAAAATATTTTAACCTTTTCTCTCTCACTGATTATCGTTTGAAGACGTAGGGTTAGAGGAAAAGGATGTTAAGTTTGGTTATTCAACAACATTTACAAAACCAATAGCCTAGTCTGGTCTGGAAAACTTTCATTGCCAGAACCATTTACTTTTCAGATCTTAAGTTCTATTTAGGAACAATTGTAGCTTTATATTGAACCGGCTGATCTAAAAATTGTCGCCGTCAACTTAAGGTCTTTTTTTCGATCGGCTCGTTTGTGAAATTGGTCCACACTGGATATGTTTCTAGATATGTTACTGGATAAGATCATATTTTACATGGTTATTTTTTTCATTGTATTTTCATTCAAAAACTTTACTTTTCTGGGATCTAGTTGAAGGATGTTTTTAAAGTTTGCTGCGAAGCTTCAAACTCAGAATGAAAATAAATAGTATTTCGTTTGATTCCTCTCCAAAATTTCAAGCGTGATTATGAAAAAATATCTTTAAAAAGAAGAATGCACTTAAACATAAAGTATTTTTGTGTTAGTTGCTTAATTTAATCAAAGAGTTTTCGTTTGTGTTTTTTTGTTTGGTTCAGCATTTTTAGAAGTTATCGTCTGGATTGAAATAATGTCTTTCATATGAATGAAACGTCTGAGAAGAAAAAGGAAGCTGAAAAGTATTAATACGATAGACAGTTCATTTGTATTCATGACAAATGATTTCTGTAGCCTATTTCAAGTATTCACTCTGTGTGTGTGTGTGTGTGTGTGTGTAACAGTGGACATCTGCAGATAATAAATCTTTTTTATCCAGTCTCTCTCTCGCTCCCTATCTCTGTATTTTGCACACTTGCTCTCTTTCTCTCACTATTCATATATATTAGTATTTTTTACCTGTATTTATCTATTCCAGTATTTTCAAAGCCATTTATCCATAATCTGAATATTTGGAATACCTGGAAGGTCCATCTCTCTTGGGCATCATTAACACTATATATGTGCCTCCTCTCACTCCCTATCTCTCTCTTTTTATCTTTTTCTCTCTCCCTCTCCCTTCCCCCTCTGTTTTTCTGTCTCCCTCAGTCTCTCTCTCTCTCTCTCTCTCTTTTTTTTTCTCTGAATCGTGTTCCTGATCCATCAAGGCTTTTTTTCTGCCTCCAAGTCAAGCATCGAATGACTGCTCTGAGGAGAGATCTTTCCCTTATCAAAATGACCTTTCATTAATGTCTATTGTTGAAATATGGAACCAGATGCTTTGGGTGAAATACATTGAAACTAATAAACAATTCACGTGTCTTACATTTACTTTGTGGCCACGATTTCCTTTTTTCTGGCTACAAGCAGGAAATGTCTTAAGAAATTTGTATTACTAACCACCAGATAGGACATCATTGCGTGAGTGGAGAACTCATGATACTGGGTCACTGGAACACCTATCGTCTATCTCTCTATCTATCTCACTCTCCCTTTTATTCACTCACTCTCTCTCTCTCTCTCTCTCTCTCTCTATATATATATATATATATATATATATATATATATATATATATATATATATAATATTTCTTCTTTTTTTCTCTCATATAATGCATAAGTGAATATATATTGCTTAGTTCGGTCCGTCCAGTTCTGCGTAGGGCGAGGGTAAGAGGCCAACCTCTGGGTCTGAAGCGAAGGTGTCTATCCTACCTCGTGGCACTGGATGTTGAATAGCCTATAGCCACACTGGAGAGTTGTAATACGACGAAACAGCTGTTTGTGGCTAACATTATATTTTCACAAATATTTACTGCTTTGAACATTAAAGATTAAAAAACTTTTTTCGATTTTCACATACTCTGTTCATATCTATCTATTGAAAACTTTGTCTGGTTTTAGAAACTCTTGATCATAGACACAACATTCCCCACTCACTCACACACTGATCTTTTTTCTCTTTCTCACTCCCTCTCTCGATGTATCTATGTATGCGTGCGTGCACATTTATGGTTATCTGTACGCAAATTGAAGGTAGCAGTATGGTGAAATTAATGTTTTCATATTTTTGAACGGTTTTTCAAGTGATGTGAATCGCCTTTTTATACGCTAATATTAAAGTACAAAAATACATCTAAAAATATATATATATATATATATATATATATATATATATCAAGTGTGTGTGTGTAGTCTAGAAAAATATTTCAACTTCAAACACTAAACATTGAAAAACTTTTCCAATTTTTGTGTCACTTCAATCAATTTTTTTCCCAATACTTGTTTATGTAATATATGTGATTTTCTTCCGTATTTTTCATGTTTTAAATAAACTCTGTTATCGTGTTACTATTTTTATCTTGTTGGGGTCATCAGTTGTTTACTATATCAGGGATTTAAAAAAAAAAGTTCTATTGACAGGGCCTCCTAGCAGTGTTGATTGAACACTACTTCCTTTTAAGCAGATATCTTTTATATATAGCTTATATCATACTACGCTCGGTTTGTTATTTTATATAGGGTATTATTGAGATATATTGTAGATGGATATTATCTTATACTACATTTTTAGTTTTGACATATATATAATGAATTTCCCTCAGATATATCTGAATCTTAGCCTTGGAAGGTAAATATAGCTTTGGTTTGCAGAGGCATCCAGTGTGGACTTAAATCACTTCACAGAAATAATTGTCCGCCACACTGACCTAATAGCCCCTGGCCCGGCTGATGCACAGTTACAAGTGCTATGAACCAACTGGGGATTGAACCAACAAATTCATTACGCTTTCCTCAGTCAAGCATAAGGCCACAACAATTGAGTGTTCGTAAAGATAGAATTCACTTAAGTAATATACCTTTCACGAAGGAATGACAACTGCAAAGCTATCGAGAAGGCATTAAATGGTGATCTGGCCTCAAGTCATTTTCGGTGTGGAGGGTGGAATATCGGATTACTTTTCACAATGCCAAAAAGACAAATCCGTTCAGATCCAAACTCTCCTTGATTCTTCATATGAGTCTTTCTTACACGTAATGTCGATGTGGAATTGACAGTAAATCCTTGATATCCAACCTCAATAGGGGAACAACGCACATTGTGTTATAAATCTTTATTCCTCTCCATGATTATCCAAATGCGTTCAGGGATTTACTTCATATTTTCCTCATAAAGAAGTGAGTCAATAGTATGACAACCATTCTCATTCGTTTCCTATTTTATTATCTTCGTACACAAGCACGCACACGCACACACACTACACACACACACACACATATATATATATACATATATATATATATATATATATATATATATATGTGTGTGTGTGTGTGACGAGAAGCTAGATCAGTCATTACGAAGGGAACACTTTTCAGAAACGTTGAATTTCATATCCATTTTCTTGATTAAATGAGAGTTAAACTTTTCAAAGATAATGATTGCAATTGATTTCGTTTTTCGGCCTCACTATGATTTCATCTCATAACAAAATCCTGTCGGCCAATGATTGTTGCTTTGTTTAGATAAAGTATCACTGTCTTAGCACTAAACATTACTTTAACAAGCAGTGTTTTAGTACACACGGTTTACAGGTTTGTTTATAACACAGTGTTTTCCAGTTTTGCATCTTTCATCACGGTATAGATTCATACTTATATTTGCTGCGGCACAATTAATCAATTCTCATTCTGTGTCTGTTTTTTTCCATCTGTTTCAATAACATCTTATTCAAACACTTCTTTTTATTGAAAATGATTTTTCTTATTTTTCTGATTGATTTAACTGTTGTGAACGTTTTGTGGTCATGGTCGAAATATCGGGAAAATGAACACAGCATTCTGTATACGTCAACCAATGGATTCAACGTGGATTGAAAATGGATATTCACTGGATTCATGTCAGTATAGAAGACTGCCATGTTTTTTTAAAAATATTATTACAAGTCGATTATGGAAATCGCTGAACGTGGAGAATCGCTATAATATAAATAAAGCTATTCCTGCAGCACTTCTATTTTCTCCAATATTCTATTCTATTTACTTTGTCTAGGGTGAGTGATACATTAACCATGTATTGATGGGAGATTATTTCCACGCGAATAATCTATTTCATTTTATAGAATGAAGAAATTTGTCCCTTCCGACATGTGGTCGATTAGCTGTATTCTTTGTGGTTTCATGCAGCAGGCAAAACAAAATTTGTTTTTTAGAGATGAGAAAGTGTTCATCCTCTCTACACAATGAGGTAATCATTCACACAAAAGAGAATTTTTTCCTCTTTGTGTAAAATGAGAGAAACGATTTTCGCTTGTGATAATTGTTTTCGAATCGATTCTTTCACAAAAGGAGAAAAAATACAAACAATCAAAAGTAAGGAATCGAGAGGTAAATATTATCGTCCTCTTATTCGTGCCAATCCCTTCACTGAGAACTTTTGGTTGACAGAAATGTTTTCATCTGAAATATTTTGTTTCAATAGAAAAGGAGAGAAACTTTGATCAGTGAAAACTGAGGAAAAAATTCCTGATTCTTTTGTAAATGAATTCCGTCATTTTTATTTTCTTTTTCCTTTTTTTAGAAGGTATCTTTTTATCGTTTTGTCCGAACAAGATAATGAACAAATCTGATGAGGATTTTAATTTACCTCCAGAAACTTTTGTTCAAAAAAATACAATATTTGTTCGATCTTGATATGATGGAAAATATTTCTTTAAAATCTTCAAAATATTTTATGGACACAGGTGAAGAAAGATTCTATTTTTTCGTAATTTTAGGATTTTATAGAAAAGTTTTGCGTTTATCAGGAAGTAATATCAATCAGGAGAGTTATCATCTAAACCTTTCTTCTATTTTGTGTTCTCTTTTTCTTTTTCTTCCACTTCTTCTTTTCCTTTTTCTTCTTCTTCTTCTTCTTCTTCTACCTCTTCTTCTACTTCTTCATATTTTCATTATTATTAGTTGTAGTAGTAGTAGTTGAAGTCGTTGAGTTTTCACACTAGCGGCTTTTGCTTTCATTTGCTTCAACAATTTGAAATAATTGAAAACACGGAGACTCTCAGACGTTATGAGACTTCACGTAATTGGATTATTAAACACATTATGTTGTTATACATGATATGCCAATGTTTTTTACATCACGAGAAAATTGCTACGAGAGAAAGATATACTGATGTGATTGCATCCGTTTGCATATCCAATGTGGATAAAGATCGAATTCATTTCTATGGGAAGATTTTTAGTCCTTAACACTAATGGTATCTATACAATAAGCCAAGATAACTTTCAAGAGAGAAATTGAATTCCGATAGCATCAGGCTGAAAGTGCTGATAAAGTTATACGCACTCACGCACACATACACGCGCATGTATGCTTGAATACCTTCTTATTGATAAGATACACACACACATATATGTGTATGTATGCGTGTGTGTTTCTACTGTCTCTGTTGTTGTTATCCAATATAATTGGAAATGTCTCGTCGTCGTTCAGACTAGTACTTTCATCTTCTTTCCGTCAAGATAGGATTAAAATATTAGATACGTCTGTCAGATGCAACGAAAAAAAAAATTGTCATTCTTACTTGGTGTGCAGGTAATGAATTGAATATTTTTGATAGAAATCTAAATCATTCTTAACACACAAACTTCTCAAGGGAATAAAGGTGAAGTCAGATTTTGGTAAAGCGCATGTGTATGTAGATATAATATTCTATCAGGATTAAATAGTGTGTATTCATTTAGATAGTAATCATAGCGACTCACAACATGGATCCCCTGAGATCATATGCGCAACTGAGGCTGGCAGAATATTAGATGGAGAGACAAGCTAGACAAATTCAGAAAGATGCCCATGATAGAGAAGTGTGGCAAATCCTGGGGAAGGTCTATGTCCAACGACGGATGTTGAAAGACAGATGATGATGATACTTGCCTCTAGTGTGATAATATGTTTATTCAATGGATAATAATAAAATAATATCAGTAAATTATGCAGAATGAAAGTATCAAAACGAATGCCGAAAAAGACAAAACCAAAACAATATTGAAAATGCCGCCACTACTAAGACAACAAATATGTTAATCGATTTCTGTACGCTTTTCTGATCTATTTGTTACATTCAGTTATATGATTTACTCTGAGTTGGTCGATGATTGACTTCGAATTATACAGAAAGATTGTGATCCAATTATGAAGACAAAAAGCATGAGCATGAGCCAGAGACTTCTTGAAAAAGAAATTTTTTTTGGACTTGGAAATGTAAATATCACCAAAACATTCATCGTTCTTTATGTGTTTGCGACGATATCCAGGACTTTTTTTCGAAGAGGCGATCAATTGAAAATCTGAAGTAGGTTTTTACATAATATAGTCGTCATTACTATTGGGGTATAGTGAGTTTGTTTGTTTTTTTTAATTTTGCCCTTTTTTATTTTTCAGTCATATAGGCTATTATACACAGACATACCAGTTGTGTCAAGTGAAAGCAAAGATGATCAAAGGTACACGAGTAAATTAGACTGTAAAAATGAAACAACAGATAAATAAATGAAGATTGATTGATAGGCACATCTTATGAGAAAGCAACCAAAGTATATGAAGATTAGACTGCATGCTGGAGGGTGTCTGAAGAATATATCGGCCCAAAAGTTTGGCTCAAATCCGACAGAGATGAAGACAATGATTGAAAAATGTATGGAAAGAAAATGCCTCTACATAGAACTCAGCAAGATAATGATACATCGTCTAATTGAGGATTTTGAAAGAGTTTTTATGTAACCCGACATGAAGAAATAATCGACAGCGACAATAATTAGAAGATAATTATTGAGGGACACGGATCAATCATCTCCAAGATCACTGATATTGTTACTCTCTACATAATTTTTCTTTCTCCAGGCAATTTGTTGACAATTCAACACAAGAATATGTTCTGATGCATTGAAAACTGTGTCAATTGTTTTGTGCGTAATATTGTGAGACATATCTCGGCTTTAATTGAGAAGGCAACGTGTTTTGTTTTTTTTTTAGACTGGTTATTTTTTTTTCTTTTCAGTTTAGTATAGATTTAATGGAGAGGATTATAATCATCATCATCATCATCATCGTTATTAGCTGCAGCCTTTTAGCACTTGTTATTTGACAAAGACTCTCCCTAAGTCCACCAAAGCCCTTTATCGTGGGCGGAATGGAGTCAGTACTTTCTGAATTTATCTCATGTGTGACGCCTTGTGATCTCTAGGGATCAACGTTGTAAGTTGTGATGTCAAGTGGTTGTCTGACATCCTTGTAAAATGGCCAGCCCATTAATATTTAAGTTTTATTCTGGATTTTATGATATCTCAGATTGTTGTCTTTCCTCTAATGAGAGGTTGAGTATGATTCTCTCTTGTACACGTTGCATGGTTTCCAGTTTAAGAACCAGTATTTTGGTTAGATCCTGTGGTTCAGCTCCCTAGGTGACTAGCGGAAAAATTCATTGTTTATGAAGAAATTCTATAAGCAGTAGTGGGCTTTCCTAGTTTTTAAAGGTCTACCTGGATTCTCTGTTTGATTTCACTTGAAGATTTCATTGGAATTCATTGTCCCGGATTAATGTAGTGGCCTACAATCTCCAGTCCTCCATCCTCAGTTTTGATTGTAGGGTCTTCGTTTTCAGCATATTCGTTCAAACATGGCATTTGTTTTACTAAAGTGTATTTGGAGAGTAACTTACTTTTTTTCTTCGTTAAGTCTGTTCAAAAGTCATCTGAGGGTCATGAAGATTATCAGCAAAAATTCTCAGATAGAAATATTAAGGAAGAATAGGAAAATACGGAAACAAAAAATAAAATCCCTTTAAATTAAAACGTACAAAATGTTCCTCAAAATTTGACTTGACAATGTTTTTTTTTATCAGAATCTCGGCGAATGACAATATCCGGTTATCAAGAATGCTTGATGGTACATAATAAATAATGAAAATCAGTAGATAAAAAATTCTGAGAAATATCCATCGTTTTCTCATTCTTCTGAGATTGACAGTTTCATTTCAGTCCCTGCGGAGGCATTTATTTCTCATTCTATTCTGTCTCGTAAATCTTGGCCTTTTTATATCTTATTTGTGATCCATTCATTCGAAGCCATTCTCTTTTTACCACCCTTTGGGAAAACATAATTCAAGATGTTATTCTTTTCCGCCTTGTCTATCTTGGCCTTAATAAGACGTGTTGTAATTCATCTCTCCGGAGCAGACAGTTATCCATTTCTCTCTCCACCACCATCCGAGAAAACATATAATTCTGGCCATCGTCTATCCTGATCTTAATACAATTTATTCAAATTCTTTTGTTTGATGAAGCCATTAATACAGAACTCATATCTGTCTCCTCAACATCCCTTTGGGAGAAAACATGCCATTTTCTTTGCTATTCCTCCCGTTTATTTTTTAGAATCTCATTTTAAATTTTTATTCCAGGTCCTTCATTGGTTGTTAATTTATCCTGCAGTTTCTCATTTTCAATTCTGCCCAACCTCTCCCATTCACTCTGTAAAGACAATATTTAATGCTTAGGAGTCTTTTTAATCCATCTTTTCTAGTAAGAGAAATAGCATCGGCTTCATATTCTGGATACAAAGTTTCGTATATGGCCACCAATTTGCACTTTGTTTTATATATATACTTTACAATTCGTCTCTTTTCAACTTTACCTTAACTTAAGGACCTAGGATATTTTACAAACGATTCTATTCAAATACTTATATTTATATATTCGTTTTTATGCGAATTTTTTCATCACAGATAGCTCTTCCAAAAGGACACTATGGCTAAATATGGAGATTTTTCAACGGTACTTCACTCCTCATTTTACCCCTAATGTAATTATATGCAACCTATTTTCTCGGTGCAAAATTTCATATATGCTTTCTTTCTCTCAAACTGTATTTTCAATCATTCTCTTTCTAGTATAGAAGGGGCCCAGAATATCTCGCAAAGGATCTTGGCAAAATATTAAGAATTATATTTATGCTTTTAAAAAAGCTAGCTGTTCATGTAAACAATAATAACTCAAGGATGGTATATTCATATGGACTTCTATGTAGATATTCATAAATAGCCTTCCATTTGGGTCTCTAAGATCTTCCAAATTGTAACTATATATAACTATCTGGCCCAAATTTGAACGGATCTAAGAAAGATGAAAGGTGTGAGTGGCATCACAGTTACGGTGCAGGGAATGGAATCAGCGAGCCGAGTTCGAACTCAGGTTTGGATATTGTGTGATAATTTCACAGTTATGCTCTTGGGAAATGCTTGAATCTACGTCTATTCTCAGTTTTAATCTTATGCAAAGGATGGTTAGAAATTTATTCATGCACATCATCGGTCAGTTTTAAGAGTCTGATCCTAACTACATATTCAGTAGAATGATAGGTGACAAGCTAATGTTGCAATGTCTTCTACAGGGAGATCGATTCTCGCTTGGTTAACCAATTGTTTTGTGCAATATTCTTGAAAATAGAAAAAGCAATAGATTGAACAAGCCAAAGTTTTCCTCATCCAAATTCTGGACAGGTACCCACCAAACCTATTGGGTTCCAGAGCCAAATTTAATCCTGCTGAAATAGGACTGACCTTCCTACCTTGATATTCTGAAGCAAAAAACAAAAACAAAAAACAAAAATATATATTATTTCGCACACGGCTGCAAGAAATTGGCACCTGGTGAGGATTGTACTCACCTCATAAAATCTACACGACCTGTTTACAAGTTTACACTTATAGCATTGTGTGCGTATGTGTGAATAATTGGATGTGTTTATAAGTGTATGCGTATGTCTTCATATATGCACGATAGATGTCTGTGTGTGAAGGTATGAGTATGTGTAGGTATGTGTAGATGTGTGTGCATATGTGCGCACATTCTTTATGGGTGAATCAGTAGGTGGGTACATGTGTAAGTCTGTAGGTGTATGTGTATATCCATGTGTGCGTGAATGTGTGCATGTGTGTGTGATAAGTGTATATGTGTAGGCGTATGTGTATGTGTACGTCTGTGCAGATGTGTGTGTGTGTGTATATGTGTGCATGCATATGTGTGTGCTTTCTTTACAGATACGTAGTTGTGTACGGGTATGTCTAGGTGAATATGTGTGCGCATGTAGATATTTACATGTGAATAGATGTGTCAAACCAGATTTGACATTTTGAAACATTTCTAATTGCAATTCACAATCCTCTAAATTAATAAAAACATTCGGCTGACAAATTGTTGGTTATAATTGAATCTGCAATCATTACATACAGTTTCTGATACTAACACCTTCAAGAATTATGGAAGCCTCTCATCGTAAAAACAGAACATTACTTTTTTTGCCAGCATTTCCAACTAATTATTTTGATGTTATATTGAAGCCAAGAAAAATCGAAAATAACATTTGAAATCATAATTGAGTTTTCAAATCAGGTTCAACGGTTTGCTTGGTTTTTTTTTTTTTCATTTTGTGCTTTTTTTCACTCAGTATTTTCAGCCTTGATTCGTCTAAAAAAATACGCCATACCCAGTTGAGAACAGTCGCCAAATTAGCTCGGGTTCTTTGGGTTTTTTTTCGTTTTGTTTTCGTTTCATTTCGAATTTTTGTAAACTTTTAAATTGGAAACACTGGACACTCAAATTGGATTAGGAAAAAAACACCGACTAAATTAAATGAAAAACAAAATCAGCTATAAAAAAAATATTTTTCAATCTGCAACATATCAGTGGAACAATAGGGGAGACCAAATTGGCAAGGTTCATTATAAACTTGAAAATTCTCCCTTAAATTCTAGGAAAGAAAATTTTCCTCTGTTCAATAAGCATGTAAAACCTTGAGAATAGCTAAACACAATGATTTCTATTCAATTGAAAGCCAGAAAAAATCTCTTCTTGACTTGGCCATTTTTCTGTTAAAAAAAAATATGGTAATATGGTCAATAGCCTTGTTGAGGGAAAATACTTTTTTACATATAAAAAGAATAGATTTTATCACTATCTCTTTCCTTTTCAGTACCGTTCATAAAGCATTCCTCTCTTAATAACGGGCATAGAAAGTTATCACAATACAAATAAGTGACGTGAACATTCAAAATTTCCGTGTTGATCGGATTAATATCCTGATTCTTTTTCTAAATCAATTTGTTGCAAATTATTCTCGAATGAAATATGGATGTTTTTCCCAGTCAATCAGCTCTGATCATTAAGTTATAAAATAACAATCAAATGCCTTTCCTTGCAAGCATAAGGCGATGAAAACAAAAATATCATAAGCTATTTAGTTTATCATTCAAAATGATTCAAAATTTGGCTTACTATAGCATAACAAAAAAATCCATAAAGTGAAAGGGAACTCTTCATATTTTGTTTGCTAGTTATTTCATGGTAGTTACTGTTAAAGAAATCGGTGATTTAAATATGATGATAGACCTCGAAATAACCTGTAGACTATATGACTAGCATAGTCAAGCACGGTGCTACAATATTGGGAAACCGGAGAGAATTGAACCCACGAATAATTTTCTGCGAAATTGGTATACCGTTCACATATATTCAGAATATTACTGAAAGATGAACTTGGGAGATAAATTTGTCTCTTTTTACATCTAAAATTTTATGTTAAATCTATCTACGTAGAAAAAAATATCGGTTGGACCCTCTGTTGCGATATGAGATCAGCAAATATCTCGGCTCTGCGATTCATTAATAACATTTTTTTGGAGACCAATTGCTTCATTATTTTGTGGTACTGCAGATCCTTGTATTTTCATTGGAAACATAATTCTGTATGTTATGATTTCAATTTGAAATGATAAAAGATGGGATGAAGAGAAGACAAGAAAAAATTGAGAGTTTCAATTCACAACACACTAGAGGTCGACGAAACTCAATGGCTAACAAAAGTGTCCAATATTTCGAATAATATTTCCATAAATTAAAGATTTCATTCAGTCATTTTTACTGACATCATTTGATATTTCATAGGAACTTATTTTGATTTTGGTTGTGATTTTTTGATGCATTCATACAGAGAGACGTTACTTTTATTTTGGTATTGTATATCTTCGATGCTTATGATATGTTTTACAATGGGATTTTAAATGAATGATCCCTACCAACCTATATCAAGTTCTGTGGGGAATTATTCGATACTTTTATTGAAGAGCTTCCCATTTTTTGAAGGTTGGATGCTAAATAAAACACTTTATATCGATAACGTTTGTTTCTATAAGAATCACAAAACATTTAGACATTAATTGTATTCAAAAAATTTTCTGATTTATTCATGCACACTAGTTTCCAATCCAACCGTACAAGATGCAGTACACATTCCTCTTTTTCTTCCTCCCTTCTGTCTGTCTGTCTGTCTGTCTGTCTGTCTGTCTGTCTCTCTCTCTCTCTCTCTCTCTCTCTCTCTCTCTCGCTTGAGTGTATTGAATGTACAAACTGGAAGTATGTAGGACTAAATTTTGTTATGGGTGATGGACATCTTCGAGTAGGTTCATGCACACACCTGGACAGACGTACAGAGGCCTGCATGAACCTGATGACAGTTCAAGTTAGTCTGCACAGCTTTTAATGGGACAATTATTGCTATATTACAAAGCAGAAGTTTGGGATTGAGATTCAGATAATATGAAATTTGTTTTGGTTTTGTTTTTTTGTTGTTTTTTTTTTTCTGATCGTCAATTTTAAACGATTTGTAAATCTTCGTTTTCTGAAGGCTGAAATTTGAACGGTCATTAAGATCGACTACGGATGCACGAAAGAGCAAAATAAATCGATTCAACTGAAATCTTTTAAAGTTAAAAACGGCAAACGACTGAAAGTATTACATAACATTTTTATTGCTTGGAATATTATCCAGTGTAAGTGGATATTTTGGACCTTTTTGTGCATCTGTAGTCGATATTTAGAGTGATTAAATATTTGCATCTTTATATTCAAACTTGAATGCAGGTATTTTATATGATATGAAAACTACTTGAAAACCAAAGCCTTTGCTTTAACTCAAAAAAATTTGTTTGTTTTATTTTCATGAAAAAATACTTCCTGAAAAAAAAAGGTTGGATAGAGTCAAAGCAGATTTGTCCATGTAATAAAACTACTATTGAGTCAAAGTCAGACACTTAATTTTGATAAATGTTCATAGAATCAATGTATTCATATTATATATTTACATCACATTTAGTCAACCGAAAGCAAAAAAATATTCAGAATAAATGATACTTTTAATATTGAATGCAGATAGAATGATTTGTCAGTAAAGTAGTAATTCTTTTGTAATATAGTCTGTAAAGACGGAACTTGGAATTTCTGCATTACTTGTGTTTGAGTTGTTATCGTGTAACAAGGTCTAGAAAACGCAAGACGTGAGCAATCAACTCGACGACTTCCCACAAGTAACCCCGTGGGAAGTGAAACAAGCTATTAAACAGACAAAGAAAGGAACTGCCCCTGCACCAGACGATATCACCATCGACCTACTCTGAAAAGCGGGTAAAATAAGCGGTAAACTGGCTGTCCTTCTCAACTTGTGTCTAAAACACAGTAAAGTCCCTGATGATTGGAATACAACAATCATAATGCTTTTATATGAAAAAAAAAGAAACCCAAAAGAACTCAACAACTACAGGCCTATAAGCCTATTCAACTGTGTATACAAACTTTTCACAAAAATCATCACCAACTGAATCACAAAAACACTTGATGAAAACCAACCATGAGAGCAAGCTGGCTTTAGAAAACAACTACTTGACCTTGGACCACCAGCACTCGATAAATCAACTGAAAGAAAAAGCAGCAGAATATAAACTACCACTCGCTGTAGCATTTATCGACTTCAAAAAGGTGTCCGACTCAGCAGAAATCCCGAAGATCATGGAGACCATTACCCAACAAGGTGTAAATCCAGTATATGTCGAAGTGCCGGTACATATATACAATCACAGCAGCTCCTCTGTCAGGCTACATAAAGACTCGGACCCCTTTCAGCTCTAAAATGGAGTAAGACAGGGTGATACCAGTTCACCCAGACTCTTCAGAGCTTACCTCGAGATGATCTTCAGAAGACTAGACTGAGAGAGTAAAAGGATTAGAATGGATAGCTTGTGTCTGAACAACTTCAGATTTGCCAACGACATTGCCCTTCTCGTAGAGAACATGCAGGACCTCCAACTAATGATAGATGAACTAAACGAAGAAAGCAAGAAAGTCGGCCTACATATGAACTACAGCAAGACAAATATTTTGTGCCACATCCACTTCGGAGATAAAAACACAGATCAGAATCGAAGATACAGAATTGCAGAAAATAGATCACTACATCTACCTAGGACAATGAATCCTCATGAGACCCTCAAAAGAAGAAGAAATCAAGCGAAAAATCACATTAAGATGGCAACCTTTGGCAGAGCAAGTTCAACCTTCAAAAATAAGAAGATCCCATTGATCCTAAATATAAGGGTGTGTAACCAATGCATCCTCTCAATAGTCATTTATGGAACCTAACCAAGAGACAAATCAGCAAATTGAGAACTATGCAACGTGCACATGAGAAAATTCTGATCCATGCAGAAACCACAAGACAGCACAGTACATCCGGGAAAAGAAAGGAGTCACGGACCCATTAGAAAATTCAAATGGTAGTGGGCTGGCCATGTTGCACGAATGGCAGACAACCGATGGACATTGCGACTCACGACATGGATCCCCTGAGATCACGAGTGCAGAACTGAGGCCGGCAGAATATTAGATGGAGAGACTAGGTAGACAAACCTAGAAAATACTGGCTCTGCGACGCCCATGATAGAGAAGTGCGGCGAATCTTTGGGAAGGTCTATGTCCAACAACGGATGTTGAAAGACAGATGATGATGATATGTTGACCGTTGAATAATGGCAAAGGATGGTATGCCTTCTTAGAATTTTTGTCTGCTCCTAGTTTTCCCCATTAGTTTGGAATTTCAAACTTACAGAATTATTATCTATGTATACACCAACCCCGAATCCTCGCCTTAGAATTTTGTCTTCAAAATACGAGGGATGGTATATACTGGAAGTTTATTAAGGGTGTTTTGTTGTAGTCAGTATAATGAGCAACTGGGCTAATATTTAGTTTGGCAGTATATTTAGGGAATCTTAATTGGAAAAGAAATATAAAAAATATTTATTCCATCAAAATGATTTTCCTCTCCGTATTTGTATATTTATTCAACTTCAGGAAGAAAATGTCTATTCCTTTCCTGGATGTATAAACCTTACGAAGAATCGATCAATTCATCAGATGCATTTTTAATATTGTCTTAATTCTTATGAAGTGTTTTATATGATTGAAAATTGAAGAATCACTCAAGGCTTAAGGTTGGGGTTAATGCATCACTCACCCTACACGAAATAGCAAAAAAACAATCAAAGAATACATATATATATATATATATATATATATATATATATATATATATATGAAACAATTGATTGTTTTTCCGATACAGATCGAGTGAATGAGAAGAGAATTACCATAAGAATTTCTTTTCGATTTTCTTCGTCAGTCCCACTGAAAAGAATCACGGATAATTGTCCAGCTTTCTCTAAAAGTAAAACAGATTCTTTTACTGGTGAATATTCCAGGATCTAAGAGTTTTGATTATATATCTATTCACTATGTTTTGAATATATACTTATCTGTTCCCTTTTGAAGATACAATTCTTTCATAGACTTCAGGATAATAAGTTGTAAGTTCCTTTTCCGACAGCTTGGCGTCATCGTCCCGATGGCAAAGAACGTATAGGCTTCAATTCAAAAGGTTACCACGATCACAATGTAATCCAAGATATTTTTACTCTGGACGGACCCTTCAGAGAAGTCAGTTGCCAGGCATCTGGGACAACTCCAACCCTTTTTCTCTCCATCGTGTTACTGTCATTTTTCTTTTTGTTTTCTGTTTTGTTTTGTTTTTTTGTTTTGTTTTGTTTTCTTTTTCCTAAAACTTCATTTAATGCTTCATCTAAAGATTTTTGCTACGAAGCTAATAATCACGTGAGATTCTGGAAAAAATGGGAACTTCGTGTCTGACACATAAGAATCGATTTCTTTAGGGAGCATATAAGGTTGTGTGAACATATGGATAAAAAAGATTTAAGAATTCTTTCATACAAAGAGGTTTCCATCGGTGGGATTGCACAGCGAATCAAAGAGATTCGCACAAAGGTATTTATTTTGCCCAGGATCAATTGAGTACAAATAGATAACATCCATGTCGAATATACATTAATCCTATAACACAGTCAAAGATTACGAATTGGTTGTCCTGTCTACAACATCTTAGCGTCACCGGTGTACGGTCAAAAAATACACTGGCCCCTTAAAGGTCAACATAACCATGATGTAAAGAAAGCTTTTGGGCAACGCTTGAGGGAAATTTTCCATGGAAAGCCAGGCATATTTTTGTACTATGATCCATAACTGCAACCACGATTTAAAAAAAAGAAAGAAATGACGTGTAGCCGGGTTACCTAAAAGTTTGGTCAACAAACAAAATGTTCTTGAGAATGATACCTAGAATATGAGTGAACAATAGGAGTAATGAAGGCATTTTTTTAAGGGATATAAGCAATTTTATTTGAGCATCAATTTTCTTTTTACTTGGCAGGGCTTCCATAAATAAAAACGTTTTCCTTACCTAGATTATTTTGTTTTATCTTTCCAGTCAAAAAAATGTGCCGCACCAATCCTCCACTCAAAAAGTTTCAGCTTACCTTAAAAATCACAATGTGAAATTAAATACTTCACTTGGGTGAGAAAATCTCTCATGATTCTTTTATGGAAAGACGTTATTATGCTTGTTTCATATTGGCCCGATTTTCGACTCGTTTATTTCGAAATAGCTAAACACTATCAACTGTCAGCAGTTCTATTTCAACCCTCTATTCCGTTCACTGGGGTTTTTTTTAAGACTTAATTGTATAAGTCATTAATTCTTTTTGCCCGGCTAGAAATATTTGAGACTAATTGTGTTAGCATTGAACTTGCATGGCGTGTAATGGGAAATAAAGGTTAAAAACTAAATGAGAATATCACCTCATTAAACGAGCTTCAAAGAAATACGTCATTGGTTATTTTGAAAAGCAATCATGAGGGCAATTATTCCATGGCAGGGCTCCTTAAAAAAAAAAGGAAACGAAGGGCTGATGCTTTTAACTGATCCCAGCCTAAGGCTATTACTTCTTCCGGGTGTATATTTATACGTGCGATCAAAAGCAAACGAAAATTTACGATGTAAGGAAATAATAATAAAAAATAATTATGGTTGACATTACTTCATTTCATGGATCGTTGGGTACTACTTTTTATCATCGCCCACAGTTCAGATTAAAAACGTTTTAATATAAATAGATATAAGTGTACATGCGCATATACCTTTGTGTATGTGTGATTTGCATGTACATTTAATGATACATACATACATACATGCATACATATATATATATATATATATATATATATATATATATATATATACATATATATTTATACATATATATATTTCTACATATATATATTTCTACATATATAAATACATACATATATATATATACATATATATATATACATATATATATACATATGTATATACATATACATGTATACATATACATATATATATGCATATATATATACATATATATATATACATATATACGTACATATATATATACACACATATATAAATATATATATATATATATATATATATATATATATATATATATATATATATATATATATATATATCAAAAACTCATTCATCTATCGTTATTGACCAGTCTAGAAAGTAGCCATAAAAGAAAGGAAATTAATAATATTCAAAATTGCAACACATACCAACTGTGCTAAGCCAGCTTCCCAACGTTTCCTCCACGGCATATTCTGCACATTGTCCTATCAATTTGAATGTATATCAGAATATAAGTTATTATGACTTATAACGAAAATTTGCCTCATGTCACTGATGGAAAGGGACATAACGACAGTGTGTGTCCAGCTATCCCCAAAAAAATGCACAAATGTGTGTGCTTTAGGATCATAAAATAACAAAATACACAATGGATGTTCTTTTTTTCAAATTACACCAACATACACACACACACACACACACATACACACACACACACACACTAACATATAGTTTAAAAGGCTTTACAGCTTTGATGAACACATTAGAAAATCTTCAAAACTTTTCTAATCATTTATTCCTCTATTCCAATTAATGTAATTCATGCAATTTTTTTTTGTATTTTTTATGTTCTGCATATACTTTCTCATTTTGGTGCTATTTGTAATTCTCTCTCGTTGTGATGAAGTGCTCACCACGTAACTGTTTTGTTTTGTTTGTTTTGTTTTTTTTTGTATACAAATATACAGAAGAAAATGACGATTTGAAGGTGAAGACAAAAACTCAAGATATTGGTGTTACATCTCCTTTTTCCATAATTCTGTGGGCATGGTAAAATATATTTTGACAGGGTCCAGAGAAAATTATTTCTCGCAGTTCACAGAAAAAAATATGCTGTTCACATTTTGATGCTGAACAGGAGAATGTGGATATTTTGATGTCTGGTCATTCAGTATGAGTGGGAAGGGGGGGTTATATCTGTGTACTGGAAGACAACATTTGGTTTTAGATGAGATTGGTCTGTGGGAGTTGGGGTCAGGGGTCTGGGACTGTATGTTTCCTGCCTCTACAGGTGTTTGGCTCGACGTAGTTAAAAAAAGGAAGTGATGGGTAAGAATGGTCATTTCTCTGGGGAGGATGGATTTTGTTGTTCCTGTTTGAAATGGAATGATGGTGTCTAGCAATTAATGGATAGGTTTTGGTATACGTGGGGTAGAGTGGGAGTAGGTGTCTCGTTTTTATTTAGTGTTCTTGGTTGATAGTAGGTGATGCCGACAACAGTGCTGCTACAATCAGCTGAAATATTGACTAAAGTATTGCAATATCCGAGCGACCTGTTTTCACGTGAATTCTAGTAAAAGCTATTAATGTTACGAAATGGATATAATTCTGTTTGTTGAGAACATTTGATATTCAACCCGAGGATTATCAGAGGTAAATCAAGTATAATTTGGTAAATCTGTGACTTAGTAATTTTGTTTTCCGCATTTTCTTTGGAATATATGCAAATGAGCACCCTAGAGAAGATGTCAATTGCTTGTATTTTGGTATATGAAGCCAATGACGTTGCATTTAGGACTTCACAGCCCTGGCCTATGTGGAATAGTTCTTTGTTCTTGACAGAGAAACAATCTGCAAAAATCCTATTGTTCATTTATAAACTGGCCCAACAGCCCGAACTGAGTAAATCACACACTAAATCATCCGATCACTGGCCGTCTGTCGGTCATTGGATGAGATCATAGAAAAGTTTCCAGCAAGTTAGTTTGAAAACTCTCCCGCTGAAAAGGTTAAAGCCCGTACTGTTTACTATGCAAATCAGTTCCAAGTTGGTGCACTACTTTATTATCCTAAAACACGGAATCTCTGTTATCCAGCCTATCAGTAATCACCAAAATTATGAACTGCATGATATATCCCTATGGAATTATCCGAGTGAACTGATTGAGACCCAGATCATTTTTTTAGAAATTTTGAAAATTCGAACATTGTTCAAGTTTATAATCGGGCTAAATTCCCGATGAGTGTTGTAAATCCTACCCTGATTTTGTGTCTAGTTTTGCAACTATTATTTTTATTAAACAAACATATGTCCATTTGTTTATATTAGCAGAATTCGAATATGGCAACAGTTTTTGCCAAGTACTATTTTGTGGTTTGTAATTCATCCCAAGATCATGTTTTTCTATTATTATTTTTATTATTATTATTATTTGAAAATACAAAAGGAAATAATGATGTGAGGCCTGTTCCTGTGTTCTTCCCGACGACAATGATGTGATTTCCATGTATCTCTATACATGCCAGCAAGTTCTGATTTTGTTTATCTCTATGTGACCTTTGAACTCAGAACCAGGCAATGTTAACAGGAGACAATCATTATCAGTAGCCCGAGGAGAGACAAAAAAAAAACCACGGTCTCATAGAGTAAAAACAAGAGTCAGATATTCAATAGATCCACTAGAAAAATTCAAATGAAAATTGGCGGTTCATAAAGCAAAAATGTCAAACAAACATTTGACAACATGGATCCTATGAGATTGTAAGCGAAACTGTGACAGACGGAAAATGTGATGATGTGACTAACTAAACGAGTTCAGGAAGTACTGATTCTATGACTCTCACAATAGAGAGGTCTGTTGAATCGTTTGAAGTTATATGTCCAACGAATACGTTAAAAGACTGCTGTTGCTGGTGATGATAATGTTGATGATGATGAGGATGGATAAGATAGTGCATCATAGCTTGAGGTAGAGTATTAAACTATCTCAGGAAAGTTTTCAGCTAGTAATAATAAAACTACGTCAACATTTTTGCTCGAATAGTTAGTTCCATGATTTCATATTATTTTCAAAGAAAAAAAATAACCGTCATGGTTCCATGAAAGAGACACTTTATCTATAATTCCCAAAGACTGATATCAATAAAAAGGTCACAGAAAGTAATTCATTCACGGCCGAAAAATAACAGATCGATTCCATATATGAACAAAAATGTAATATGAATGAAATTTTTGTTTAGAGTGTTATGCAGACCTGAAAGACGTTTACGGTTACAGATATCAGAAAAATGACATTATTGTTATTGACGTGATTTGTATTCTAGATCTATGATTTTTATGATAATCGTCGCATGTGCACAGCGGGGATGCTGGAGGTGAGACATGGATCCATCCAGCGGAGCATGAAGTGACAAATCGATCAGAAAATGAAATTAGGAAATATCTCTGGGGCGTGAGAAAAATGAATGAATGGCTGTTATTTTTTTCCCGATGACACTTTCGACTTGTTCATATCCCGGTTGACCTGAGAAGGAATAGATTAATAAAAAAGTTGTTTTTTTTATGCTCTTGAGAGGGTTGTATCAATTGAAATGAAAGGGAGTCTATTTCAGAGTATTTTCTCAGGAGGAGAAAAATGGCAGAGCATCAACTTTGTGATGCCAGTGAAAAATTTTATATTTGGAGGACAAGAATTTGAGGTAAAAGAGATTAGATGTTTCTCACGTGTGAACTGTGGGAAAACAAGACATTTCTGAGGAAGGCAGCATCTTTTTCTTGCAGCACTTTTGAAAAAATATAGTAATAGGCATATTATGATGGTCAACAGAGGAGAGAGTGAATGATCAAACACATAGATAAACCACTCTCATACATTTACCGTCGGCAACAGACTTCACCCTTAGGAAACTTAATATTGGTTCTCACTTAAATTAGTAATGTTTGAGTTTCATCAGTATGGAACTGTCATAGTTTGGTGAAAGGAAAGTTCGATTGATTGATGGGGTTGCGGAACGTGGATCAAGAAAAAGAATTGAGTCGGTCAATGAGAAACTAAAGCAAAGTATATGCTTATCTCAACAGGTGTTAGGTAAAAAGTACGAAGGAGAAAAAACGGGGTAATTAAGGCAATTAATATTATACAGACGAATCACGTTTTTTTCTGACTATGTTCGACTGAATCTAGAACTATTGTTACCTACAAGCTAAAAGTATGTGTCTAAGGGTGGCAAGAGCTCAGGACGAACATAGTATAAGTTCTGATGATCTCTGTTGACCGCTAAAGGTCAATTAGAGGTCAGATCATTTTTTGCATTTCAAAACACTGACGGCTGCAAATTTTAGTAAATGGATAATTTGAGCCGAAGGTTTTATGGTCTTGATTACGTTTTCAAACTACCCCAACCAGTATATATATACATATATATATATATATATATATATATATATATATATATATATATATATATATATATATATATATGGGTATGTATATTTGTATATGGGAATTTGTGAGTGACAAACGTTTGTCTGTCTCCGAGGATTTACAACTATATTTAAAAACAGTGGAAAGACGAAAGTATAAAAATAAATATAAACAATACATTTAGTCTAAATTTTTCTGGAGAAGCTTATTATGGTGAGCCTCGTCATTATGCTGTGCATGAACGAGAGATAATCGTGGTTACTTAGTCAAAGATACGGCAGATTTCTTCATCCTGCTCACATCATTGTCCAACCGAAAGATCGTCTTCTTAATCCCAGGTGAGATGAATTTTCATCAAGGAAAAAGTTTTTCAATCATTGTTTGATTCGCTGTCACCTTCATCATGCGTATCCGGCCATTGTATTCTATTTTGATAGACATGTCTGATTAAGGTTAAAGCATGATCTACAAATGTTACAGTCAGTATTGATAGAGAGATTAAAGAGGAAGTAATGACCGTGATCAGTGTAATAACTAAACCCTTTGACTTCAAAGGATGACAAATATAATAGTTATTCATTGCGAATCCTCTGTCCATTGTAACTAATCAATTGAAATATAAAATCCCTGACTCACAGAGGCAAGTGAGAAGCCCTGTATCAAAACGGGAAAGATTTCGATCAAGATAGAACCACAATGACGTAGATTTCTGTCCTTTATACTTTTGATACGGGTAAATAAAAAAAAATATTCAAATTTGTGTAAAATTGTATTCATCTTAAAGAGCTAAAACATAGCATGTATGAATGCTTCATAGGATACTAGAAAAGAAATTCATTGCTTGATGAGATCATTATGATGCTTTGCAGTCAGAGTTTGACATCCATATCATTAATAGCTTTACAGTGATCCTTTTTGAAGTGACCATCTCACATGACACTGTTATAACATAGCAAGGTATCCCATTATCTTGAGGATAATTTGGATGAGACAGCCACCACTTGGTTAAGTGATACAAGTTTTTATACAGTTTTTCCTATGATATTGGAGATAGCCAGGGTGCTATGCTGGTACTTAGTGTGTATATCTAGGACGTAGATGTTATTGAACTTTACCGATCTTTCTTAACAGTTTTTCTGGACTATCAAACGGTTAGTGAATGGTTAAATTTCGCGTATAAGAGAAAAAATCCCTAATGTGCTGAAAGACCATGCCCTAAAGTCATAAATATAGAAGTCTTTCTCTCTCTCTCTCTATATATATATATATATCTATATATCTATATATATATATATGTATATATATATATATATATATATATATATATATATATATATATATATATATATGTGTGTGTGTGTGTGTGTGTGTGTGTGTGTGTGTGTGTGTGTGTGTATTAGCTGATGCTCCCAGCGTTATTTGGGAAAACAAATAAGGAAAAACCAGGATATGTACGGTATTTAATTCAAAGCAAGTATGTATACCCCTTCCTAAATTTTAAGAAATTTTTTTCTGAAAAATGAATTTATTTGATTACATTAGGTGTTAGTAATTCGAGTGTCAAAGCTGTGTCCACATTGAATTGTTTCATTCAAGTTTGGATGAGGATTATATGTGTTGCTAGTGTTCTTGCTAAAAAGCGTTTTATTATCATTTCAAGGTTAGATTCTTTGAAAGAAAACCTGTTAAACTGGCTGAAGTAATATGGGAAAGATGAATCGACATCTATGCACTCTACGAGGGATGGAAGATAAGGGTTCTGTTTAGCATTGTACGTACATCTTAAATTGAAAGTCTTTGAAATATTTTTCATTCCAAACTGACGACTGTATAAAGATCTGACAGTCTAATGAATTGAAAGCGCCAGAAATTAAAAAGAAAAGGCACAACTTTCTCCATCAGGTATTGAGCTTTATACGTCGATTGTATTTACTACGTGTCTGAATATTGATGAATTGTTGCTTTCACTGCTTCTTTCATTATGTGAGCATGAAAGCAGACTCAATAGATATCGACAGTTTTTTGTTCTACCTCAAGATTTGTTGCTAATTTTGTCCTGCTTATTTCAGGGAATGCTCTTTTTTATTTTCTAAGTGATCTTTCACCGTTTATACCCGCCAACTTTCAATTGCAGATCTGCACAAGTCAGCGTGCAACCCCAGGCAAACCAGCATGAGCAGTGAGAGAAATAGAAATATACATCCTTGGTCAGTTATGACGAATGAAAATAAAGGCTGCCGTTGCAGACGGATCAACTCCTAATAACAATGTTGAATATTTGTTTCCCCGAACTTGACAAAATTCAAGAAGGTTGAAGGTCTGATAACAGAGAGCGCATGAAATCGGAAAGAAAATGATATAATTCCGAATATAAACACGGCAATAATTGGATCAGCACCAAGAGAAACAGAAGTCACGTTCGCAGTCTTTCAACGACATGTGGGAAGTAAGGTTCCAGTTTAAAATCATAAGTATATTGTTAAAAGGATGCCCTCTGAAACCTGGAAAGTTATTCAATCAAAACTGACAAATTTCCTTGAAGCTTTGAAGGTCAAATAGTTTGAAAGCATATGAAATTGGTTGGTAAAACGATTTGAACTCTAACCACGTGGTTATTGAATAGTCATTACTCCAACATTACAGAATACGGCTCAGGAAGAACATTTTGAAAAGCACTGATCCTATCACATGTGAGTGGTCAAGATGAACGATGAAAAACCCTTCCTCATATTATTCTGATTAAAAATATTCATATATTTAGAATGATGGAATCAAACTATAATAGTTTTTCTTGAGAAAATCCTAAATGAAAAACGGGGAGAATTTTTTTTATTTCACGATAAACTTATTTTCTGATAGCGCAAACAATGCGAGCATACAAATCAACGAAGTTATTTTCTGTAAAATTCAACTTTGAAATGAGTGTTGTAAGCTAATCGTGACTGGCTGAATTCGGATACGCCTAACGTTGGGGCCAAGTTTCGAATTATAACTACATCCCGATTAGAACCTTGGAAAAGTATTTTTTCTTTAAGGAAAAAAGTTCCGTTGGTGTTTGGGCAATCTGTTTTTCAAGGACCTGCAGCTATCAACCACCATAACTTCAGAAAATTCAAGCACAGAAAGGAATGATTAAAAGAAGATTGAAACACTAACACATCATGATTGGATAGGTTAGAATATATGATGGAAAACCTTTGTAGATGATGCTGATTCAAAATATATGTATACATATTTTATTGCTAAATTCGACCTTGCAATGAGTGCTGCAGGTAATTTGAGACCTGCTGATCAAATGCAATATCATTAGATTGAACTGCTGACCACGTAAGTGGCTGAAGAGAATGAGCGTCATGCTGTACTTGGCATAAACTATCCAACCGAATACTATACATACTGCCGACAAAATGGGAACACACATTCATGTACACATATATATATATATATATATTTATGTGTGTGTGTGTGTGTGTGTGTGTGTGTGTGTGTGTCTGTGTGCATGCATGCGTGTGTGAATATGTTTACCTATGGTGATGAAGAGCTAGGTCCTGCACAACACTCTTTCTGATCATTCACTCATGTGTCTGGCTGTTCTATTTGCTAATCGGTTAGTTCCGGTGCTGAACGAAATATGGTTCCAAGTAAATTGTCTCTACAATTATTACATTTTGTCAAATCAAATGAGATATACATACTTTCGGGGAAAGTGGAGAAATAAATACAATTTTTTGCTTATCCATTTATTCATATATATATATATGTGTGTGTGTGTGTGTGTGTGTGTGTGTATTCGTGCGTGCGTGCGTGTATGCGTAAATATGACTGCTGAGTAAAGGTATAGGTGTTGTAAGTGTGGTATTCGGAATCAGTGGAGCAGACTCGCGTTAATCGCTTTTTGGTGGACGTGGGTTTGAGTCCTGCATGGAGTTCATTCTCTTTTGTACATCTTGAAATAGATATCAACATTCTGAAAGTAAAACAAACCGGCGGTTTTCGATCATTGATTTGATGCGCGAACCCGACTGTGGATTAATAACGGAACAAAATGAAAAGCAATTTTTTTTACGATACCCGCTTCCAAAAGTTGGTTTCACGCTGCACTCTTTTTGTTTTTACGAGAAGAGATGAAAATCGATGATAATATTCAGCGCTTGTTTTATTGTGAGCCATTATCAAAGCTGTTTACACCCTGTTACTCTCTCAATGACCTCCAAGTCAGTTGCACCCTACACCATCCAGAACCCTGACAATTCTTCTCAAGCCTAATGTATCATCATCATCATCATCATCATCGTCGTCATTATCAACTATAGCTCTATCATATCGTTGCTGTTGCCCGTAAATGAATTTCTTTTATTCTAAAGTTTTTTTCCCTTGAAGTAAAGATATTAAGATCAGCTGATATCGGGATATGGAGCTAATAGAGTGATCTTTCTGACTTTAGCTGCATATATATATATATATATATATATATATATATATATATATATATATATATATATATATATATATATTTAGAGAGAGAGAGAGAGTGGGGGGGATGCATGTATATGCGTTAGTGTATGGGTTCGCCCTGGAAGGATATTCTGTTGTCGATGTGAATTCCTCTTTTCTGTTTTATTTGTAAGAAATAGAATCCTTATCTGACTGGTTTTTTGTGGAAGGTTTTCACTTTTACTTCACGATAACGTTTCTTCCTTTTTAGTTTGAAGACTGAAAATACTTTGCAACTTGAGAATTCAGTTCTTTACAGATAATTAAAGTGAGAGAAAACAGAAACATACAATCGATAAAACCACGAACTATATTTCTATTGTTTCTTCCAGGAAAGTTTATGCGACATTTTACTTCCTATATAAAGGAAAATGTAATTTACAAACTTGATATCTTCAAAGGTTTTATTCTGTGTCCAGTGCTCCACTCAGACTTGAATGCATATTTGTCACTCTGTCTACTCAGCCCTGCATATTTTATATTTCTTTTTTGAACGAGCTTGATGCTTTCACTTATGGTGTGATCTAGAGTCTCATCTTACTTCATTATTACTATTCGTGATTATTATAGCTCGGAGCCAAACAGTCGAGTCTTGCGCATATATTATAACAACCTTGAGAGTTATCAGCTAATGATAATAACATTGGATTAGAAGGTATCCAGTAGATTTCTGTGTTATGCTCCCTGAACAACTTGAATGTTGGCACAGAGAATTATCGGCCAATTAGAAACAAGATTGGAGAATCGATAGAATGTTTGAAACAATACAGGCAACTTCATCTTTGAGGTTATTTGAACTACAATAGAGATACACACATGTGCATGCATGCACATGCATGCACAAGAACACACGCTCGCACACATATATACATGGATGTGTTTATATATTGAATTTTTATTAAACATTTATTGATTGTCTCGTCTCAAACTACTACAACACGAATAAACAATTTAGGAAGATTTTTCTTTTTTTTCCGCACAATTGCATCCCTTATTACAACAACATAAACTCTCATATTTATGCTTGTTCCTATGTTGTTGATTTTCCTCTGTATACATTAATGAATTCACGTTCCTCGCAGATTTGCATGATTTACACATCAGTCCAAAAGATTTGCATCACTATCTGCGACTTCAAAGGAGATTTTATTTTATTTTCTCAACATTAGAATAATTAATGTTCAAAAGGGGAGTAATGAACCGACGCCACCCATGTATGCTGAATTTAAACCATCAATCTGATTCATTAAAAACCGTCAAGTGACCAATGCTGTATTTGGGGCAATCAATTATAAAACAGAAAAAAGGGTGAGCAACGAATAAGTTATATCTATTGCCTTTAGGATTGGGCTGTGATCACTTGAATTCCAGATTTGAAGAAAAAAAAAACAAGCATAAATTCTGCTTGACGATAACTGTGTAATTTTTTGGTATAAAGCCACATTGTAAACTCAAGCCTGCAGGAAACTCTTCTTTTCTAGGGCGTGGCGGGGTCCGGATTCATAGATGCGTAGACGCATAGATACATAGATAAAGCATAAATATCAGAACAAATACATTACAGAAAATCAACAACAACATTGAAACATGTCCGTTGTGGGTAGCATTCTTCTCATTCCTAATGGGCATCCTCAAATCTGCTTCAACCCTGCCAATTGCTAAATCTGATCGCATTTCATAAAAAAACAACTTGAAATATTTTCTTCACAGAATGAAAAGGAAAAGAAAAAGAAAACCAGTTTTCCCAATGAAGACTGATAGCAACCCTAATTTTCAATAACGAGTAACAATGTTTTAGAAAGTGAGACAGAAGGCCAGTTGTTTTAGAGTATTGCAGGGTTTTTGTATCCTTAAAGTGTCAAGTATCAGCTCAATTGATCCAGTAGTTTTGCTGTCGCTGATGAGTTTTGAAAATGTGATATTTGGGTTAAACATATCCCATCTGCATGGAAAATTTTGCTATATATATATATATATATATATATATATATATATATATATATACATATATATATATATATATATATATATATATATATATATATATATATATACCTATGCTGGCGTTCATACAGAACTATGCATCGTGTTTTTTCTTTGTAGTGGCATAGATATTTACTATGCTAACTTTCAGTGCAAATTGATGGATGTGAGAACCCTGGCGAGGATTAATCTTGCAACTTGGTACTAATTCTATGATAGACCCCCCCCCATAATGATCATCCCTCTACACATGCATACATAAAAATGTTTGTGTGAATTTATATATGCTTGTATATGTGTGTTTGCGTTTCGATGTGTAAAGCAATAATCCAAACTTTTGTATCCTGATGAAAAATCTGTACGGTTTTAAATTCATTATTTCTTTAAATCAAATCATTTATGTCCTTTTTTCTCATATAGGCTACGTTTCCTTGGATTAGAACCTACCATCTAGGTTCTTTCATTTTCGTGTATTTTGTGTGTTAGTAAAACGTTATGTTGCAGAGATGTGAACTAAAATGAAACAGTTCATATTGCCATTTCCATCAACATCGAATCAGCCATTTTTTTGTTTTGCATTTCTTTGAAGTAGAATCAACCAAAAGATCCTGTGTTCAATCCTGTCACCTGATTTATTCTGTGGGTCCTCCTGCATACCCCATATGCGAATGCTCACTAAGAAAAGGAGTGCAATGAACGGGTCTAAAAAGGGTACGATGTAGGGAAAAGCTTAAGCTTCCTTAGATCGGTCCAGGGTCTAATTTTCTGTCCCTTTTTGACAGCTTTGGCCCCTTTCTCATCGTATACAAGGAATCATTCCTCTGCCGGAATCATAATCCGTCTCTCATGAGATTCTCCTTTGCCTATTGTTGTCCTGGAGCCTTCTGTCCAATGAAAGGCATCCGATTGATGACTCTTACTCCAAGGGAGAATGGAGTGAAAAACTAATACAAAGAAAGACATTGATGAGAAATTGAAAGAAAAAAATGAAAAGGAGCGTAAAAAATCCTTCTTTTTTTTTTTGGAAACACATAAAGTGATTTTGAAGGAGTTGAAAGAAAGAAAAAAAGAAAAAATGAAGAAAGGAAAAAGAAAGAAAGAAAGGGACGGAAGAAGAGAGGGAAAAAAGAGAAGATTGAAATGGGAGAAAAGAGAGAAAGGAATGAACAAAGAAAAAAATTTGGAAAAAAAGAAACAAAAAAAAGAGGAGACAGAAAGGCTGAGATGAAAGAAATTATTTTAAAGAAAGCAAGAAGAGAGCGTTCGAGAGGAAAGACAGAATCAAGAAACGAAAGCAGAAAAGCAAATACAAAATGAAAGAGCAAGTGAAATGAAAAAAGAGGATGAATGAGTCGAGTGCAAGAATTAAAAAATGTTTATCGAGTACATTTCTTCGTCTCCTACTTATATCTAATCACAATAGGTCCTTGCCTCAGGCAATTAGAAACTGATATCTTTCGGCCTTTTGTTCATCTGAGTATTACTATACTGCCTATCTAGAATTCTGGCAAGTCCATATCCATCGACACTCCTGCGAAGGCTGCTGATGATGATGATGATGATGATGATGATAATATCAATTTTTTTGCATCTGCTGGGAATCTATGTGTCAGAGGAAAAAGAGTTCAACTTAGATTTACTTGAAGTAGTTATGCACTTTATTCAATCAGACAGAAACATAAACTTATTGTCTCAGCAAAAAGCCTCGTTGTATTCTTCGGTCATATTTTAGCCTTTTTGGTCATTTCTATAGAATTAACGGTTTTGTATCAGTTTCACAAACCATGGAAATTTCATTTCATAAACTGACTGTTCAATTTTTGGTCGTTTTGCTTAGAGTGGCGTAACGCTCATCGGAAGGGGAGATGGAATCAGCAGGGTAGATTACTTTCTGACTGAAGTGTTTGCGTTTATTCAGCGCTACTGCCCTTGTGAAAGACATGAGTCCAGCAGCTATGGGAAAAAGCAGGGTATTTGCTGTACACTCCTAAAACTGAACTTCATTCAGATATACGCTCCAATTTCGGAGACAAGAAGTCAAGTCAGAAAAGAGTGACAACTTCTACGACGACTTGAACTCCATACTCCAGGACACCAAAAAATGCTTCGACACTTCATAGGTTCTATAAAATTGTTTGAACATAAAATATGAAATGAAAGAGGTGAAGATCTTGGTAATTTTGCAGTGTCGACAGGGTTAAAATTCGTGAACTTCTATGAAAAGGTTCCAGTACCAAATGGACTGGGAGGCGCCCAAAACACGAGACCAAAGAACAAAAATGACTACATCTTAGCTGACAAGACCGACACAGTCAAATATATATAGTTTTTTCAAGTCAACGTTGGAGGCAACCACCGAATGATACATGGTAAAATCCAAAATAACACCAAGAAAGAGTGCAGCAAAATGTTCTGCACTGAAATTCAACTAATAATCATAAAAAAAGACTCCTTTAACCGATCCATAAGAAAACATGAACGAGCTCAACAGCAAAGTAATTTCTCTGGTAGAAAATGCAAATATGTCCAAGCCAACGAGCAAACAAACTATCGGGGTGTATGTGTCAAAGCAGGAAGAGTTAAACTCTCAGAAGTTTAGCAATCAATTTTGCCAGTCTGTCATATACATCTAGAATCTTTGTGGAACTTTCTATTTTCAGTCCATAATTAAGTCTTTGCATCATTAATATCAGGTTGTTTCAATCCCTTTAACTGTTTTGTGAAGATTTTATAATGAAGTAATCTTTATTTCAAAACTGATTCTTGATATTAGATTTGTAACCGAAAAACTGGCCCTCAAACTGAGAACCATACAACGTGCACAAGAAAGAATCATGCTCAACATCATATGGAGGGATCAAAAGTAACGGGGAGGAAAAAATAGTTCGAGATAGCATGGAAACCATTCGAAATTCAAATCGCAATGGGATGGATATATTGCAAGAATGGCATACATCTGCCGAATATCAAGATCTACAACATACATTCCAAGAGATCATATGTTTATATTAAGTCGACAGAAAGTAAGATGGTGTGACGTGGTACACCAATTCAGAAACTAATGGTTTCATGACGCCCCTTATAGATTGGTCCGGCAAATCTTGGGTAAGGTCCATATCCAACGATAGATGCTACAAGTCTGATGATGACAATGATGATGAATGTCATATATCCAAGTGAAAACGGATAAAATGTGATTAAATCAAATCGTGACTCAGTTACAAAATCAATGTTTAACATGATTACAAGAGATCACCCTCTTATTCAATTCTCCGGGGATAAAATTCTGTTGTTTTCTTTTAATCTTTATAAAACTTATTCCCGAGTATCCCAACCTAACAAAATGTTTTCGTGTATGAAAACAAAGGAGAGTCCGAAGTTGCTGGATAGATGCAACCATAGTAAGATATGAATAGAGAGAGACAGGATGGAAAAAGAACAACATGGAGAATGTTGGCTTGACCATTGAGAAACTTAATTCCAACATTTCCCAAACTTTAAAGAAAAGACCATAACGAGGAACTCAGGTTAGCATTCATTGTTTTCCAACAGTGTTCCATATTCTTTGTCAAATAATCCACCAGAAAAATGTGCACAGAGAAAATCAACGGATACATATTTGAATAAGCAAATGTTTTATAATATGGCACACGATGGCCTGAACTCGTCTCCTCTCAAATCAAATTTTCCCTCTTGGCACAAACCACACGCGTCATCTGATGGATATATATATATATATTTATATATATATATATATATATATATATATATATATATATATATATATATATATATATATATATATATATGTCTGTGTCTGTGTCTGTGTTTGTGCGTGTGAGTGTTTGTGTGTGTTTGTATGCGTGTGTGTGTGTATGTGTGAGCATATACAATGACCTACAAATAGTGAGTTGCTCTATGAGAAACATTTTCGATAAAAATATTCTTAAAAAAGAAAGACAGGTAATCAAATTAAATTTTGAATATCAATTGCTTAACCTCAGTCATTTGCAATATGATTCTACGAACGAAATAATTCTCAACTAGTTGAAAGATTTTGCAGTATCAATAAAAACTCCTTAGCTTGTGTATAGCAAATTGGTGGTGTGAAGCCTCTCAGAAGAGTCAAGTCAAAAAGAGCCTGTTCCTACAATTTGTCATGCCATTTTTTTTTAGATTTTGGTTTGTCAAACGATTCACAAGCTCTGAATGAGTCAGTTAAGTTATGAGGATTACCTCAAATTTGCAAAAGCGCAACAATAATGGGACATCCAGTGATGATGAAACTCACATGAAACAAAATGAGCTTGGTAACCATTGCGGAACGATATTGGAATCAATGTGAAAACGAGATTAAAATGGGTCAGATTTTATACATAAAGACATGTTGGTGGGGAAAATTGTGATGAGTCAATCAGGGAAATAGGGAGAGACTGACTGCATTGACCAACAGAATTTAAAATATTTATTGATGGTAATCTGGGCTCGAACACATGCTCCTGTCACTTAGAAGAATTAGCTACTACTCTGAATACAAAACAGGTTTGTGTGTGCATGTGTGTGCGTGTGTATGTGTGTGTGCGTGCGTGTGTATGTGTGTGTGCATGCAATTCAAAAATAAATTACCGTCTAGGTATCTTGATCTAATTGCAAGAGTCGAGGCGCTGAGATATACCATGACTCGCTATGTCAATGTTTCTCTATTTCATGCCTGACACAACTCAAAGTTAAATGGACGCCCATTGCCGTTTTGTACATCATTCATCTTTGTAATTATAGGCTTGGGTGGCAGACACAAACTATGGGCGAGGTTCAGGCGGCCATTACAGGATGGGACAGGGGCGGGTACGGGCCAAAATGCCACATGCAAAGTTTGTAGCTGATGACTGGCCATTAATCAACCTTTTCATTACTTATATATCTCTCTTACTCACCCACGTGATCTGTGGGCTAGAGTTAGGTTACGAACTTCACCTTTTGAACAATGTTCAAGTTAGTCAGATTCGATAACGTACAAATGTTTTGTTTTTTTTTAAATGAAAAGACGTTTTCTATTTTTGAGACTAACTTTATAGAAAGATAATCTCTCCATTTTTTCTACTGCGTCATGAAATTTTTAAGCCAAGAATTTCAAGTCCATCTTATTCTCAATAACATTACTCTGAAATATTGAATGCCTATTTAAAGTAACTCGATAAAAGAATATGCGTTAATATTATATCTTAAATTTATACTACGAGTATTTTTTATATGTACATTATGTTAGGATATGCAATATGTATATATATATATATATATATATATATACATATATATATATACACACACACACACACACATATATATATATATATATATATATATATATATATATATATTTATATATATATATATATATATTGAACAATATATCATATGAATTACAAATATACTATGGATTGGCCAATCACATGTCACACACACTCAATATCAATACAATATATCACCTAAATACATGTATATATATTTGAAGTTCATATCTATCCAAGTATCCGTATAGTTCTTGATGCTAAAACTGACACACAATCAAATATCACGTAGTGCACTTAAATATCTGTCATTGGATATATTTGTATTTAATATTTAACACACACTCTCTCACTGACACACACGAACACTCACTGACACACACACACATATATATATGTGTATATATATATATATATATATATATATATATATATATATATATATATATATATATATATATATATATATATATATGTATAAACTAAAATATAAATCATTAATTCAATATATGATGTGTGATTAGTTAAAAGTGCAGGCTAATACTATTTTTTTGATGAAAAAATATTTAACAGTGTTAGCAACAGATAGAGGGAAGCCCCAAATGGCAGCAGATTTCCTGGGATTAGTTTTAAATATGATGATGAAGTGAAAACCAATTAAGTAGAAGACAAAGAGTGTAGAAATATAATGATTATCTGGTACACGCCACCATTTGATTTACAAGTCAAAACAAATATAGGGAAGATCTTTTTTCTAATTGATAGAAAAAAGCATTCCCAATAAGTAACCCCTTGTGTATAAAAGACTAACTGGAATCAATCTATGGCTACATGGACAGTAAAAAAAGAGTAACACTAGTAAAGAAAATATAAACAAACCAGGCTGTACTAGCAAAATAGCAATAGGTACTTATTACAAAACAAAATATCGATTTTTATATCAAGCTGGAATACCAACCTTAGAGTAACCTTGAGAGACATAATTTTACAAAGGGATATCAAAAGCCTCCTTTTAATTATGATTAGCCCAGTGTACATCATCATTTTCAAATGAAAAATACGAACAAAATACATTACTACTGACACATTACTGGGAGCTCAAAGATAACAATCTCACACTAACAGTATAATGAAAAGTATCCGATCAAACACACACACATTCCTGACTATTGCATAATGAAAATTATCCAATCAAACACACATTTCTGAATATTGAAATTCTATGCTATCTACGTCAAAATGCGGAATTTGAAATTCGAAAAAAACAGTCTTACTTAATAGAAATGAAACTGAAGTAGCTGTGAAGCAACGGCACTCCTCAACAATTCTATTAAAACTTAATTCAGCATTACTCATACAGGTATGCCAAAATTAATCATCATAATTACCTTATTATTATTCCCCAGTCGCTATAAGCACAATTTATTCCTCAAAGACGAATCAAAATATCTTTCATTATCATCTTGGATATGTAGAAGCAAAGCTATAAGGAATTTTAAGAGAAGTGAGCATAAACAACAAAGGCAACATAAAATTGAACCCCAAAACTATCTGACAGACAAAATTATATGATACATCTTATGATGTAACTGAACCCATCCCTCTCAAATGATGAATCACCAACATGACTGGTAAATAGTGTGGGGAACATTCCAAATACAACAAACATAATTCCTAATAACCAGCCAAAAACATAGAAATTAAAAGGTCACCCCCGCCCCAACAGGAATAAAATAAACAAACAAATATGAACAAGAATTACCTGCAAAAATTACAACGGATTGATTAACATGTGTGATATCTGAAACAATCTTGAAACCCACATACCAGTAATATAACATTCAGAATATTGCAGAAAAAAATAAATTTGAATAACGATTTTAATGAAATTTAATGAAACAAACAAAACCAAAAACCAAAGATACTATGGATTAAAAAACCTTAAGATGGTACGAATCAAACAAGAAAAGTGGAATAGAGAGACATAAATATATAAAGATGTAGTTTTCCGTCTAGAGACACATCATCCAATGACATTCTAAATACGGATCCGAACAAATCAAATCATCCATGTAAACAAGCCTGACAGGGCAGAAATATATTTCTGTAGCAAATTGAACATTCCACCATATACATAGATATAGATATATGTGTGTGTGTTTGTATATATGTATGTGTGTGCACATTTGTGTTTGCGTGTGTGTACATGTATACGTAATTGTGAGCATCAAGTAGGCATATGTACTTGGAATGGTTTCAGTGTGTATCTTCTGCTTCTGACAAGGTGACTGCAGCGTTTCACGATGATATCAGGAAGATAATAGTGGTTTTGGGAAACCAAAAATATTACTTGATGGGCGAACTTGAATGCTTAGGTAGAATTAGAGAAGGTTAGGATATGTAGAGTAGTAAAATTTAGAATAAGCAATAGAAAGAAGATGCTAGTCAATTTTCCAGCGAGATACAGATTGAATATTAGTGAGAAATTCTCCCAGAAGCGGGAGAGCCGTAAATGGACTCCGAGAAGCCAGGATGACACAATACAGAACCGTAGGGAGGTAACAAAATCAATATTAGGAAGGAAACTTTCCTCAACCAGATGGAGGTAGATAACATTACAAATTTGGGGTAAAGATAGAAAACAGATCCCGTACATTATTGGATATTGAAAATACGATGGGAGAAAAGAATTGAAGTCTCACACATATAATTAAGGAAGTGGCAGATATTGTAAGCAATACGAAGAACTACAATAATAAGGGGAAAACACAAAAGTAACATTAACTAATCAAAAATTAAAAAAGATATGGAGTTTGAATTTGACAAGGGGGGGGGGAGCTAAAGACTAAAACCAAACAAACTGATGAATAAACAAGCGAGACAAAAAAAAAGAAGAAAAAATATGAGTATGATAGAGTTGACCCTCAAAAAAAGAAGAGATAAAACCATGCTAAATAATCAGATCACACTTGCAAACAAGGAATGCTTTCACGAAAGAACAGAAGTGGGATATTATCAGAGCTAAAATCACCAAATTAGTATGCGTAAAAAACGAGTACTACAAAGCTGCAACTTAATTTATACTTGTGATATCCTACACATGAAAGAGGATGAAGTCATCTTTACAATATTATACACTATATTTTGATTGATCCTTCATTTTGTGATGAAAGCATAACATTTGATTCGTTGATAACCAAGGGAATTTCAAAGTTTTAGATATTGAGCCCTGATATTCTTTAAGAATGTTGCGAAGGCCAGTTACTCCAAAATGACTGCCATTGACAGCTGTTTTCAGATTTGATAAAAAAGTCATCGAAAATTCAAGATGGCTGTCATGACTGATATGGAAATGAAAATAAAGATTTCTATACAAGTCAGATATGGATGATCTAAGAGTCAGATCATGCATAATCTATAATACGGATTTAAATATGTTTCCTGGTAGAAAAAAAGAGACTGGAGGAAATCTTTAGGATGATTTCACGTACCCTCAGACTTTATACACAATATAAAGAAAATGCAATTAACGTCGTATAAATATTGTAAACTTATATTCATACTATAAAAAAGTTCAAGATAAATTCCTAATGTTAACACTGAGATATTCTGCACTCACACACGCACACGCACACGCTCATCGAAGCATACAGACACGAACATGCGCCATCAATGTCTTCTTTCTGGTAACCGCTGCAACCAGGCTTTTGCCAAATGCATTGCAAAGCTTTCATTTGTATAACTTCAATGAGGCTGGTGAAGCTAACAGAGTCAGGGATTACACAAGAATCAGGCTGTACAGTCGCAGCAAAAAACGGCAACTCAATCATGAACCTATACTTGGTGCATACCCATTATTACCAGATATTTATGCGGCTAAGATACACAATGTGTCCGTTGATTGAGATCATCCTTGGCGTAGAGACATTGTATGCTGGGTAGAAGAAACGACATTTTTTAAGAAGAGTTTTTCTTGATGCTTGTTAATAGAATTTAATTGGCAACATGATCTCATTGACATACGTTTATGCCAGAAGCATGTGGAGTGTTTCTTGGTACACATAGATTTTCAGGATAACATCATATGCTGTCTACCGAATGAGTTTACAGTACATTAGTTTGGTTATGATGAGTGACGTACAAAGAGTTTAAGGAATATAATATCATTAATGTTATTTACTGATTGCTTGAACATTAGTTTTTGACTCATGTATAACCCTGAAACTGAATTCTGAAATTGAAAGTATAATGACAGGTCGATTTTCCGGGCACAATACCCGACGGACTTTTCATCGATTGCATCGGGTTTTGATATTCATGATTTATACTTTGATTGCTTAATTGTGGATGGTATTTACATGTCAATACTACCAAGCCAATTTCTCAGCGGTGTGTATCATTTCAAGCTAAGATCAATGACGATCAGACAGTGTGAAGAAAGGGATTCAAGTTTCTTTTCTTTCAAATAGTCACAACAGTGATTGCCTCCGGATCAGGATATTCTTCTCTCTTCACGTGTTTTAGTGGTTATTTACCGAAAAGTTTAGCTTCCAAGGAAAAAGAATGGATGTGTCCATAGTTCCCTGTTTAAGATGCTTACATCTCTCTCTCTCTCTCTCTCTCTCTCTCTCTCTCTCTCTCTCTCTCTCTCTCTCTCTTAGGTACACGCACACAAACAATCTATCGCTAGCTTCGTGCATCTTATCAGTTTTCTATAGTTCAAAATGGAAGCATCTCTTTCCCCAAAGGGATGATTAAATTGGAATAATCTATTTTAAAGAGCTTAAAAGAGATATTTATCCTTTAAGTAACCAACTTAATGCAATTCTAGATAGACACGCGATTCGCCTATTACTGCAATTGTTTTCTAAAACTGATAAATTCCGTTTCCAGGAGAAAATAATTTATTTATGGTTTCCACCCTTTTGAATTTATGGTAACAATATTCGTCATTATTGTTCGAAATATTTTCACTTTTCAACTTTGCATCGTTTTTTCTCCGTTTTATGTCGTCTCAGTAATTTGTTTTCATTTTTTCTTCTTCTTCTTCTTGTTCTTTTTGTTGTTGTTGTTGTTGGTGGTGGTGGTGGTGGTGGTGTTCTTCTTCTTCTTCTTCTTCTTCTTCTTCTTCTTCTTCTCACTTTGTTTTTCATTCGTATTGTTTTATTTTCTCTTTCCTCAATTTTTTCTCTATCCTCTTTCGTTCTATTCTTTTTCATTTCTCAATATCGCCATCCTTGTTCTCATTCATTGCTTTCCTCGTGGATTTTTACTTCTTTGCACTGACTTTGTGGGGTTTTTTTTTTCTTCATTTTCCTTGCATTCTGTTTTATCAGATTCTTTTTCTGCCCCTCACACTTTCTGCTTCTTCTCACTTTCTTTGTCACATAGTTATATATCTAATCATTCTCTCTGATCGACATTGTTCCAGCTGTCTTCACACCTCCCCCTCTTCCTCTCTTTGTCTCTCTCTCACTCTCTCCCCCGTCTCTCTCTCTCTCTCTCTCTCTCTCTCTCTCTCTCAACATGGCATGCTGACAAAAGACGTTTGCAAAAATAAAAGTAAATGAAAAACATTGCCAAGAAATCAGAGTGATGAAATCTTTAAAGGTTTGATATAATCTTTTGCCAACCGTACAGTTATCATGAATTGATTGATAGTTGTGGATGATACTTATAACCAGACTCTCCAGTAGCAAAAGATATCTAGTTTGAGGGGCTATCATTTATTCTTGACCCACGCTGTGTGCTTATTGCCGTAGGCTGACGGATTGAATGTTTGCGATGAAAAGAAACTAAAATTAGGATGAGTGGAAATATTACCCAAGTATTAGTAATAATAAAAACCCCTCAACTTTTAAAATCAGCGTTCAAAGTCCTGGCTTGAACTAGCTTGAACCCTGGCCACTGGCACTAACGGGAAATACATGACTAGTTCACCCATACGGCCTGCTTCCTTCCACTTTCGCATTGTGATTATTTATTTTTATTCCTCTCAGCAACCAGAGAACCATACTTTGGCAACTGATCTTTTTTTATAGCCTTTCTTTTCGGAAAGGTGAACATATGTCAGTAGATATTACAAATCTGAAAACTCTTGGTATGGTCTAAAGAGAGGGAGAAAATAAGCATCATTTTTGACAGAGCAAAAGCAAAAACAAGAATGACAAGGATATTGCAACTGTAAGGGGACGAAAAAAAGAAAAGGGAATGAGAAGAAAGAGAAGACAGAGAAGAAGAAATAAGCGATGAAAAAAGATAGAGAAGGCGAAGAAGAATCAGAAGAAGAAGAAAAAGTTATTCTTGCTGTGTCTTTATTTCTGTTATAAACTCGGGGTGACGGTGGTCAGAAAAAGAGTGAAAAAAAATACTTACCTGTTGGAAACAAACAATTTCCAATTTAATAAGATTTTGTAGATAAAAGAAAAACTTTTCTATTCAGTCTATTTTTACCTACTGCCTAGACATGTGGTAAAGGTCTACCACAAAATCAAAATATTGAGATGCCCCAATGAAACACAGTAAATTCCTCATGGTCTTTATGTAAATATATCTGTACAGCAGCTGGTCCTTCTATATATTTGATTACATGTCGGTTTGACATAAGGTCAGGGAAATTAGGTATCAGATGAGGATCTCCCTCATGGAAATATCGGGTGGCCATTAATGTGGACCCGGCGTCACAAACGGGAAAGGTACCGGTCAAACCCTCCCATTTGTCCTTAATAACCTCTAATCTTTAGTATGGTTCATATCGTCTATACAAACTCCCGAAACACGCCCTAGGAGTTCCCGGATCTGCTGTTGAAAACCTTTTCATCTCCACTCGAATGAGCTGAAAGAGAATCGCTCAAAATCCCAAATGATAGACCTATTTCTAGTTATGTTCTTATTACTGTTCTCTTCACAACGTTCTCCTTTTTCTTCCATCAATCACGAGGAACCTCAGCGATCTGCTGCATTCATAGGTCCAACAAGTATTGTGGCTAATCTGCAAAACCAATCTAGCTCAGTGCACAATTCTATCGGACATTTCCATCAGCTAAACAATATTAACGCCCCACTGTTGTTATAGGGCATTAAATCTCTAGCAAACGCCGGTCAAATTCTGGCACGAAAACGTTTTCATAACAGCAATTGGTCAGATTTCCTTTTGGAATACAAATCTCTAAGTATGACTTTTGGAATGTGTCTTCTGCTATTATAAGATGAAGGCTGGAATAGAAAAATATTTTGAAAACTGGGTAAAAAAAGCGCCAAAGGGAAGAAAAAAAATCTAGAATAGACAGTGATTGATGATGCGCATGTGAAAAAAAATTAGGTCGCTTTCTTCCTCTTTCTTTTACGAGCTTCGCAAAAATTGATCTTCCATATATATATATATATATATATATATATATATATATATATATATATATATATATATGAATATATATACATATATATATATATGCATATATATACATATACATATATATATATATTTATGCATAAATATATATATATACATATACATATACATATATATATATATATATATATATATATATATATATATATATATATATATATATATATATATATATATATATATATATATATATATATATATATAATGTATTTTTTCACTTGGAATGAATACCAAACGGGAAAAGAAGAGAAAACAGATTGTATCTATTGTTGATCATCTTTAACCACAGTGATAAATAATTAACAAAGTAGATAGGACTATTGATATATAAAGATAAGAATCAGAAGGATATATACCTGGTAAATGTCGACTTTCTGTGCTTAAAGCACTCTTCAGCAATTGGCAATACGTATTATTCTCAAAATTATTAAAGGAAAAAAAGTCACTTTCATTCAAATAACGTGTTTTTTTCTATTATCCAATTAGGTTTAATCGTTTTCGAAATGCAACGCACCAATAATTAAAATATATGTATGAAAACAATTCCTGAGCATTACCCTTTTTCTTCTAAAATATTAAAAATAAGCAATGTTTTCCTCAATCTGAATATTTTCTCTTTTTTTTATTTCATTTTATTTTGTGTGTGTTTTAAACGTACTTTAAATCTTAAACCATCTCTGAATAAACACATTTGAAAAGGAAATTATTCAGTCTAGAGAATGTTAATCGCTTGAGTATGAAACTGTTCTGATATTCCTATCGTGATTTAATTGTAAATGTAAATTTTCAAAAATTTCAACAAAATCGAACAAAGTTGGATCACTAATATTATTTTTATTTTCCTGATTTCATTCATTTATCTCAATTTTTAATATCAAAATATTTCTAAAATTGAATAATCAATAAGAATTACATCCTATATGGAATAGATGAGTGGGTACCTTTTATGAAGCATTATGCCTGAACTACTCATATATACATATATATGTATATATATATATATATATATATATGTATATATATATATATATATACACACCCGACTCAATGTTGTATTAATAAAAAAAAACAGGGATACAAAGGGAATGGAGAATAGAATAAGATAATTTTCCATTACACAAAATGAAAAAAAAAGTTGATCAGAAAACAAATAGTTAAATCGAGGAAAAGAGTGAAAATTGGTCGATGTATTTTGGAGGCACAACATACATTATCGGTTGGAATCCCAAGTTTTCAAAAGCAATTGAATCTATAGAGTAAATGATCGTTTTGTTTCCAAAATTAAAACAATGAAATATACTGCCAGTTGCTGAAGAATGTATTAAACCCGAAATAATGATATCTATCAGGCATATATCCTATGCATTCTCACATATATATATGTATATATATATATATACGTATATATATATATATATATATATATATATATATATATATATATATATATATATATATATATATGAGCCAAACTACATATTGCTAAGTATTACATCTAATCCACACAATAAGCAACGAAGGGTTATGAAGTGATACATAATTTTATTTAAGTATCCATCACTCTATCAATCTATCGTTTGGTTGAACAATTCATTTCAAGATATAATGTTTTGATTCCTTGTCAGAATCTGACAGTCAATGTACAGAAGAAACACACCGCTACAAAAACACACACAAACATAAATATGGATTTTTATGCAAAAATATCAACATATCAATATAGCATCAAAAACAAAGTAGTGAAAAAGAAGCAATAAGTTTGTTTTCCTATCCAGTATCGTGTTTTCTTCTATGCTTTTTTTGCTGAGGTCAATTAGGTGTGAACCTGGCACTGACCCTGCTATAATGACTCTTTGCCGGCAATGTGTCTTAATCCCTTCAAATTCCTATTTCAGGTGCGAATTATACCCCTGATCATCATTTATTTTCTATTTCTTTTTTTCCACTTCAATCCAATCGCAACTATCTTTCTTCCAAACAATTCTGACATCTTTTTCTTTTTATCTACTTCTCTTTCCATTTTTATTCCGTATACCTAATCTCTCTATTCCTTTCATCTCTGCCCCCTTTCTTTATGTCTCCTCTATTCTCCACACGTTTTTCTTTCTGTTCACTTGAGTTTTTACAGAACATCCCCAGTCTTTAAAACCAGCCTTAATGATCTCTCAAAGAGATTCCTCTCTCCAAAGGGATACAATAGTCCGAATCACCAGATCATTGTCTTTCTCCAACTGATTCATGACAGTCAACTAATTAGGAATGCCAATGCATAGTTGCACACACCACCAAATCTGCATGTATATATTCACACACTTATATATATATAAATATTCTTACATATACATATATATCCATATCTAGATATAATAGGATATAGATATGATTAGATATTCCAACACACACACACACACATATATATATATTCATATATATATATGTATATGTATATATATATATATATGTATATATATATACATATATACATATATATATCTACATATATATATATATATATATTCACTTAATCTCATTAGAACAGCATCTGCACACACACATACGTACAATTTCTGTTACCGAGCGTATATACACATGTATGAACTCACTGTCAATGTCCATAGCGTGATAAATAACACACTTACACGTACACGCACACTGGTAGAATACATATGTATAGACGCACATGCTGCATTTTTTATAGTAGTCCATTATTATTTAATACTCACATATACACAAAAAGAAAAGAAAAAATTATAAAGACGATAGCCATAGTTAGCTGAGGTAGAGAACTTCTCGAGATATTTCGAGATTTTTCTTTCCGTCAAATCCAGTACAAAAGACCATGTCGCAGTAGATGTGTCCCGAGGGAGGTTCTTTATGCAGACAAGACGTGACAAAATCGCTAGTTGGGAAAACTTGCAAAGACTTTTCAAGTCTGACAGATGACAACGATGTTATATAAATCGAAGGGCTTGCTGCTTCAATTGAAAGTGCTTCAAATTGTTTTATAAGAGAAACGGTTACTTGATTGTGACAAATGAAGACAGATTTTACTTTTCAGCAGGAATAGAGCAGTCCATACAAGAGAAAATATTAAGAATTTTAACAGCACAAACTAATATTTTCCTATATGTGATTCCATTCTTTACTGAGCTGAGCATAGTTAACAACAAATTAAGCCCCTTCCGATGTGTTTGCATTCCATTACTCATTCTTGCAATTCCTACAAAAATTAGAAACATGTATTTTCATGGGTCATCCTGTGAGAAAAAAGTCTTGCGCGTAATTGCATAAAGTACAAAGTATAAATTTGTACTGAACTTTAAAAAAAAGAAACAAGCTTTTTGGAACTGACATCTAATGAAAGAAGGCTTACATTGTGTACTTAGAAGCAAACTCAAACAGAAGAATTTTTCATTCGTTTTGCTCAATCTTCTTTCATTTGCTGTGTTGTTATATCTGCAGGTACGTCTGGTATCCTCGCAAATGATACTCTAAAGAAGGAGAAGTAAGTACAAGTGAGGTTCATTGTAAGCTTATGCAATGCTCTTCCAACATGGAATTGAGCACTCTCGTGGATGAAGAATATATACGATATATAAATATATCGCTTAGATTCAGCCTCCCTGACCGTTCAGTTCCATGGAGAAGAGGTGGGATACCAGCCTCCGGGTCAGAAACTAAGGTTTGGATCCTGCCTCGTGGTACTAGATGGGATAATGGATAGTCTATAGCCACACTCAAGAATAGTAATGCAACAAAACAGCTGTCTGTGGATGACACAATAATAACATATATATGTATATATACATGTGTGTAGATAGGAAAAGAAAGAGAGAGAGTATGATTCATTTATATCATCATCATCACCATCATCATCATCAATCTTTCAACGTCCGTCGTTGGACATAGACTTTCCCCAGGAATCGCCACAATTCTCCATCATGGGTGTCACGAAGCCAGTATTTCCTGAATTTGTCTAGTTCATCTCTCCATCTTGTGTTCTGTCGTCTTCAATTTCTAATGTGATCTCTGGGGAACCATGTTGTCTTTCATTCTTGCAACATGGCCGGTCAAATGCCATTTTAGTTTTTAGTAGTTTCTATGAAGTCTCGGACTCCCATTTTCTTCCTTATGTACTGTGCTGTCTTGTGATCACTCTATGTAAGTTTGAGCATGATTCTTGGACAAAAAATTCCTACTTCATAAACTGGAAATATAAGTAAGTATAGATACATACATACTCGTTGCGTAACGCCAAAGATCTTTGAGTATTCTCCAAAGTCTCATTGAGTGTTTAAGATATCTTCATTTTCATCTTAGAAAACTGCTGCTTTTCCCCCTTTGAGGTGGATCCGAGCGTTAAGAAAAAAGTGATCATAAAATATTTTCCAGTAATGGAAATTGTGGGAATGAGAGTATGTTCAAGTGCTTAACATTCATGTTTGAGTGCGTACATGGGTGTCTTATAATCTAGTAGGCTTGGATTATTCTGACACAAAACTGTATCAGGACAATGTTTTTTGGATTCTTTTGCACAATAATTATGAGTCAAAAATGTTTTGAATTGCATCAAAATTTACCCTACAAAACGTTAGCTTCTGATTTGGCTTTAAGACCTACGACTCTGGCTGATTATCCATTGGTAAGAGTCTAAGGACTCTCGAATAACCAATCTTGTAGTCGAGGAGTTTATTGCATCAAACATTTGGCAATTTTTTATATCATCAACGAGGATATATATATATATATATATATATATATATATATATATATATATATATATATATATATATATATATATAACACGGCAAAAAACTCACTTTTATTACCTAAGAGTAATATCTTTCTTTTTACTATCAAGAGAAGATACTGTTATAATACTAAATCCATATGAATGGCTACTTATCCACGAGAAAATAAAACTTTACATAAGATACAAATACCATTTAATATGAATAACATTCAATAAAAAAAATAGGAAATCCAGTAATCTCATAATGCAAAGGAAAATTGAAATGATGTATAGAGGAATAAAACCAAAATGTCAAGCAACGTTTGCCCCCTTAGCCCCTACCCCGCCTGACTCTGTTTTAGCAGTCAAAAGTAGACAGCACATATCAACTTGGAAACATATAACCATGGACTCAAGATGGACATGAAGAAATTCGTTCGCTCCATTTTTTGAATTATGGTTGAGATATTTTCCCTCATGATTTTTTCTAATCAATTCTGAAAGAGACTTGTCACGTTTGAAACGATGATTTGATTTCTCAATAATCTTCACACCGGCTCGGCAAACACACACACACATACACACACAGTCACACACACTATCATACAAACAATCACACACACATATATATATATATATATATATATATATATATATATATACTATATATATATATATATATATATATATATATACATGAATATACATACTCATTCCCGACTGAACATCGTCTGATTGTTGCCTGACACCGAGATTCTTCAAGTATTTTACAAGTCTCATAAAACAAAGCCCTCGTGATTACTCTTTTTATTTTTTTTTCCTCTTTTTATTCCTCTGGAAAATAGGACTTGAAATGTTAAGGAATGAATATATAGGATGAATATAAAAATATAATGAAGAAGAGGACAGTATGAGTAACAGGGATGGAAACAGAGACATAAGCATCAAATGGTGAAGAAGATGGGATTTTGGAAGGGATTGAACACGAAAAACAGATTTATAAGGAAGACCAAAACCGAGAAAGAAATGAATTTGGAGAGAAAACGAAGAGAAAAAAATAAATAATCTGATGATGAAATGAGGATTAACAAATGAGTTGTAAATAAAGAGCAGAAAAAAAGTGGAGAGATGATATGAAAGAAGTTAAAAAGAAGACGAGAGAAATGAAAACGCAAAAGAAAAGAAACGATGACGATGCTGAAGAAGGAGAATGGTGAAAAAGGGAAGTGAGATGCAGAGGCAAGAGAATAAAATGATAGAAAAAATAAAGACGGTCAAGTAGAAGTAGAAAAAATGAAGGAAAGATATTTATCTTTTCTATTGGAATGTCTGCCGTGGTATTCTCCCTGATATTGAAAGAAAGATATGGAAAGGATACAAACATGGAAAGATGAAAGAATGAAAAGGAAATAAATGAAGATTGGATAAAAGAATCAAAGAAACCAAAGAGAAAATAAATTTTTAAGTCGACCTTTGCATTCGATCGAAATCTGATCTGAAATATCAAAGCTACGTTTGAAAAAGTAAAAAAAAAATGACTGTTCATATTTGATAGATTTCCTACTTTTTTTTGCTGTATAGTAAGGGTTCGACTGTTTATTTTGTGGTAAAAGTTGCAAAAATGTCGAATCGGCGATCCTGTACTGGAAGAGTTGATGGGTCGATGATTAGAATGATTTTTAATATTTACATACTAGCTTTAGGCAGAAAGAATATTTCCCATGTTAGTAATGTCTCAAAAAACGAAGATATAAGCAATATATTGAGTTTTGTTTTTCTTAGCGAGTACAAAATATGACTTACTGTAAGAACTTGGCGTCTGATTCGAAAAAAAATATTCTTTTTCCATCTTGGCCTAAAACCGAATAACATATTACTTCGTCAGATATAAGCCGAACATCGAATGGCAAATGAATGGAAAATAGTTTTCTTTCCCTCTTGGCCTCAAAACTGATGACACATTCGTGTCTCAGATCTAAGGTGGACGTCAAATAATGAACGAATAGAATATGGCCCTCTTTCTTTCTTGGCCTCAAACCTATTGATAGATCTCTGTCTCAGATTCAAGATGAACATTGAATAACAAACGGATACGATTCTTTAAAACCCCTTTCCTTGACCCATTGGCAAAAAACTACCATACGTGACAGCATCTATTTAAAACAATTTGTATTCTAATTGCAACAGGACGCGTAAGTACCTCTTGAGGTACGTTGCTGATTGTTTTGGGTGTACGAGTCCATCCCACGATTTTATTAAACTCTTTCTCTGTCATGAAGTAGGAAAATGTGTTCATTTCGTGGCGCTGTTTAATGCGCTGTCTAAGGTACGTCAACAGCTAAAAGTCACTGATGACGTCAATGCGCATGATTAATTGTGGTTTTCTACAGGTTTCTTTGGGAGAGGATTCATCCATTATTTACTTTAGTCTCTAGATATTTTTTCAATTTTTTCCCACTTTTGCTTTTTGTTATCAGTATTCATTCTCCAATTAATCTATCATCTGTTGCTGATTCCTGTCTTTTGGAGAATTTTATCAATAATAAGGAATGAGACAACTCGGACGGACCTACGAACCAGCAACAATAGGATTACACCAGTACCTCAATATCACACAGGACCTGATGTCAAAACAACTCACTGAACATGGAAACACAACAAAATTGTACTTGACCAGAGGATTGATAGCAAAAAGAGAAAGATTCACATTGGCTGCTCAAGACCAAAACTTTTCTCTTGGAAACCTTCAAGCAAAAATCATAGAAAATAGTGCCAACTCAGAACGCCAATTAACTAACGTGCATGTAGAAACAATACAGCCACTTTATGGCTGGCTCCTTCGATATAACATTCATGGAATATAAGTTCAGATATGGAGAGTGGGTCAACATTGGAAAATCTGTAAAAATTATGGTATACTAAGCGACAACAACTGGTATGACTATCAACCAGACCTGACAACTGGAGCACAGAATGTCACTATACTATAAATCCTTGCAATGAACAACGTCAGGTCTATTGAAGAAAATAGACTCCATATAGTAGTTAAGGAGCATTGAAAAATATCTCACTTTATAATCGATATGTGTAAGTTGCAGTAATAATTTTTCAGTCATTTCAGTTATTGTCTGAAGCATTTGTATCTACATATTTTGATAATTGTATCTCTAGTTCGCCACTAACTTGTTCAAAAGTTCAAAACATTTTTAGAATTATTGTTCTTTTAGATTTTAAGTTTCATTTACTATAATTAGATAGCCAGATTGAAACAGCAGAAAGCTGGGAAAATTCATCTCTCTCTATCTATCTATCTATCTATCTATCTTTCTTTCTTTCTTTCTCTCCTCCTCACTCTCTTTCTCGAATTAGGCTCTGCTGAGTTTCTTCCGAATGTCTCAAATATCTCAGTATCAGCAAAAGTTTTTTATTACATGGTCTAAATCAGTATCAAGTCTTTTGAAAAAGAAAAGATAAGAATATAAATTAACAAATACACAAAGAGTTGCACATAAGCTCATTGTATGATGGATTGAATTTTGATGACGTAATAAGTCAATGAAAAAGAAATGGTGTCAGTTATTCAAACCCAGGTGAAAACATTAATGAAATATTGACCTTTGAACCACGACGATGGATCAGAGAAAATTATGACAACCGAATACATATTTGGTAGAAAACATAGAACCTAGCAATAAAACTAGGTAGGTAGCTGGCTATGTCTATTAATTCATAAATCTTTCTCACTTTTATACATGTACTTGAAGAGAGATAGACAGAGAAGATATATATATATATATATATATATATATATATATATATATATATATATATATATATATATATATATATATCCCAGAGTATATATGAGACAGAACTTTGAACAGCATAGCGCTGTCAGTAAATATCTGCGAAGAAAGTTAGGTTAATCTATCCCCTTGACGAATGTGACATTATGCAGCTTGAAATCAAACATGAATCACTTTTAAACATCATTTGTTGACAACAATAAGTCGATATAAGCATGGTGCTCACCTCAAGAAGTTACTAAATGCTCCATCAAAGCCAGAAGGAGATTGAATATCAAATACCTTCCGTGGGAGGCGGAATCATTCTTTTGGATAAAGGAGATGCTTAGTTCTGCGAGAGCTGACAGAGCAAGAGTCGGTTACCATCCGCTGCTGTGGTGATCAAAGAAGACAATGAAAAGAAGAAATATTGATGTCGAACATATTTGTCATTTTGAGAATGAACGCCTCGTTATATATGTTTGACATTTACGGCAACACGCATGTAACTCATACAAAGGCTTCAAACAAAAACCACAAAGTCTGATATCAAACATATGGGCCAAACAGAATAAGTTTCCATGATGTAATATCCTACCTACGTCATTCACCCCAAATATTGGAAGTCAATAAGATCTGAAAAACGTGAAGCAAATGGAGAAACCTGCACATTCCCGCTGATTGTGATTATAATATCAGAAACTACGCATCAAGATATTATCCAGTAGTTGAGGTCTTTACTGTAGTAACAGAAAGATCCTTTGTATCAACTAACAAAAATCTCAATAAACACCAACGCCAAAATAGATTTTCCTGAGGCAGATCCAGTAATGAGGATGAATCATCGCTCTTTGATGTTTATACAGACACAGTTGTTCCCGTTAATTTTTTTTTAAAGAGTTTAGACTCTAGCTCACCGTAGGAAATTGGTTCTCTGGATGTTAAATGACCCTAAAAGGGTTTTCACGTCGTTCAATTAAAGGTTTCCTTTTAGGAAAATGGTGACTGCTCTCCTGAAAAAAAGATCCGTGGGGAGAACAGCGTACACGTATATAAACATATGACAGTTGTTGTCCTTGAGTGAAGTAATCAGAACTAAAACATAAAGAGAATATGATATTGAATAGACTGCATATGAATGGCTTTAACATTTCGACAATCTAATAGAAAAACCAAAGCCTCGTAATTTCAGCTGATATTGTTTGAGGACACCGGATTTGTGGTAACGATGTTGAAGTTTGACTGATGGAACTGGAGTTGGAAGCACAGCAGCTACTTAGGAGCAGCAGATAGGATATTCTTTTATTTCATCTAAAAATGGGAATCTTGACTCAAATGGTAAACACATTGATTTACGTGGCGACTCAAATGCTAAAATATTACGTACGATATAATTGTGAATGATCGAACATATCAAAAGTGGTTAGTGGTGTTTCGTCCAGAAAAATTCTTGTTCGATGATTTTCTACTGTATAATAGACCAGTTCGGGTTAAAAGAAATGTATTCATGATATCTTCGGTACATAATAAACAATTCCTGACATTGGAAATAGTAAATGTTCTCTAAATAACATATAATAATTTTAAAATATTTTACATCAAATTATTCTTTGCACGTTGCTTCTGCATAGAAGCAGGAGTAAAAAAAATGATACCAGCCTGCTGCTAAGCGTTCTTTTTGCAAAGGAAAAAGATAATTTTGGCGGAAAGTGTATATTTCACAATATGGAAGAAGACAGAAAGAAGCAACAGGGACCTTATAGTCAGTTTTTAGCCAAAATATGAGTTGATGTGTATATGGTAAGATTGAATGGGGGGGTTACACTTTTATGACTTCTCACCGGAAATTCAACTGATTGATTCAAAGTACTGTTCCATATTAAAGCAACAGAAGATGGCAATGGGTAAAAAGTTAGCATCAGGCAATAGTTGATAGAATGGTCTGATATCGCTAGAAATCAAGGTTCATGAGTGATTAGGCAAACATTGTTAAGTTGAGTAAATGAACTCACCTACCGTTTTCAGCAGATATTGCATTTCTTGACTGAGATTGATAAAAACGTTAGGGGGAAATGACACTATGAAGTTATTTGAAATATATCAGATATTAGAACAAAATGATAAATATGGATATTTCATCTTTACTACGACAACAATCAAGCTTTTTGGACATCAAACATATTAATAGTTATCTCAACCCATCATTGCGAATGAAATTTGCCAAAGTAAATGTTAAGACTGGGACATTTCTCTGTGCATCATTCAAGTCCACACACGCACCTATTTTTGATATCAAAGTCATTGAAAGCTTCTTCGGAATCTATCATTTCTCAAAGGAATTTGAAATTCAAATTTAGCAAAGTTGTTTAGAAGAGGCACTGGCCAAAAATGTTCTTTCCATCACAAGAGGAAGTCTCAGATCCCACTCTCAACGAATAAACATGAATTAAGAACAACGGTGATTAACGAAGAGATGCTGTGTGAGCAAAGATCGGCGAAGCTTAGTCAGATACACACTAGGAAAATAACCAAAGATACAGTGAACAAATACAACTGGATCTAGATACAAAATGTTTCCAAAAGAGATCGGAGAACATACCAGTATAAAATCTGGAAAAAAACAGGAATATAAGATACTAGTAAGCTTTATGTGTATGATGATATATGGCTCTTATGTATTTTAAGAAGTGTTCTTTATATCACATCGTCAATTTATATGACAAAATATTCATTAAATTCAAATCGAAGTATCCAGGCGTGGGTTTGAGAACACTACAGAAAGCCACAGATTCAAAATTTGATTATTTTAATTGTAAAATTCAAAGAAATTCTCCCGAATAATTACATGAAATTGAAAAGGCTAAATTCAATCGGCATTTCCAATTTCCCTTTGAATTCTGATTTGTCTGCCAAAAGCGATCAATTATCCTGCATGAATTAAATTTCTAATCTTCATGGAGTTTGGAATTTGATTCGTGATAGATTAAATCTAAAAATCAAAAAAAATGAAACAGCTGGAAATAAAACTTTACCTTCTTGCAATTTTTTTTTAACTTTCCATGGAGAAATACGGAGCAGAAATGCTGGGTTTTTTTCTGTCTTTTTCTCGTTCATTTTTTTTTTCCATATCCCATTTTTTTTTACTTTTTTTTATTCTTCCTTTCTGTACTTCTTTCTTGCTTTTTTTTCTTTTTTTCAATTTTTTTCTTTGTCTATTTCTTTTCTGTTGCGCCGCTTTTTTTCTTTTTTCTTACTTTCCTTCTTTTTTTCCCATTTATTATCACTACCGAAATATACTTCTTAAAATATGATCTCTCTTGTTGAGAATCAAGCGTCAGTAATGCATCTAAAAAATGAAGCAGATTCCCCAGTATTCTTGCCTGTATTCATATTTTCCATTGTTGCTTTTCCTCACAGTTCTTTCAGCTATTTTGAAATGGTTCCTCAGGGAATTATCACCAATAATGATGAAAGTACAATTGCAACGTACATATTCAACTTTTGCTTTACTCTTCTGGTAGGGAACATGTTGTATATTTGGGAGAGTTCATAAACTCATCCTTTGTGCCACTAATCGTATTTCGCTGTAGATTTTAAGTGATTCAAACGCTGTCGTTGGTTGATTTTCGAAATTGTCACGAAGTGTTAACTCATTCTTGAACAATAATCTGTAATATTTTACTTCACGTAAGAACTGATCTCTGATAAGATTTTAAAATGATCTTCTGTTATCCTTTGTAGTCTTCCGCCAGCCTGTATATATTTACGATGCACCGTTCTATTTACAACTTACAGGTGTTATAGACCACTATTCTTTCACTTAAAGGTGGATATACGTCTGGTTATTGTCTCCCATAGTTTATATATTGGATCCATGTTGCATAATTCGTCTACATGATCATTGAGTCAGACTGACATAATATTGATACTTTTCCAATTGAACGGTTGACCGATCTAACAGTTGGAGAAAATTTATGCTATCCGATTCCAAAGTGGAAACAAACTCATACGCCACGAAAAATGCAGATCTGTTCGAGGATTACTGCGTGAAACTTGTGGATACAGTTGTATTCTTTTCAATTCACAAAATGTTGATTTCAGAAACTAAAATCGATTATCATCGCTTGAATTAGGATTTACACGCTGAGATCTTGCAAGAACGATTTCATGAAAATTGGTCATTAAATGAATTAGACATTTTTAAAATTTACATTTTTCTATCGCATGATTTGGGTAATTTGCAATCAGATCCAGGAACATTTTATAGCCCTAATTGAATTTTAAAATTCATTACCTTTCTCTCCAAGATATATTTCCTCTCCGGCAACTTAAGATATTTGTGTCATTTTTGCGTAAGTTGTGCAATTTGCCACATGACTTACAAATATTATACGTGGTTTAACTTTCTCATAATTACCCATGAGAACTTTTAATAGATTTTTTCAGATTGTAGAGCTCATTAGCTTTTCTTCAAGATTGGTTTCCTCTCGGGCATTTTGAGACATCAGGATCATTGGTGGCTTTTTGAGATTTTAGACTCCTTATGCTGTGCCCAAGATGACAATACTTTTCGATATGTGAAACGTAACACAATATTCATGGGGTAGGAAGTAGTTTTGATATCGCATGATATGGAGTAATTGATATTTTGTTCGTTTTCGTTGTTTTTGTTCCCGTGATTAAGGATTTTTTCATATATATAGTTTGATTGATGAAAAACCTCGCTCACTCGTAGGCACACAAAATCATATGTATATAGATATATATACGAAGGGAAATATTCGAAGGAAGGGGAATTTCGGAATGTTCAAAACTGAATTTAGCTCAGTCCACTGTTAGGTCAAAATAATAAAACAACCTGTAAATATCATGCTGATTCCATCAGCGAAAATTTTACGGGTCAAGTTTATTGAGTCCAAAGTCGTAGACAAGCTTATGCCAGGCAAGGGTAACTCAATTCAATTTCGATGTTTTGCCAGCATGACGTTCAAAAAGGTCGGCTATAAGATAGAGGAGAGAGTCGTTAATTAATTTACTTGAATCGACCGGAATGTCAAACCTTTTCCGACTCATTAGGTTCCATTCGATATGTTTCAACATGGTTATTGGGACAATAAGCCAAAACTATATGGAATGACGGAGATTATTCTTTTAATATGCATCAGTCGAATATTTTGTCAGTTGAGACACCCTATCCATCTATCTCTCTCTCTCTCTCTCTCTCTCTCTCTCTCTCTCTTTCTCCGTCTGTCTCTCTGTCTCTCTGTCTCTGTCTCTATTTCTGTCTCTATCTCTCTCTCTCTCTCTCTCTCTCTCTATATATATATATATATATATATATATATATATATATATATATGGAATCGTGGTTACCAAGACTTCTGAAAATACAACAAATTGATGAGCATATTGGTTTACACTTCGTATTGAATAAACAAATCGAAGGAAAAAGTCAGATAATTTATGGAATGATGAAAATACTTTATATAAAACGTTCAGATGATACAGGAAGGCAGAAATATATATTTACTCACATTCCATATTATATACTACAAAAATTAAACCAATAGTCGCATAATATACGGGATTATGCAAATACATCCTAACTGCAGATAACACAGGTAGAACAGGGAAAACTTTGACTTTGATATCTCAAAAGACAAAGAAATAAAGACTATGGGTGATTTATACATGGGATAATGTAAACTCTTCGAGTCAATTTTTTTTCAATTGTATATTCGAGAATTAAGGTTACAGCCACTACACAATCAGTTCATGACCTTGTCTTTTGAGTAACTTGATGTACAAAATGGCTCAAATAGAAAAGAAATCCCATGCAATGTTGGGCGTATTTTGTTCCAGTGATTCAGAAAAAAATATCAATATTTTCCACTGACCATTTCAATTCCATCTGAAGACAGCATGACCCAAATCAGATTCGTGTCCAATGGGTTTTCTTTTAACTTCCTTATTAGTTCAAAATCCGAATCTCAATTCAAAATAAGAAAACTTAACGATTTTATGTTATCTTCGAATTAAGTTTTTAAAGTAAGAATAATAACGAGGCAATCTAATTGTGATGTTGTTTGTTAAAACGCCCAAAATGTATGTACATGCCGATGGGAAATTTAAATCATTATAAAGAAAAATATAATGAAGTTTCAACATATTGAGTTTGAATTAGTTATTGTCTGTAAACGTCAGTAAATGTATTTCTTTGCATATTATCATTGAAATCGAAAAATAGATCTCTATTACAAGTAAATGCACCGTAGATTGGTATAATATTAGGTTGGTAGTTTGAATGTCTTTTGTTTTTTTGTATGATAGAAAAATGGTATAAACAATAACAAAGTTTATATATTTAATCAGAATATGACCCATTAGGACAAATAACCTTTTTACAACCACATTCTAATTATAAATTATTTGGGCTCAGTGTCCACTAATCCATTATAATAAAGGAATATAGTTTTTTTATAGTTGAAATATTCAAGACGATTATAAAGATCAGAATATATCTGAATTCTTCAAGCTTACAAAAAGTCAGCTTAGAGTTGTGTGATCTAGACCTGTGTTAGGGCATTCCATTCAGTCTATGAGTGTTCCCAATATTTAACATTTCTTGTCATCTTGACATGGTATGGTTACTATTGAAGTCCCAAATCTTCAGGAAGTGTTCAAAAGCGTTGTTAATGGGTTATTGGCCACAGCAGTTGATGACTCTTCATCAGCTAAAACGGACTGAGTCCTCTCTTGAGATTTTTTATTTGTATCCATAGTTTCAAACAAACGAACAGTGTACGATGGTATGATCACTCTGAATGCCTTGCCTCTGCATCATTATGTCTTACTTTGAAATGGTATTTGCAAATCAGTCTTGCTGATAAGTACCCAAACACCTCTCAGAAAAATGAATGCAATTACTTTTGTTAACTATTGGCATACTTCTCATGAGAAAAAAAGAATCATTCCCTGTATGATCGGAAAATGATTAAGCTAAATCGTATATTTGTCTTCATTTGTTTCATTTACTCGCAACGAACGATTATTGAATTTCAAAATGAAACGATTATCACAAATATCTGACAAGTATTTGTTGATTTGACTCGAGGTAATTGTGGATTAATACTTCTCGAAAGGAATCAGTTTGTTGGGAAATTTTCTTGTCTATGATCAACATTCCAGCATATTTTTTCCCGATTGGGAAAAGGTTTTCATGAAATTACTTGTAAACTTTGAAAAATGTCTTGATTTGAGGTTTTGAATTGAATGTTTGTCAAACGCCAGTTTAAGTCGGAGTTGAATTCGTTTTCCTCTCAAAACATCAAGATGGTCAATAACCCTGAACTGATTTTAAAGGAGTAAATTATTCATTGTTTATCTACTAAATTTTGTTAAACCACACACACACACACACATATATATATATATATGTATATATATATATATATAAATATATATATATATATGTGTGTGTGTGTGTGTGTTTATATATTGATTACCATTTACATAACATGAACTAACAGAACTAAACTGACAAGTGTTATGTATTTAAAATCAGATGTTGCCGTCATCATCTTCCGTTGGAATAGAAGTAGAAGTTGCGTCTTACCCTATAGCAGTCAGGTTTGTCTTTATTTTGCTAAATGAAATCTCATCTCTACATGTACCACAGTGTGGAGTTGTTGTTTTTTATAATATAGGTAATTACACTTTTGAACAAAATAAGAGGCTGTGGATATCACTCGTATTCTCCAGGGTAGGTACACCTTCTATCTTAATTCTATACTGTTTGTGACATTTTCTGTTTAAAGGTTTACAGTTTTTGGTACACAGATATGAATTAGGATGTGGTCCATGTAAATGAACCAAAGAAAGACTATCGACATCACATTTATGGTACACTGTCTACTTTTAATAATACAATGAGTATTTCCAAGATAATATTCTTGATCTCAAATCCAGTAATAATCTTTTCACGAAAAATTTGTAAATATAAGTTTAATTCAGTAAAAATCCCGATGGAAAATTTTTTCGAAAGTTGATTTGAGAGTCACAGAAAGATATTTTGTTGTCGATGCATTATTGTGCTTAGAATCTACATTATCATTTTGTCGGTGTATTTAACCACTCGGAATAGGCGGACAGGATTCCAATAGAAGAAGCTTTTAGTCCTGGATCGACTGAGATCTTGCACCACTATTATATGACACACTGTAAGGTCTAGTAAACATTTGCACTGCACTAAAAAGATTGCAACTTATAAATAAAGCCTTGTTAACGAACTATGTATAGTTTTAGATATTTCAACAAGTTAGATAATGCGATGTAGACATCAACAAATAAACTAATCCCGGCTTTTAAAATATGATGATGCTCATGTTGGTAAATCTGAATAGTGACTCAAAGCCATTCGTAGAAATCAATAAAGATTTGAATTGCAGAGAGCAGCGAAATTTTTATCGTCTTGGAGTGGCTGACATGTAATTTTATGTAGAAATCAATGTCTTTGGTCTTTCCACTCTTTAATTGAATTTTGTTTCAAGACACTTTGTAAATGGTGGCAAACACGCCAGAGTAAGAAATGCTCTTCAGCATTTGGCAAGATATTACGCTGATATAATGCAAGACATTCGAACTGGTAATATTTTCGGACTGAGAAATGAAACAATTTTTTAAACCTTAATAAGAATGATATTGTGGGAGAAAAGGCCTTTCAAATATCAATGCACTGAGTGGTTTAACCGTTTGATTAGAGTTGAAATTCTTAGAAAAAAAAGGAAGAAAAATAGCTTCAAAAAGATCATTATTACTGTCCTTAGTTTCTTTACCATGATGGCTCTACTCATTTGGCTTTTGCTAGACTGATCTGAACTTGATGACTTTTAGGACTTAACTAATAGTGCTGCTGAAAACTATGTGCATCTGCTCCACCGAAAGCATACCTCCGCACACAAGAATATTTTTACACTAATCATCCACTTTGTCGGCAAAAAAAAACTTCATAAAATATGATGATATATTTATATATATATATATATATATAGAGAGAGAGAGAGAGAGAGAGAGAGACAGAGAGAGACAGAGAGAGACAGACAGACAGACAGACGGATAGACAGACAGACAGATAGACAGAGACAGGGAGAGAGTGGAGGGAGAAAGTGAATCAATGAAGGAGAAAGTTTCATACTGAAGGTCTCGCTCCACCAATCATTCATTTTTAGTTGGTATTAGGGCAAAGACATCAAGATATATAATCAAGAAATGAAGAATAAGATCCTCAAATAGAGATTGATATAAAAGAATACTTTCACCGAATGATCAAAAGAAATTGTATCAAGAATGAAATTTCTCCTGAAAGAACTTCAAAGAAAGAGTAAAAATAGATAGAAAGGGTAAAAATAATGGAACCATACAATTCTATGTACGATCAAAGAATGAAATGACAATTTAATCTAATAAAATGCGTCGATTTGATGTGACTGAAATTAAGGTCGGACTCTCAAAGTAAGGGAAGATTCTGAAATGATGTTCATAAAACCAAAATAGGAATAAATGGAAGAATATAGAAACGTAAACCTCTTTTTGTAGGTACAGCTGTTGGAATTGAAGATAAAAGGACTCAGTGCATTGCATTAAAAAGGCAATAATTTTCAACCTCTCAGAAATATTGCTCTTGAGTTGAATGATGAAGGAAATTATTTCCCAACATTCTCATCCCCAACAATGCACTGTATTCAGTCGTGGATATCTATCACAGATAAGTGTTTAGTGTATAATAAGAATTCCTTTTTTTTTATAAGAAATAAAATCATAGCGTCTTCTTGAATGCAGAGACCGTTGCTTCGTTCTGATATTAATAAACGTAGATTTGAAAAAAAAAAACTCTAGGCGTTTGATAATGATGGGGTTGAGACTACCTTTACAGGTGATCAAAGTGTTGTAATATAGGTAATACGGAGTCTTGTCAAGTATAATCGAGTATAAATTGAGACGGATAATGTCCGTGGTCATTGTAGAAGTTCTGAAAGATTCCAGTAGTATAGGTAAAATGGACAATACATAGGTTCCTGTGGGTACGAGTTTAGTTGACTATGTTCGACGTTAGTATGCGTACAGTAATTAAGAGTGAGAGAAATATGGGGTTAGAGTTTAGCATGATTAGGATGGCTGAGTTTAGAGTTGTGTCTGTTTGAAGGAAGAGTTTATAATTCCCCATATATTTATGAACTTCCAGAATTTGAGTCATACTTGGACATGTATTTTTTTTATCAATTTTTTTTCAGTGATGCTAAATCTTGCGTATGTGCCAAAATTGAAGCCAATGGTACGATGTGTGTTCCACTCCAAGTCGGTTATGATGATTAGGTGATTTAATTTTGTGCTTATAATTAAAAATTATGTTAAAAGTTTATCGCCACTTCGATTTATGTATATATTGCATTTTGCATTCATCATGCTCTAGGAAGTACATGGCATTTTTGCTTTTGCAGTTGAAATAGTATTAAATGTAGAGAGCCTTGTTAGTGGTAGAGTTAGTGTAGATTGTTGCAGCATAAACTTTTTCTATTTTTGTAGAATCGACAAATGTACAATAAATATGCTTACGATAGAGGAAATAACCTAATTTGAGAAGTCAGATTCGAAAGAAGTACACTACGACGTCTCTCTGAGACAACAGACCTGTATGGAAGCCACAAAAGTATAAGAATTCACACAAAGAATCTATTTATGGCCAACTTCCAGTAGAGAAAGCTCAAACCTCAAGAACGAAGAAATCCAATCAGTCCCATGAAGAAAGGGTTCTAAATCGATACGTCCATCTTATAGTCCCCTATCGGGTCAAAACATAGGAACTAGCAAAGAGGATGACCTTCAGACTTCATGAACCATGCAACGTGCACATGAGAGAATTGTGCTCAACCTCACATAGAGAGATTACAAAATAGTGCAGATTATAAGAAAAAAACAGGAGTGTGACATATCATAGAATCCATTAGAAAAGCTCAAATGGCGTTGGTTGGTCATCCTGCAACAAGTCAGTCAACCAATTCTCATCATTTCTCTCGACGGATATCCCCACAAATTACATGCAATATGATGGTATGACAAAACAGAAAAGTTTCGAAAGTTCTGGCTTTGCAACACCCATAATAGAGAGGTGTGACGTATCCTGGGGAAGGTTTATGATCAACCACCGACATTAAAAGACTGATTATGATGATGATGATGATGTTAGACTGTTATTTATTGTATTTACTGTGTGGTGACTGGAGATCATTTTCAATAATTTTCTATATAATATAACATAATTTATAATTCGCACACACACAGATTGTTACTGCTAACGGTGTCCTTGATATTTTGAGGTCTGTGTTAAGAGATGGCGCATGGTTCTTTGAATATTTCAGTAAATTCTGTTTCAAGAGTAAGACTATTATATCTTTAATTATTTGGCGTGACAAGCGCGGTAATGAGTTGTGGAGGGTGGTTATGAGTGGTATGCAGTCGTGTGTGTTTTTCTTGAGAGTACGAGAGCTCATTATCAGGATATTGTAATTTTTTTTTTTCTATCTTGAAGAAATATCCGTTCAGTGAAGTGTTGCAATAAGTTTTAGTTATGGTCGTCAAAATCACTATCTGCAAAACGAATTCTCTTAATCCTGTTCGTGGAATGGTTGTTTTTTTTTTTACTTTGAAAGTACTTAAAAGTGTCTATAGGGTTAGTAGGGCAAGTGATCTGAAGGTTTCTATAGCTATCTATATTTATATAAAGGTGTCTAAGAGAGATATGAAGTCAGTAGATTCTTCATAGTCAAATTTGATAGAGTTTTATCTATATATATATATACATATATATGTATATATGTATATATACGTATTTATATGCATATGTGTGTGCGCACTTTTGTGTGCATGTGTATGTATAACTACGAATATATATATATATATATATATATATATATATATATATATATATATATATACATATATATATATATATGTTTGCAGATAATCTAAGCATCCCCTACGTATGACACAAGGCCCAAAAATAAAGGCACTGAAAGATGAAATGAAGTCCACTTGCTAAAAAACTGAATTGTCAAGTCTCGAAAATCAGAATTTGAAACCACGGTCACTTGGAAGCTTGAATAATTCAATCAAACAGGGCCTTGTTTTTTCACCATCATTCTCAGTAAACAAATATTCATAATTTGTCTTCCACCACAATGCACGTGTAAAGTCAGGTATCCTATCCCCGTGAATAATAACTGTTCCTCCTGAAGGTTACAAGGCACAATTTTTTTATCGTTTTCTTTTGTTCCTTTTTTTTTGTCTGTGTCGTGATTTTGATCTAAACATAAAGATATGATTCTTCTATGAGGTATTTATCTTCATGATAATTGCGTATTGGCTCTCAATGTATGCACGGGCATGTGTGTTCATCTTTGCATGTGAGTTGGCAAATACATACATATATCCTTATTACATTTATCTTTATTACTCCACTTTCTTCTGGTGAATAAGCCAATCTATCTTTATCACTATCTATCCCTCACTACCTCTTACCGAACGGTCTGGTTGCTTGGAAGATTCAGGTAGAGATTGAACCCACTGTCTCGATAACTATCTAATTCCCCTGCGTCATTTTATCGAATGATTCTCATCAGATATATGAAACTTATCTAATTTCAAACAATCTCCTCACAGCAGAGACTGTATCTGGATTTCAGTCACAGGAAATCGTCAGTAAGACGTTGGTGCTTCTTTCAAGATCAAGATGGCTGTGGGCAGTACTTTTGATGTATATCGATTCTCCTCCTGACTTGGCTCAATTTTGTTATGCAATGAATGACATTGGATACCTTACCATTCTTGATCCTGAAGAAACGGAGTCACAGTTTGCATCACATTAATGAGGGCCCATGAGTTTGTGCCGTTTAACAATTTCCGTATCTATATGTAGATCAAAAAAAAGTTTGATATGTGGGATTCCTTAAGGGAAAACAACCATCAATACGCTTATCATTGCCGAAATGAAATGGCCTGCTTGCGTTTGGAATGAGATGATTTTCTCGAGAGGTTATTCTATAAGTTTCTACTCGTTGTACAACAAATAGCGTGCAAAAGCCTGGCGCAGATCTTTACTGCCTAACATCCAGTTATTTTTGGTATGTAACAATGATAAGGGAGTTCATCTTGTGATATAAATGTTCATATTTATCCCTTAAAGTCCAGTCAATATATATATCCATATCAGGACTTTTTAACGCATATATATATATATATATATATATATATATATATATATATATATATATATATATATATATGTATGTGTATATATATATATATGTATGTGTATGTATATATATATATGTATGTGTATGTATATATATATATGTATGTGTATGTATATATATATATATATATATATATATATATATATATAATATATATATATATATATATATATATCGATTCAGAATTATATTATATCTGTCAGAGACGACAGCATATCATGACGATTTTAATTATGGTCCCCAATAATTTTCTATATAATATAACAATTCGATTTGTATATATATTTCTATAATATAACAATTTACAATTCGCACACACACATGGAGAAAGAGAGACAGGGGCTGAGAGAAAGGGAGGAAGGAAGCAGTACAAATGTATATATCTTTTTTGAAGATCTATATGAGGTTAAGTATGTCTGATTCAGCAACAGAAACAATCAGTGATTCACTGGATCCAAAAATCAGGGAGAATGGGCTGCTTGAGAAAAATAAAGAGGGGGGGACATATGTAGACATATATAGAGATAGATGGAGACGGACAGACAGTCCGACGGAGAGAGATGAATAGAAAGCTAGATAAATATTTAAACCATCTCTGTCTATTACATGTTTTATTTTGAATAAATTATCAGAAAGATGATGAACGTGCATCTTCCAAAAAATACAAAAGTCTTGACATCTTCGCACGTCTGAGCACAGAACTGTTTAGTTTTTTTTTTTTTTTTGTTTTTTTTTGTTTTTGTTTTTTTTTTGCATCTGAGCTCTGGCGCAAAGGTGAGAATTGCGTAGGACTCCCAGTTTTGCAGCAGTGTCTCTCTCTCTCTCTCTCTCTCTCTCTCTCTCTCTCTCTCTATATATATATATATATATATATATATATATATATATATATATATATATATATATAGATAGATAGATAGATAGATAGATAGATAGATAGATGTGTGTGTTCGTGCGTTCACTTTTTAAACAGTCACCTCAAAGCATTGCAGCTGACATGGGAATCAAACTCAGAGAAATAGAAGTTCAAAAAGAAATAAATGACTGTGAGGCTTGGTTCCCGTTGTCACATCTCAACAGACCATGGTATCCAATATTTTGTTGAAAAGGTCAAGTCACAAACATATGCGTTGCACTTCATCTTGAAATTTCATTCAAGCTGGCTTGAGAACCTATCCTAGTATCTTGTTGCAGGCCCACCTATGTAGCATGGAACTTCCCAATCTTTTTATCACAGAAACCATTCATCATCATCATGATGGTGATATATAATTATTTTGATATCTGTGCGTTTAAGTGTGTGGGCGGGGTACGTTCGTGTTTGGCTGCGTGTGAGGGTAAATTGTAGTCCTTGTGAAGGCCAAGAATCCGATTGATGCGCATCGCTGTACGAAAATCACTTTTTGTCTCAATTATTTCTCACCAAGCATTGGTCAATCTGATTTCTTTCGAAAAGCTAATCTTTACCAAGGTCATCACGATCTGTTTTGTATTTAAGATAACGTTAAAACCCATGTAACGTCCCGATTTTTTCTGTTGTCATCTCCAAGGAACTTTGAAAGGGGGAACTTCAAGGCTGGATTATCAAATATGTGGATTACTGTTGCGTTATCTCTTGTTGTTTTATGAACTTGTCCAGTCTAGTTGTCGATGTGCTATCCCTTACTCTAGAAGATTAATATCGAAGGCAAAGAAGAGCTGATTTATAAATCTCTGATATTTCAAGATAAAAATTAAGTTATGTTGAATTAAAAGAAGCTTCCTTCGTTGATCTGTTTATCAGAATGAGGTTGAAACAGCTATTTATGCATTTAATTTTATATTTTGGAAATCTTAAATTGGAGATCTTTATATCTTAAATATATGCTAAAACAGCCTGTTCAATCAATTCTACATTATAAGTCCATTCATATAAAAACATTCGTCTCCTGAACGTCAATTTCAGTTTCCCTAAGGACAGCCCGTGATCAGTAAATCATCGAATGGATTGTTATTATTTTATTCCGACAGAGAACTGACCTTTCCAATATAATGTGAAAAATATAACAGTAAATCCTTGAAACAAGACTGGCCAGTCTTACTGTGAATCAGAAAATAATATGCTTTTTTCTTACTATATACATAAAATACTAGAACATATCTCAGTTGTCAGTTTATTCAATATATATATATATATATATATATATGTGTGTGTGTGTGTGTGTGTGTGTGTAGATCAAATACACGTAAATACGGGGTGAAAATGAAGAGAGATACAGTAAGAAAGAGAGAAAATGAAAATATATGTTGCTGATAAACGTAGGAAGCATACAAAAAATGACCAATCCCTTTAGAACAAATGAGTTTTGCCCATTGATGAAGACAATGTGGAAGATTAAAACAAAACATGAACAAGGAAAAAGCTGTTAGTAAGAAAGATGTAAGAGTAAAAAATTGGGAATGTTGAAGCTACAGTAAAAAATGACAGTAGCTTAAAATTCCCAATTTTTTCAACAATAGAAATAAAAACCTCAGATTTCATCTCATATCAAAATAGTACCTTTTTCAATATTTTTCATTCCTTTTCAATAGGTCATTTTTTTAAAAACAGCATTCGAGAGAATGGGAAGAATTTTTTTTTTCTTTATATTCAGATCATCTATAATTTAAGAACTTTTTTCTTTTCTTTTTTTTTCTTTTCGTGTGTGGTTTTACACTGATGCCTTATGTATTGGTCCCCTAGATACAGCAGGTAAATATTTGTAAATAATTGAATACTGGAGTAATCTTTACGGTTGACCCATCAGGGAAGCATTCTGATACGCCAATCCTGGATCATCAGTTACTTTTTTTTATCAGATCAATAGTACCCATTTGATGTTTTGGTTTTGGAATAGAACTCTTGTTCATACAAATATCTCACAAAATTCAGCTGAACTTTTTTCATGCCAAGGATTTTGTTTTGAAACAGTAACAACCATTTCTTCATAGTGGAGAGAGCCTGCCAATTTCAAAGTGCCCGCTTTTACTTTGGACCGAAGACAAGCTCTCGGAGATGCCAGGAATACACAAATATTCTACTCAAGCAAATGCAGCAGTCTTTATTATTGAAGACCCTCTAAAATCTCCCATCGGAGATGGTTAGTCTCCATTTGTTCTTGTGATTATTATTAAAATCAAAATCTACCTTGTCTCTCTTTAAATTCTGCAATTCAACTGGGTATTCACGCAAGAACTTCCTATCAATTCAATCAATCAAGCATTTGATTTATTTCCCAGACAGTTTTCCATGATTAACTTAATTTAATTTCTATACAATTAGGTTCAAATATTCCACCGTTGATATATACTTACAGCGAACTTTATAGGAATCAGGGGAATAACAAAGAAAAACATAATTAAATAAGCAATGATTTCATGGCAACTAATAATGGTGTATATCACACAAGAAAATGGACTACACTCGATAGAACAAAAGGTATTTCAGTCTCAGTCGACCACAGAACGATGCAAATGACTTCCCCAAGATTTAATTGTGTGAGGAAGCTGCCAGAAAGAATTCAAGGTTGACAAAGTGCTCTTCATTTTTCAAATTACCGTTGTCCGCCTCCTATACTGGTTACCAACCATTGATTAAAAAAACTTGTTATTTACTGAGAAAATCAGGTTCGTGCCTAATCCAATAGTGTGAAGTGATCGCAAATAGTTTCAGTTGGAGTTTGAATTTTATACGCCAATCCCGTTCTTCGGGCTGCTAACTGATACGCTACCCGTATATCTTTCTCTTTGAAAAGCATACAGTATGAATGTCACACACACACACACACATATATATATATGTATGTGTGTGTGTGTGATCGCGTGTGTGTGTGTGTGTGTGAGTTGAAATATGTGTAAAAAACAAATTACGTAATTAGGTCCCACCTACCATCTAGTTCTGTGTAAGCTATGGAGCAGAAGTTTCCATGCCACCTAATGGCACTGGAGTGGGTTATGCAACTCTCCTTTAACAAACAATAAAACAGTTTGGGTGAATAAGCAAACTAAAAAGTCGGAATCCAATGAAACAGCAGTGTGTTATACATTCGTAAGCTGCTTTAATCTCCGATTACGCGATTTCCAGATACTTTCAATAGAAAAAACATGAGTTGTAGATATATAATGTAACATACACAGCATTTTGGTTCGACTACAATAGGTAAAACACCAAAGTAAAACACCTGCCTTCGATGTATTCAAAAAAGGAAAAACAGACCACGCGACTTGTGTGTGTAAAATAACGTGCTTTTGGCCATGGATTCACATTGAAAAGCAACTAGTTTAGCAAAAAAAAGAAAACAAACTTGAAACTTCATCCATAACATAACCCTAACAAAATTCTCTCTCTCCCTCTCTCTCTCCCTCTCTCTCTCCCTCTCTCTTTCTCTCTTTCTCTCTCTCTCTCTCTCTCTCTCATTCTCTTTCTCCTCCCTATGTGATATGAATGATTCCTTCATGCGTACGATGCATAGTTCTCAATTTGAGGAATAGTCTTCGGATAAAGTTCCATGTTTCAGCTCGATAGGTGACTATCGGTCAGATACATTGATTGCATACCCTTCTTTTGAAACCAATGAAATTTCTTTGTTCTTGGAAGTTGAGCTTGCTCTACCGAAGGCTTGCCATCTTGATTGCAGTTTGTTTGTTTATTTCCGACATGACCGATACTTTCCAAAGGTTTACTCCTACCGACTCTGTAGTTCAGCTTGAGTGACATTTTCTGGGGGGCAGAGGATTTTCTAGAACGACAATGATGTATGCAAATCATGGGTTGCTCAGATATTTGTGTTGTCTACTACTTCATATAAAATTAAAAAATACATGTATAGCAGAGAGTATACATTAAGATCATGACTGAGAGGGAGGTGGTGTTTGTTCAACATTGCAGGGGTCTTATGTTGATATAACTTTTTCGTTTCTAAAATCTCCGAAACAATTATATCGTGAAAAGCTGATGAACCTAATACAAGAATAAATACGTATAGTACCATGATAACAAAGTATATATGAAATGTGAAAAACACTGAAGAAAATGAAGGTGAATTACATTAACAAATACTGAAAAATGAGTGATCGAATAGGCACAAAAAATGTTTCAAAGTATTTTTGTTCAAAGCTTTCAAGACTATATATATATATATATATATATATATATATATATAATGTGTACTGTAGAGAGTGAGACAGACTCGGGAGTGAAGTGTTTGGTGGTAAGGTTTATTAATCCTTATAAGTAAATAATCCATACATGTTTCGGGATTCTTCCCATCATCAGTGGTGTGTGTTGTGTGAGTGTGTATTAAAATGTACCATGTGGAACCAGAGTCCACTGCCAGGAGCTATGCATTATGGATGAGTTTTGTTGTCAGGGCTGCTGGAGGCCTCCTGCTGAATGGAAGAATGTCTAGTAGGTATCAGGTCTTCGGTAAAGCAGCAGCAGTTGGTCTTGAGGATATATATATATATTGTAATGAAAGCTTATAGATGGATGGATACATAGATAGATGATGATATATACAGCTGAAGAAATTCAAACAGGACGGAAACATATGTGTAGTAAATCTTTTATTCTGTCGTATTTCATTCTTCAACTTGACTTGATGTTTAATGTTGAATATATTGAACTCTGTATGGAATGAACTCGTCACACATTTGATATTGTATTACTGTTTTGAACTTTGGTATATATATATATATATATATATATATATATATATATATATATATATATATATATATATATATATATATATATATATGTATATATATATGTGTGTGTGTGTGTGTGTGTGTATAATGATGATAATAGGTCATTTACACTTTTTACATTTTGTCAGTTACACTATATCTATTTCACAACTGTTTGTTTCTTGCTGACGACTAAAAGATTTGTGAGGTGAAATCCAATTCTGTTAGTAGCTAATGTGACTGTCCACAGTTCGAGAACATATTAATATTTTTTAGCTTTTTTTCTCTCTCAGTTTAGACACTGGGGTTGGTCAAGATCCCTCGGTCATTTACGCCGCTTTTTCAAGTGTTGATTATGTATTTCTCATCGCTTTTGTCTCCAAGTCTTGTTATAAGTTTGTTGTTAAGTTTGTGTGCAATTTTCTTTTTCTTCCTCTCCCTTTTGATTATATATATATATATATATATATATATATATATATATATATATATATATATATATATATATATAAGTATCGACTTATATATATAAGCATCAACGCATGTCTTTACCTTATTTCATTTTTTTCTTCTTTTTCTTCTTTCTCTTTTCCTTCATATCCCTCTATTTTTCCCTCTTTTTCTTGTTTTATAATGTTAAATCTCGAACTGATAGTCATATATACACACTTGGATATACAAACCAACACATGCACTCTTATAAATTCTCATATGACGTATCGTTATTGCTTGTTATATTTTATTTTTTATTCATTTTTTATATTGTAAAGTTTATTTCTGGTTGTTATTATTTGGAGTTTTTCATGTTATGTTTTGAGATTTGGTTTACGTGGAGATGTTTATATGTATATTTGTTCCTTCTATGTACACATGTGTGTTTAATACCCATTATATATCATATTAAGGATTTTCCTGTATTTTTAGTTTGAATTATCATTGATATATTGTAAGACCGTAGTGTACACACACACACACACACGTATATATATGTATATATGTGCCTGTGTGTACGTGCATGTGTATTTATGTTATCATGCACATATGTTTATTTATGCATACATTTTTATCTGCACAATAAGATATCAGGAACTAGATTTGGATAGACTCAACGTTGTATATGTAAATAGTTTAACAATATCAAAGATATTATGGATAAATATGATTATTCAGAACTTTTTGAATCATTTCCAAAAACTTCCATAAACTTTTTATGATTATATGATCCTTCCTCAGACAAGACATATTGATCAATTTGGAAAAACTTTCCCCCAATCTATTTGCCATGAGAAATCCTTTTTTGCATTTATTTATTGGAAGTCGGCTTGATATTTAGCTTAATCTGACAGCCAGACCTTTTGTTTGAGAGTGACTCTTCCACTTGTAAGTGACATCCTGTTCTGCCACTTACACATCTGTTTAAGTGAATAAACTTTCTGAGAAACATTTATTTAAGCTTATCAGTTGTTTTTCGGGGATTTTTTTTCGTTTTGTTTTTTGTTTTTTGTTTTTTTTTCAAAGGAAGCTGATTTCAATTGTATAGTTCCATATCTAATGTTTTTTTGGGTTTTTTTTGGTTGGATAAGAGTGAACCGAAACGAATGAGCTAAGAGTAAATGTTACAATACAGTTAATTACTTTTAGATTATTATACATAGCGCACACCGGTGTGTTCTTAGCTGTAGAGATAACATTTTTATCCAGTGGCTCCTCGAGATATGAAATCATCAAGACTGGACACAAAGGCAAGCATCTAAAACGCAGATCAACATGTCTGCGAAATGGTAAAGGGAAAGCAGAATGTCTTATTGCTTTTACACCCTTTCAGAGAGATATCCGGCTGTCGTAAGCATTGACGTCATCAATTTCTTTTTTTTTTTTTTTTTGCATAGTCATCAGCTTTTTAGCATAATGACAACGATTTAAAACCTCATGCTCGTCGACTATCCAAGCTATTCATGACAAGACGAGTGCTCTCCTACCTTTGTACAATTTTCTCTTTGATTCCAGCTAATTTCCGACATTACCAACGGATTCCTGGAGAGCTTTTTAAGTATCTGTTCGACTTCATCTTGAAGCCAATCTTGCTGAACTAAACATTAGATCCTTCGTTTTACAAAGGACAAAAATGTCGTTGGCATGCCATAATCATTAGTTTTGATGCTAAGTACTTATTTCTCATCCAAATGTCATATGTTGGAGACTGTTTTGCAACGAGGTACAGAAGAACAGTTTTCTTTATCAGAAACAATGCGAATAAGGTAATAAATGTGAAAATCATTCAATTATGTTATTGTATGCGTATTTCTAGCTTCAGATGATCTCAAACTCCTATTACATTTTATTTCTAAACACTATTCCACGTTATGGTTGCCTCAGCACCTAAATGCCGTAATCACTTATAGGCGAGTATGTGTTCAGTAAATAAGTAATCCAGACTCAGGGTTTCTGTAACTATCCAAAAAAGAAATAATCAATCGAAACATAAGAAGTTTTTATTTAGATATCAAGACGTTTCCCCGAGAACCCTAGAACTGAAGCACCGCATATCTAGAATCTTACTGATAACACCAAAAATAGAAAAACAATTAGAAATCTTCTAAAGATGCCTGGCAACTCACCTTCTTAGGGAAAGAGAAACTGCTCTAAATTCAAGTACGTATTTTGCCAATTTATACTCTTTTCACTGTCTCATCATGTAATCCTACTTACTTGATCTTCATAAATGAAACACCAGATGAACATATAACTCCTTCACCCAGGGGTATCTAAACACGATTCACAATCTCAGAAGTAGATCCATAAGTTGCTCTACTAAGTGTTGTTCAGTTACTTGATTTCCCAGATGAAAACCTCGCAAATATGTTGATAAATTTCCTTTGTTTTCTGTACTGTTCTCATGAACTTCAACAGAAACTTTCAACAAAATTCTTACATCACTGAATATGTAACTGATTTGAAGCTATTCAAAGCAAACTTATATGACACATTAAAATTACTCCCTGATTGCTTAGAACATAGTTTCCAGGTTGCGTGTTATTTGAATAGTTAAAATGAGCAGTTGTTCACTTGGCAAAGAGCAATAGTTAACAAGATGTTGTTATGATTCTTATGCAAGTGCAGACAGCAAAACAGTTTCTGGGGTGGTAAACACAAACAGCAAAGTGCATTCAACTTCCGGTTTAAGCGGTAAATGGTGTCTTATTGCAAAAGCATGTAGGGAAAGATACATCTATTGTTGTATTCAATACTGTTCTTAGGTATCTGAGCGATCTGTATCTTTGCAGATATTCCGCAACATTCGATAAGTCGGTGGGCAAATAAGCATTCAGAATATTCTCTCATATCTACCTTACCTATACAATCAATCGCATTGAAACCAGTTACCCCAACCTTGACTTGACCCGTTCATTGTGAAACCCAGTGCACTGTTCTAGTGTTTCCTATAGTTTTATTGTTGGCATAATTTCCACTATTGATATTATGTAGTTTTCATTGAGGAATGCGTAGCACAAAGATTTCGGAGACAAAAGATTTTACTTTCACGTGGTCTGGTCTTAGCAACATGCGCCGACACCACTGGAGATATTGAAGGAAGAAGGGAAATTAATGGAGAGAATGCACATCACAGATTTCCCGACGAGAACTGTACGTATGAATAATATTCCTCGTAACAGTTCACTTTCCGACGCCAATAGATTCTAAAAAACCTTTGGATGAAAAACCGAATATGGATCCGTAATGAACATGCTAGAATTTATCCATAACTCTTTTATTCAAGAACTTTCTCTCTGACGGTTAACAGATTCTCTATTGTTGACCCTGATTATATCCTCATGCAAGAGGGTTTTTTTAAGAATGCACTAAAACATTTACAATTTTTTTCCTACAACTTGCACGAAAAACATCTGTAGTTTCGACACAAGAACAGCTTTTCACCAAAAACATGCAATCCTCCCCAATGGACAATTTTTTCCTCGAAATTCTGCACCGAAGATTTGACCAACTACAACTTCAACAGTATTTCATTCGGACCCAACTACCATCCGTCGACTCTGCACACACACACACACTCATAAATCCACAGTCAAGTACTGCTATCATAATAGACGCTATCAGCGTACATACGCATACTTGCTTCCTCTTGTATGTGCACTGCTATGAATAGTACTTCATGTAGCATCAAGACCGACGGAGCAAGATTTACACATATACATAATTATCCCTTTTGTAAAAAACATTGACACTTGCGACAGCGTCTCCTTATAAAACCCTTGAACACACGTGTTCAAATGCTCACTGGCCCCGGTATCTCCACCCAGTTACTCTTTCTATCTCTTCCCTTCTCTCTAAGATCAGTATGATTTTGCAGGCCTCCCTGCCAATCCAAACTTGACCATTCTCCCACCGTGACCATTCTCTGTACTAATTTGCTCATTTAAGTTCAATGATACAGAGACATCTCAAATACGCACAGCTACACAACTACTCAACTGTGTCTTAACCATATGATCAAAACGCGTATACGCTTTTAACTCTCATGAATCGAACGGTAATGCCTTTTACTATCTGATAGTTACGATGATCCATCTCTAAATTTTCCCTACTCTAGGGCACACGCACAAACCCCCTATTTATCTCACATTAATTTTGTCCATTGTTCGTTCTCTTGCGTCAGATGATGGTCCCCAAGTTGCAAACACAACTTCGCACTTTGGCATACTCATCGAATTCGATTTCCTTGACCATTCCTTACGGATTCAACAGGAGTTCAGGCACGTCCGCTTAGACTCCAACGACTGGAATTATCATGGCAATGAAACTCCCTGACATCGCTCAGTAGCTATATCCCATTTTCTATTCACTCTTCTAGTTACCATACATCGTATTGATGTTTCCATTATATATATTTCATTTTCATTTTTTATTCTCATTGATTTGATAGAGAGTTGAAGAGCAGCAATCTTCACAATATATAGATAATATCAGAAGAAAAGTATTTCCCCCCTTCATAACACCCTTACAATTTTATTCAATGATACTTGATGAATGGAAAGATGCCCCTGAGTTGAAAGATACGTTTTGAAATTTTGCGATCCAGATGCAGTCTGAAGATGGAGAGAGCAGTCTTTTTTGGAGATATGTGAGGAATGGTTCATGGAAGGGTAGAACCTTGTTATAGAGAAACCATATCATAGGGGGGGAATGCAACATAATTTTCACAGAGTAAGGACAAACAAGTTGTACCAAATTAAAAAACAAATGAAATAGGACTGATACAGAAATTTAGGATTGAAAAGAGGAGAAAAAAGACGGAGAAAGAAAGAGAGAGAAGGGAGGGATAGAATTGAACAATAGTATATATATATAGAGAGAGAGAAAGAGAGAAAGAGAAATAGATAGATAGATAGATAGATAGATAGATTGATGGATAGATAGATGAATAAATGAAAAGTGAAACACAAACAGCAAGAATTTGAATATGTAACA